>JALJCO010011995.1:0-31057 GCA_023101725.1 Atherinomorus stipes | reverse complement strand
TAATCCGTTGGTTCCAATTAGCACCACTTCATGAAAGTTAACTAATAAACTTGAGATTTTTCTCCAACTGCGTTTAGTAACCCGTTCATTCTTATCAAATACAAACGAAAAGCTGATTTCACATCAAAGGACTGAGTAGGCAGCATTCAATAAGGGATTATATGCACCAGAAGTACAGGCCAATCACAGAGAAGCACCACGAATAGTAGCAAAGGCAGCACGCATGTAAACAGAGTTGCTGCTGAATGCTGTGCATTTGTGCCTTTTTGGTGGATTTTTCGCCTCATGAGGCAAAAAAACATCTTTCATTTTCACTTCAAGGTGTCGTGAGGCAGAAAACTCACTAGAAATCAGGTGACACGGCGACTATCAGCTGAGCAAATGGCTTTTAGCTCAGCAGAAAGCTATCGTATGTGGCAACTTTAAGAACCTGCAGGAGCAGTCAGATGTTCCAGGTTGTCTCGCTGCCTCATGGGGATCAGGCAGCTTTCCTGTGCTCCTGTACTGCTGAATTAGCTCAGGAAACTTGGCCTAACAGATCTACCGGACCCAAACACAATCCCAACCCCCTCCCCACAAAAATGCACCAGAAGAAAACAGAAGAACTCCCACAACAGAGACCAACAGACAAAAAGAAGTCATCATGAAGGGACCCACAGTTCCTCAGCCCAATGAAAAAATTCCACAAATGCCTAGAACACCTTCCCCAACTCCCCAACATGAAAACACAACCCTGATGATTAACAACAACCCTGAGCAAATGGGGAACCACTCAACCAACCAAGATTTATCTAATACACCCAATGGCCCTCAACATACTATGAATATCACCCATTCTCAACTCTCCATCTCCTCGCTTATTGAAGATGACTCCAGAATACCCATACGACATGTACAACTCAACCCAGACCTACCAGACATCCTTAACCCCGCATTTGAGATCGAGCTGCCACCCAGTTCACAAACCCCACCAATCTTAGAACAACCCCCATGAGAGAAAACAGCCCCTTGATTCCACCAATCGAGCGTGTAACATCTCCCCAAACCAACCCAATCCCAGTTCAACCCCTGCGAGCATGCAACATAACCCTCCAGGTCCCTAAGATCCAAATGCCTTCCTCGAAGACCTTCTCCCCTTCCTGGATGATCCCCCTCTCTCACCCGGCATGAACACCATGGCAACAAGTTCACCAACTGGATCCTGCAACCTCAGAGACAAATACTACTCATATGTGATTCCAACCTAGCAAAATCCCCCATGATACATGATGACAGGGTTCAGGTAGATTGCTACCCATAAGCCAACCTAGCCCACGCAATCCACTTGCTTCATAAAAACAACAGCGAAGGACACTAAGAAGGTTATCCTTCCCTTTGGCATCAACAGTAGAACACAGGGGGATCCGAGCACACTGAGAACACTAATAAACCGTCCCCTGAACACAACCAAGTCCACCTTCCCCAATACCCAAATCAAAATACCCCCAATTAACTTCTCTAAAAACCTACCAACACCGACCATTAACAACATCAAAATCCTAAACACAACAATCAAGGAAACTGACCACCACATCCCTCTCCTGCTCCCTTCAACCTTCTCCACTGAATGGGACCAGATCCATTGGAACCCAGAAATAGCCCGAGCCATGTGGGCACGCTGGAAGAATTTTTTTTCACCATTGAAGGACCACTGAACCATCTTCAGAACCCTGAAGACAATGCAGTGGTCAACCTTTCTACTTGGTTCATCCCTACACAATTTCACCTCAAACTACTTCAGAAAGGCCTCTCATTCATCCCCACCACTACCATGATCCGAAATGCCTGAGAATCCCCACAAGCACAGCTACAGCAGTACCACAGATGACTGAAATTGGTGACCTATTACAGTCCTTCCAATGAGTCCCACATTCTACCCTTCTGACTAAACTCTCTATGGGAACCATCGACACCCGACATCCCGGAATCCCTTATCAACCTCATCCAAAAACAAAAGGAAGAGATTGCCAGAATCGCCCTACAGCCAGAAGCTGCTAACCTGATGACAGAAGAAGAGGAGGCCCTCGAAGGCTTAAAACTCTTGCCTTCTCTTATCATCAAACCAGCATATAAAGGTTCCTCTATAGTCATCATGGATCAGAGAGACTACATCCAAGAAGCTGAATGACAACTTCAAGATGAAAACTATTACCAAAAACTAACCAAGCCTATTTACCTTGAAACCAGCAAACAAATTCAAGAAATATTCAACAACTTGTGGAGAAAAAAAAAATTCCAAATCCCAAACATAATACCTCAAGGGTTCATCACCTCCCAGACCAAGACTGTTCTACTTGCTACTCAAAATCCATTTCCGCTCACACAGACTTAAAAATCTCAAAGTGATCCCATTGTCCAGCCAAATTGGTTGGTCTACCAAGCAAAGACGACATTTGAAATGCCAATGGATACAGAAACTATCGATTTTGACACCAAATGGCCTCAATAACAAGTTATCACATTAGTATAAAGTTATAACCTCTGAAAAATTATCTCCCATGCCTATATTATCAGTTCAATTTTTCACTGTTTATTGTTCAACCTGTTACGATAAAAATAGAAATGTTTCATAAAAAGGTTGGCTTGAATGAGGAAAAAAAGGCCCAATATGGCTTTGGCTGTTGGGCCAGTCTGACAAGCCTATATACCTTTAAAAAACAAACAAAAAAACATTCAGGATGACTCACCTATTCCCAGATATAACCAAAAATGTTAACCTACTTACCATTACCATCCCTACCTGACAATCTTGAATCCTCACCTCCAAAATCATTTTTCAACTATGAGACATTCAAGAAATACTTACCATCCCTACCCTACAATCTTAAATACTTACCTCCAAAATATCTTTTCAACTATTACACACCCAAGAAATATTTGGATAAAAAGCTGAAAAAAGACCTGGCAAGATGGTCGGCGTGAGTACCACAAGCTGAGACCTTCTACTTACAGGTCCCAAATTTGATATGATATCAATGATTTAAAAGCTCAACTGTGACAGCTCTTAAGTCCTTTATCCACCTCTGTACAAGTAGCAAGATATTGACTCTCCACCGTGGCTTTTTGGCTTGGAAGTAATTACCGATGCCGTCGGACTATTGTTCTCTGAGATCATGCCAAAATCCAAATGCAATCGTGGGGATTTGTCATCAAGCAATGCAGATGAAAATGCCACATTTACTCCAGATGATCGAAAAATGTTGCAAGATATGGTTGAGAAACCTTGGAAATTGGACATTTTGGATTAACTAATAACTGATGTCGTGGAGCTGAAAAAGTCAATCGAGTATAATCATGCTCAAATGAAGGACATGAAAAAGGAGCAGACAACATTAAAAGAAGAAGTTACAAGCTTGAAAACTACAACTACGAGGCTGATGAACGAAAATGAGAAGCTTAAGGCAGATCTGTTGGAGCTTCGCTGTAGGAGCATGCAAGACAATCTGCTGATTATGGGAATAGATAAATCAAGAGTGGAAACTTACAACATGACAGAGATCCTCACTAGAGCCTTTCTGCAACAACAGCTTGGCATGGCAGAGGAAGTTGTTATGAAGATCCAAATGGAATGAGTACACAGACTTAAGAAGCATAAGCATAAGAAGCAAGATAAACCCAGACCAATGATTGTAAAGTTTACCAGTTCCAGATGCAAGGATGAGGTGATCACTCTTGCCAAGACATTAAAAGCTACTCAATTCTTCATAACCAGCCAATATCCCATTGAGGTGGTGGAAAAGTGACACAAGTTAATCCTGATTATGAACTCGTTTAGACAGAGGGAAATAAAAGTTTGCCTGGTTGTCGAACTTTATGTGAATTGTGAACTCTACACACGTGAGGAACAATAATAAAAGTCACGTGATGATTTGAGTCATTATAGCGTCACCATGGAAACAGCCAGCACTACTTTTATTTATTCATTTATTTTTGGATCGGAGCTTATTTAGTTTATTTTGGGACTGGAAAATGGAGTAATGGAAGATGGTTGGCAATGTTTTATTTTTAGTGTTGTGTGTTTGTGTGTTTTGTGTGCACTCAGCTGAGTGCTGAGATGTGTAGTTGGAGCGAACTGTTTATGGTTTCATTTGAGGTTCTTTTTGTTTTGTTTTTTTAAAATAAGTGATACGGTACTTTTTAGATTAAGAAAACACAAGTTTACAAGGAGAATAAATACAATGTATAATTACCTTTTCTTAAAGGAATAGTTCACCCTCAGAATGATTTAACTTTATTTTCCACTTACCCTGATGATGAGCAAGACTCTGGACCACTTTTTTAATATTTCAAATGCAGCCGTAGATCAGGATGACTTCTCCTTTCCCCCAATGGCGTTCACCAGGGTCTGAGCCAAAAAGGTCCATAAAAGTCCACAAAAATGGTCAATATATCTCCATACTGCTCGTCCCATGTAATCCAAGTGCCCTGAGTGGGTAGCATTCAGAATTTACTTGAAACGACGCCAATTAGTATATTTTTAGTTTAAACAATACTACATTGCATGCCTAGCAAGCACGCCGATGCACGTTCATGAAACTACGGAAGCCACGGCAGACGAGATCGCGCGCTCTCTTTTTCTTTCTCTTTCTTTCTTTTAGATTAATATTCAACCCCTCTTGTGTTTGTCCCGGTTCGTCTGCTGCTCTCGCGCTCTTAGCACAATGTAAACAGTGAATTTCTTCTTCTACGCTTGCATTATCGGCAGAGTAGGCTCTGAACGCCTAGGCTTCTGTAGTTTCGTGACCGCGCATGTGTGTGCATTACAGAAGTAAACAATGCTCCTTTTTAGATCGTCCTGATCTCCGGTTGCATTTGACATATTAAAAAAGTGGTCCAGAGTCTTGCTCACCATCAGGGTAAGTGGAAAATAAAGTTAAATCATTCTGAGGGTGAACTATTCCTTTAAGCCTCATGGTGCATAAGACAAAAGATAATGAAACGGGAATGAGTTATAATTGCAATGGGTTAGGAGATATATATAAAAAGAAAATTGATATTTGCATGGCTGAAAGATAAACCACAAGACATTTTTTTGTCTTCAAGAAACACATTAAAAAAAATAGATGAAGAAAAATGGAGAAAGGAATGGGATGGTCTTATTCTTTTTCTCACATGGTCAGAAAAACTCAAAAAGGTGTTATGATAATGATGAAAAAACAATTTGATTTTCAGTTTTGCTCAGTGGAAAATGATTTGCAAGGACGTTGGTTAATAGTCAATATAATATTTCAAAGTCAAAAGGTGTATATTCTGAATCTGTATGGGCCAAACACAGATGAACCCACCTTTTTTGATGATCTAAGGGAAAAGTTACAAGAACAAGAAGGGGAATTTATTATTTTGGGAGATTTTAATGTTGCTTTAGATGGAGGGTTGGACCGGAAAAGAAATGGTACATCAAATAATCATCCTCAAGCTTTGCCAAAGATACAAAATATTATGGATGCATGTGATTTAGTTGATATTTGGAGATTTAAAATTCCCAAGATAGTACAATATACTTGGAGAAGGCAAAATCGGGCAAGCCATATAGACTATTTCCTGATATCATTTTCACTAATAAATAAGGTTAACTGAAATATCAATAGAGGATAAATTATGCTCAGATCATAATTGTGTCTATCTAAAATTTGCAATAAAAGATGAAATACGAGGACCTGGATAACGGAAGTTTAATCAGTTGTTAAAAGATGATGAATTATTTGCAAAACAAAGGAATTTATTCAGGACTTTTTCAAATATAAGGGAAGCCTTTAAATGTGGTTTTAGAGGACATACCATTGCCTACTCCTCATTGGGAAAAAAAAAACAACTTAAAATCAAAGAGCAGAGATTAAGGAGGGAGATTGAGGATTTACAACAAATTATTGATAGTCATGGAGATTCGACAAGTGAGCAACTCAGTATATTGTCAGCCAAGCAAGAGGAGTCAGATGATTTGGTTGAAAAATATCTATTGACCCAGTATGAACCTACTAGACCCCTCAGGTCATCTGGATCCGGTCTTTTATCAGTTCCAGAGTCAGAACCAGACATGGATCCGCTGCGTTCAGCTTCTATGCTCCACATGTCTGGAACAAACTCCCAGAATGTCTCAGATCAGCTGAAACACTTAGTTTATTTAAATCCAGGCTGAAGACCCACCTGTTCTCAGCTGCATTTACATAGATTTTATTCAAAAGTTAAAACCGCACGTCTCTGTATTCTCTCTTTTTAATCTTAAATGCTTTTCATTTTGAATCATGCATCTAAAAGTGGTTTGAGGAGTGACTTTAATATCCTTTTCTTTTCTTCTGTTGGATCTTTCTTTAATATTTCGTATGTGTTATCGTCTTGAAGCATTTCTTTCATCTGTTTTTCATATGTTTCTGTGTCCATGATGACCGTTGTTCGTCCTTTGTCTGCTGGAAGGATGGTGATGTTTTTGTCCATTTTTAGTGATTTTATTGCTTTTTTTTCTTCTTTTGCGATGAAAAAACCACTTTTAGATGCAAACAAAATAACACAGGAAAACTACAACTACTTAATCCCCACAGCGAACATCATCCCCCGCATATATGGTACACCAAAGATTCATAAGAAAAACACACCACTACGACCCATAGTTGACTGTATAGGGTCTCCAACATACAATTTATCGAAAGCAATAGCAGAAATCATCAGCCCCCTCCTCGGACTGACAGACCATCATTGTAATAATTCAAAACAGTTGGCAGAAGAACTCCAAAACATCACAATAGACAAAGACGACATCTTCATATCACATGATGTAGTTTCACTATTCACAAAGACCCCCGTAAATGAAACCATAAACATAGTAACAGAAAGACTCCGACAGGACAAGACACTAAAAAGACGCACAAATCTAACAGTAACGGACATCACTACACTGCTTCAGTTTGTAGCCAAATCCACTTACTTACAATACAAATCAGTAATATACCGGCAAAAAGAAGGTTTCGCCATGGGTGACCCACTTTCAGCAACAATGTGCAATTTTTTCATGGAAGACCTGGAACAAAAAGCAATACAAACAGCAGCCCCGCAATGCAAACCAACATTCTGGAAACGCTACGTAGACGACATCCTAGAAATAGTAAAACCCGGACACTCACGAGAACTCACCGATCACCTCAATACCATAGACCCCACCGGAAACATTCAGTTCACATACGAAGAGGAAACAAATCAATCCATAGCATTTCTGGACATGAACATCCATCACAAAGACGACGGCACCATAGACACGTCAGTATACAGGAAACCCACACACACCGATCAATACCTTCTCTGGACATCTGAGCACCCCATCGCACACAAACTCTCTGTAGTCAGAACACTGTACAACCGGATCAGCATCATAACAGATCAGATTAAAAGACAGGAGGAAGAGGAACACATAGAACAAGCACTCATTCACTGCCAGTACCCCAGATGGGCAATAAACAAAGGAAAACAACAAGCCAAAAACAGCGAAACAAGGCGAAAGGACCGGAAGGGAAGAAAAAAAACAAACACGCGACACCAACAAGAGAGAAATAATCATGCTGCCATACATTAGAGGAATTACAGAACCCATACAACGGACCATGAAAAAGCACCAGATAAACACAGCCATAAAACCCCACAACAAACTAAGACAACAACTCGTCCATCCAAAGGACACAATAACGCCAGACAAGAAATGCAACGTCATCTACGAAATCCCCTGCAAATCGCGCAATAAAACATATGTAGGAGAGACCGGACGGACATTCATAACACGAAAATCAGAACACCAGAAAGAGTGCGACAAAGAAATGAAAGAAAAATTCACAAGGACAAAAAAACAAACAGCAGAGCAAGAAAATAAGAAATCAGCTATAACGGATCATTGCAGAAGAAATAACCACATCATGGACAGGGACAGTAGCAAAATCATCACCACGGAAACCAATAAATTCAAGAGATAGATAAAGGAGGCAATTGAAATACGGCGACGAGAAACCAACAGCATAAACAGGGACGAGGGGGCATACCAGCTCCCACACACCTGGGAATCCATCATCAGTCACCAGCAGCGGGGGGCCAGAGGAGGACAGACGAGACCGGGCACGAGCACTTCATTGTAAGTTGCCGTGCCCGGTCAGCTGTTCTCCTGACACGTCACGTCGGAATTCCCGGTCAGCTGTCTACATAGACACGTCACACCAGGAAGTCCGACCACTTCTGATGAAGGCTGAAGTGACAGCCGAAACTGTCAAGGTAAGAACAAGCTGAAACCATTTGTCTTTAAAAAAAAAAAAAAAAAAAGAAAAAAATTCAAGAAACTCCTCTTAAGGCTACAGATTTTTCCCCCAAATTACGAAAGAAAATTAAGTAATGTAGAGAGTTTTTCCTGTGGGGGTTTAATTAGAGAGGAAGAACTAATGGAAGCAGTTAAGTCTTTTCAACATGGGAAAACACTAGGAATAGATGGAATACCTATTGAGGTCTACCAGGTGTTTTACAAAGAGTTAAAGAAACCATTGGTTTCTAGTTTCAATTATTCATATAAAATGGGGTTTCTGTCTGATTCTCAGACAGAGGGTCTTATTTCCTTGTTAAAGCAGGAAGAAAATGGTCAGTACAAAGACCCTACTCATGTAAAAAAATTGGAGGCCAATAACACTTCAATGTTGTGATGTTAAGATCCTGGCCAAATGTTTAGCTATATGACTAAAGGCTGTTTTGTCAAACTTTATTCATCAAGACCAATCGGGTTTTTTACATGGGAGAAATATAGGTAATAATATTAGACAGCTTCTGGAAATAATTGAAAATGATAATGTAGAGAATTAAAGAGGATTGATTTTCATAGCCGATTTAGAAAAGGCATTTGATCGAATTAATTAGAATTTTATTAGTAAGTCTTGTTTTTTTTTATTTTGGCAACTCTTTTAAAAAATGGATCAAAACACTGTATAATAGAACTAACTGTAGAATCATCAACAGTGGATTTATCTCTGGGACAATACCTTTACAAAGAGGCTTGAAACAAGGGTGCCCCTTTTCTCCATATTTATTTATTTTAGCAATGGAGATGCTAGTGAACAAAGTTAGGTTAAATAAGAATATAGAAGGACTTGTAAATAAAATATTGAAAGCAAAATATCCTTGTATGCAGATGACACAAGCTTTCTAATTCGTCCTAATCCCCATTGTTTACAAAGTCTTTTAGATCTTTTGGATAGTTTTTCTCAGCAATCTGGATTAAAGCTTTATTATGATAAATGTAAAATATTAAGGATTGGTAGTTTAAAGGAACTTCCTTTAAAATTGAATGTAAAGCTCCTGTAGTATGGATGGATGGATAGACCAGTTAATATACTTGGAATTGTGATTCCACAGAATTTGGAAGACCCCGATTTAGTAAACTATAATAATAAACTGGGAAAGGTGGAAAAGATTTTACAGCTATGGAAAGGAAAATCCTTAATGTTTTATGGTAAAATAGTCATTATAAATTCTGTTATTATTCCTCAATTTATTTACTTAATTGTGTCATTATCGGCTTCATCCCAATATTTCTTTTAAGGTTTATGAAAAGAGAGTTTTTGATTTTGTTTGGGATGGCAAGCCAGAAAAAATAAAAAGAATGGTCTTGTATAATGATTATGAGCAAGGGGGGTCTGAAATTACTTAATCTCAAAGCCTTGTCATTGTCTTTAAAAGCTTTTATTGTTTCAAAGAAAAATTTAAATACTGATTGGTATACAAGTATCTTGTTAGATAAAAGCCATATATTATTTCATAAGAAACTGTGTCTATTTTTTCAAGTGATGCCCTCCCATTTTCCTTATGTAGACAATCTGCTGGGAAATGTCTCAGCATTTATAAAGGAGATGATGCACTCATGGTGGGATTTTCAATTAGTGAAACAAGATAAAAGAGATGACATTTTACAGCAGATAATGTGGGTGAATTCTAATATTACAGTTGTGGGAAAAACCCTTCTGGGAAATTATGTATGGAGGAGGTGTTATTTTTGTTAATGATATTGTTAATGAGAATGGTAAGGTTATAAATTATGATGAATTCAGATTTCTGTATGGCAATGTTTGTTCAAGATATTTTTTTAATCAAATAATTGCAGCTATAGGAAAATGGAATCAAACAATCATGGATCATATGCTGTTAGTTTGTAAACCTTCAATAAGAAATTACAGTTGGCTAAGGGGAATCAGAATAAACAAGAACATATACAATACTTATTTATTTTAGAAAAATTGCTAAAGGCAATTCCATATTACACATGTGGAAAATGGGAGGACACATTTGATTGCCCACTACCATGGGAACAAAATATTTGGATTAATTTTCAAAACTGTTACTGATGTGCAGAATAATTTTTTTTTCAAATTAAAATTATATATTATTCTAACCCACTGGCAAAATACTGAAATTATGGAATACGGCAGAAACAGATGCTTGGCATTTTTGTTGTCAGGAACCTGAGATCACTCTTCATTCGTTTTGGTATTTTCTTATTGTGTCGTCGTTTTGGATGGAAGTGGAAAAGATGTGTTCTGATATTGGTTTGTTTATGAAATTGGATGTTTCTGTTCTATTGGGAGGTTTTGTAAAAAGTAGTGATTCAGTTAATATTATTTTTGGTAAACAATTTATGTATTTCTAAAACCAGAAATAAACCCTACAATCTTGAATACTTGCCTCAAAAAAGTTTTTTAAATATTAGACACCCAAGAAACACTCACCATCTGTACCCTACAATCTTGAATACTTGCCTCAAAAAGTTTTTTAAATATTAGACACCCAAGAAATACTTACCATCCCTACCATACAATCTGGAATACTTACCTCCAAAATATTATTTCAACTAATAGACACCCAGGAAATACTAACCATCCCTACTTTACAATCTTGAATACTTACCAGAATCTGGAGACCCTCCTGAAACACATCCAAAATCAATCAACTACAGGAAATAGAAATCATAGACCTGACCCTTCTACCAAACCACAAAGGCCTCATTACTTGACAACCCCGAAACACTCAATTCTCACTCCTAACTTTCATTTGTTAACAAAATTTTCTGATAAAAGGATAAAATATTTATTATTGAACACTTACCATACTTACCTGAAACCATTGAATACATACCTTCAAAGTATGATACATTTAAAAGCTTAATCCATGACAAGACATTTGAAAACACCAGACTTCTCTGCGTAAGACACATCACCCCCCCAAATAAAACTCAAATCATATCCAACCTACCCTAATGACCCACCGAATATACTTAACCTAACCCTAAAAACAAAACTCATGCCTAACCCAACAGTTTTTAATCCTAAGGCCCAACACATTCCAGGAAAATGGACTAGATTTCAACCAACTCCCTGATACAACCAACCAGAAACCCTGACAACCCACCCAAGAGTCTTACCATAACCCTAACCGAAAGAACCCATACCTACCCCTAACACACCAATAGTTTGCTCTATCCTGGAATCAAATATTAATTAACCAGAAACCCTAACAACCAACCTGACAAAATCACCCAATTTTACTCCAGATCAAACTTCAACCAATCAAAACACAGCATTCCACTACTAACCCCATCAAACCAACTGAATTCTCCCACCCACCCCCTGAACTCCCCCAATACCCAATCTGAATCCCCAAAACATCTTTAACCCAATTGTATTCAAGATCAAACCTGAGCCAATCAAAACACAGCATGCCACCACTAACCCCCTCAAACCAATTGAATCCTCTCATCCACCACTTAAACTCACCCAATACCCAATCTGAACCTCCTAAACAAAACTAACCCAATTTTATTCAAGATCAACCCTGAGCCAATCACAACACAGCATTTCACCACAAAACTCCTTCAAACCAAATAAATATTTTTACCCACCCCTAAACTCACCAAATACCCAATCTGAACCTCCTAAATATAATTAACCCAATTTTATTGAAGTTTAAACCTGAGCCAATCAAAACACAGCATTCTACCACTAACCTCCTCAACCAAATTAAATCTTCTCGCCGACACTCTAAGCTCACCCAATCTGAACTTCTAACCCAATTTTATTCCAAATCAAGCCATGCCCGATCAGATATCAATATTCCACCACATGATCCTCATTTATCCTATCAACTGACTCCCTATCCCATCAGATTTATTTTACAATGGATCTCTTATCCAATTGAATAAGGGCATAACCAGTGGACAGTTTGATCAGGCTAAGAACTCAAACCCTAGTAATATGTCCAAACTACACACTTTACTCATGGTGTCAATTTTGGACCCCTAAGCCCCTCCCACAAATTACCATGAAATGTACTTTGGGTAAATTACCCAGCAATGCACTTGACCTAAGAGACCCCAAAACTGACCAGAATCTAACATAAATATAATTATTTTGATATGAAATGTTTTTAATTTTGAATCATGCTTCTAATTTTTTATTCTTAATTTTTTTTCTTGCCTTCCCCCCCCCCCCCCCCCCCCCCCCCCCCCCCCCCTGTAATGCTTATAATGTTTTATGCTTGGCATTATAGGCGACAGTGGCTCAGGTGGTAGAGCAGGTCGGCCAATGATTGGAGGATTGGCGGTTCGAATCCCGATCCCCCAGCCATATGTCATTGTGTCCATGGGCAAGACACTTAACCCCCCTTGCCTTGTATGAATGTGTGTGAATGTGCCATAATAGACAAAGTAAACTCAACTCATGACTCCCCCAGAATCCACTTAATGACCCTAATAGCTCCTGGAAAAACCAATCGAGGTAAGTCTACCTGTTACACAATTACAGTACAGGGAGTGCAGAAATGTTAGGCAAATGAGTACTATGACCACATCATCCTCTTTATGCATGTTGTCTTACTCCAAGCTGTATAGGCCAAAAGCCTACTACCAGTTAAGCACATCAGGTGATGTGCATCTCTGTAATGAGAAGGGGTGTGGTCTAGTTACATCAACACCCTATATCAGGTGTATTAGGCAAACAGAATTATTAGGCAATTCCTTTCCTTTGGCAAAATGGGTCATAGAGGGACTTGACAGGCTCCGAAAATTGAAAAATAGTGAGACATCTTGCAGAGGGATGCAGCACTCTTAAAACTGCCAAGCTTCTGAAGCGTGATCATCCAACAATCGAGCCTTTAATTCAAAATAGTCAACAGGGTCGCAAGAAATGTGTGGAAAAACCAAGGTGAGGAAAACCTAATTTTCATGCAGGACAATGCTCCATCACACGCATCCAAGTCCTCCTACAGCGTGGCTGCAAGAAAGGGTCTAAAAGAAGAAAAACTAATGACATGGCCTCCTTGTTCACCTGATCTGAACCCCCATAGAGAACCTGTGGTCCCTCATCAAATGTGAGATTTACAAGGAGGGAAAACAGTCCACCTCTCTGAACAGTGTCTGGGAGGCTGTGGTTGCTGCTGCACGCAATGTTGATCATGAACACATCAAAACACTGACAGGATCCATGGATGGCAGGCTATTGAGCGTCCTTGCAAAGAAAGGTGGCTATATTGGTCACTGATTGGTTTTTGAATGTCAGAAATGTATATTTGTGAATGTTGAGCTGTTATATTGGTTTCCCTGCTGAAAATAAATAATTTAAATGGGTATATATTTTTTTATTGTTAAGTTTATTAGATCGCACCCCTTCTCATTACAGAGATGCTGATCGCCCGATATGCTTAATTGGTAGTAGGCTTTTGGCCTTTACAGCTTGGAGTAAGACAATATGTATAAAGAGGATGATGTGGTCAAAATACTCATTTGCCTAATAATTCTGCACTCCCTGTATTTTTTCTTTGTTGCCAGTCTTGGGGTCGTGCGGTGTATGGAACACAGGAGTTGCTTTCGATTGACCCTCTGGGTGTCTAGAGGGGGTCCGAAAGGCAGCAGCTCACTGAAGCTGGTCCGGGCTTCCCTTTGACCCGGGGCGGTGGGTGGGAAGGCAGCAGCTCACTGCGGCTGGTCCCATTCGCCTTCCCCTGGGAGACACCTGGTAATAGGGAGCCTCTTTAATGCTGGTGGGGCCTGGAAGGCAGCAGCTCACTGCGGCTGGTCCCATTCGCCTTCCCCTGGGAGACACCTGGTAATAGGGAGCCTCTTTAATGCTGGTGGGGCCTGGAAGGTAGCAGCTTGCTGTGGCTGGTCCCGGCCTCTTCTGGTGGCTCCCTGCACCTTTGTTAAGGGTTAGCCTGGGGTCAAACCCAACAACCTCAAATACATCACTTGCGAAGATGGAAGGACCAACATCATCTTCCCTGCTTGGGCAGACCAGGGTAACCTTACAGTGCCAACAACTGGTCTGTTTACTGAAGGGTATCGAGTAGGGGGTATGTGGCCCCCCTGCGTTCCGACTCTAGGAACAGTACGCTGAGTGTGGTGGTCCAGGGTGTCAGGACCTGAAACATGGCCCAGTCTTCTATGAGGATTAGCCTCAACCACACACAGCACATTACACTACACATGACAGAACAATATGAATCCTTCCCCCAACTTACCCTCTTGGTGTCTGGAGCTCCCCTGCAAGGCAACAGCTCGTTGTGGCTGGTCCAGGGACTTCACCTCTTGGTGGGGGGTGGGAAGGCAGCAGCTCGCTGCTGCTGGTCCTATCCCTACCTGACTTGGAGGACACCTGCGCACAGGAAGCTGTTATGATCTGGGTTGGCCTGGAAGGCAACAGCTTACTGTGGCTGGTCCTGGCCACCTGGGGGGCTCCTCAATCCCCTTAAAAGGGTCTTTAATTGAACTCCTTCAAATTACCACATCCCCTAAATTCCCCATCCCCTGACCTGCCAGTCAGGCCGAGGATGCAGTGTCCCCAGACAGTATCCCCAACAGTTTCCTCAAACTTAGAAATTCTCTATTAACAAAGATCCTGACAAAGGCTTTATACCCCTAAAATTTCATTTTCAATTACTCACAAGACAAAGTCTTTACAATGATACTTACCTGGACTAAAACTTTATCCCCTATAAAATTTAGCTCAAAATTACTCCGATCATAATTTTAACACTTAAAAGATCGAATATAGGCAAGGCAAGTTTACTTGTATAAAACATTTCATGTACAGAACAATTCAAAGTGCTTTACATAAAACATTATAAGCAAAAGGGAGGAAAAAAAATATTCGAAGCATGATTCAAAATTAAAAGCATTTAAGATTAAAAAGAGAGAATATAGAGATGTGCGGAACTGTTAACTTTTGAATAAAATCTACATAAATGCAGCTGAGAACAGGTGGGTCTTCAGCCTGGATTTAAATAAACTAAGTGTTTCAGCTGATCTGAGACTTTCTGGGAGTTTTTTCCAGACATGTGGAGCATGGAAGCTGAACACAGCTTCTCCAGGTCTGGTTCTGACTCTGGGAACTGATAAAAGACCGTATCCAGAAGACCTGAGGAGTCTAGTGGGTTCATACTGGGTCAAGAGGTCACTGATGTATTTTGGGCCTAAACCATTCAGAGCTTTATAGACCAACAGCATAACTTTATTGGCTATTCTCTGATGGACCGGCAGCCAGTATAAAGACCTCAGAATTGGACTGATGTGGTCCACTTTTCTGGTCTTTGTGAGAACTCGGGCAGCAGAGAGATATAAATATACCTCACTGCCTAAAAATTGAGAAAGGGACAGAGTCAGTTCGCATAAAACAAATCACCAAAATCACCACCCATTGGACACTGGATCTGCCCGGGACTTGATCACCCCGTGGACCTTGCCACAAGGAGAGGGAGTCTGGTGATTAAACGGCTGAAACTCCTGCTATCATCCTGTGATTCACCACTAATGAGAGATCCAGAAATTGAATCTTTAAAATAGATACTCCATAGGGTATGAATAACTTGTATATTCACTCCCTATTGCAGCAAAGCTTAAACTGGACACCGAAAGAGGACCAGATAGCACTAGGGACCACTCACACCACACCCTTAAATTTTACTAATCTCTTGATCCTTAAACCTATGCTATCTCATAAACCAACCTGATAATCCAACCCATTAGGACACTACAACCAAACCAACTAATTTTAGAATGACCCCACAACTAAAAGCTTCAAGGATCTTATCATCTTACTCAGTAATTTAACCCTGGGCTTAACTGGCTATTTATTCTAAACCTAAGCCTTGGGCCTACACGCCTAAACCTAATTATGGAAACTTAAAACATTATAAACATATGACCTTAGAACAGATAACTTCATGACATGCAGAGTCACCTACCTCCCAAGTTATGGTTTCATTTAATTTTTTATGAATAAAATATTTTTCTTTTATAATGTCAGGACTGGATGGAGGAGTGGGTTGGGGGCGGCGGTCCCGGGCCTAGGTGGGGTGATGCTGAGGTGAGGTGAGTGCGCACTTCGGGATGGCAGAGTCCAAAAACTTGGATATCCAAACCTAGAACTTAAACTTAAGGCCTTTTCAGATAGGACACATTTTTTGCTGTGCTCGCCGTGGGGTAGGGCACAGACCTGGTGACAGAGCACAGCAGCAGCGAACACATCAAGCACGCATTGCAAACGACAGACCAGGAAGTGCTTTCTCCCTGGCACACTTCGTTGTGAAAGATGTACCTCTCATCATTGCAGCAAAGAGCTTTTCTCCTGAGGAGGAGAAGATCAGCAGCAAATAAAAGGGTGTGGCTCCACCTGATCCTGAAGGCAAGGCAGGACTTGGTGGAGTTCAGGCTCGTCCAGGAGCTGCATTGTTTCACAAAGACCGCTTCCCAGTTCACTTCAGGCTGACCAAGGACCATTTTTGTCCCTGAACTGGCCTCTGCTATTTGACACACTAGGATGTTGTCATAGCACGCAGCGCATGCGCCCACCTTGTATGCTGCTGAGCTCCGTGGCATGGCGGAACGTGCTGCTGCTGCAGTAACACATACACAGGGTGGATATGTCAAGGTCCCATCTCTTTATCTCGCTTGGTTGAGGATGGCAACATTGCAAACTTTGCAATCACACCCTTAGTCCTAACCTTACAACAAACAAACAACCCCCGCACAAACTTTATGGGCCACTTTACCTTTACCTTGTTTTTTTCCTGCAGCCACATAAACATCTCTAATTTCTTTAAGCTTTTCATATAGTTCTCACCCAGGAACCTCAAGAGTTTAAATTTAGCAAATTGCTTAAACTCAGAACAGTACTATTTCACTCATTTTTCTCATAACGCTAAACTCCCTAGCAAAGTCATCACCTATCCTGACAGCAGGAAGGTCATTAGTAATACAAAATATATATAAGAACAATATTAAAAGTATAATTAATCTATAAAAACAATCTATAATAACAATCTTAACAACTTAATAACCACATGAAGACACTAATTGAATATTGATATTTCAATAATAGGTAAGTTTGTTCAGAGTAGCAATTGGACAAAAATTCAAACATTTCTCTTAAAGGTCTTCCTTTGTAAATATGCAATTTGCTTAAAGTCAGAACAGTACTATATAACATTAAACATGAAACTATGAAAGACAGTTGAAAAAGAACAAAGGTCCAGCACAAATTATGGCTAGCTGTAGGAGGTGGACTGGAATGGTGATGGACTTGAAAATGGGCTGGGATTTTCTTGACTTCCCCCAGTTGTACCTGTGGTGGGGTGCTGCTCCACACTGGGCAGCCACTGCAACACGACTGCGTAGGGCTTTAATGGGTCTGGGAGGTAAAGTCTCTTTCTGGGGGGGGGGGGGGGGGGGGTCCCTGAGGTGATACCTTGTAAGGAGGTCACCCTCAGAATTGTCATCTACAAGGATTTCAGAGTCACTTGGGCTGAGTTCCTCTACCTCACTTAGGCTCAGTTCTTCCACCTGACCTTCTGAAGAGAAGTCTGTTTAGTTTAGTTTAGTTTATTTTTTGCACCATTATACATTAAAAGGAAATAAGCAATGAAAAAACATCAACAAAATATAAAGAAAGTGCAGGAGAGATAATAAAGCCCTACATAGGCTTATTCAAAGTACCTCCCCAAACTGATTAAAAGGTAAAATACAAAAAACATACAGAAGCAGACAATTAACAATACAGTGGTAAGCAGCAAAAAAAACAAACAAAACAAATCAAATACACAAATAATAAATGATGGTTAAAGTGAAAAATTAAAAATGATAATAAAAACATTTAATAATAATGACAAAAAGCTATCCTGAATCTTGATGTAACAGATGGGACTTCAGTGTAGACTTAAAATTAATCAAAGATGTAGTTGTTTTAACCAAATGAAAATATGAATTCCAAAGTAACGAACCTCTGTAACTAAAACAATATTGACTTTGTGTAGTACGACAAAAAGGAAGATTAAGTTTAACGGAACATCTAGTATTGTGAGAATGAATCTGGAAGTTGACTGTAAAGAATTCCTTGAAAGATTTGGCAAGAAGATGTGGAGAATGGATATATTTGTAGATAAATATGCAGGATTGAAGTATATTGATGTCAAAGACTGACAATATGTTGAGATTTTTAAATAAAGGAGCAGAGGGAGACAACTGACTAGAAGAGCTGACAAGCCTAACAAATTTCTTTTGTGCAATAAATAGTGTCTGTAAATTAGTAGGGTATGTACTTGCCCAAACAATGTTACAGTAGCTCAGATGAGGATAAATTAAACTATAATACAGTGTATGAAAAACATCCTTAGAAATAAACCTCTAATTTTACTGATGATACCAATAGACTTTCTCACTTTGTTATTAACGAGCTTGAGATGCTCTGCCCAAGACAGTCTCTCATCAATCAAGACTCCCAAAAATTTGGTAGATGAAACTTGACTTATATTACTTCCTTCAATGGAAATTTTTACATTAGATTTACAGTACTTTTTATTTTTTTACCTGTAAATATAATAAAATTGGTTTTATTTGTATTTAAAGATAGACCATTTATTCTGAACCATTTGGAAAATTTCATTAATTCAGAATTAGCTTCATTAATTAATGAATCAAAGTTGTTGTTAGTTAAAATCAAATTTGTATCATCAGCAAAAACAATAGGTAGCATCGTGGAAGACACTGTAGCCAAATCATTTATATAAACAAGAAATAATAAAGGACCAAGTATGGAGCCTTGGGGGACACCACATGTTAACAGAGCTCTGGGTGATACATGACCATTAAAATAGACAAATTGTTCACGATTGGAAACATAACTAGCAAGCCAACAATAAGAAAAACCAAGAAAACCATAATGACATAATTTGGAAAGCAAAATAGTGTGATCAACAGAATCAAAAGCTTTAGATAAATCTAAGAAAATACCCAATGCATATTCATTGTAATTTAAAGCTGAATAAATTTTTTCAACCAACTGTAAAATGCCATATCTGTAGAGTGATTTTTCTGAAAACCATACTGGTGCTTATAAATAATACTCTGTTTATTTAAATGAAATAACATTCTCTCATATACCAGCCTTTCCAAAATTTTAGAAAAACATGGTAAAATTGAGATTGGTCGGTAATTTTTAAATAATGTTCAATCCCCAGATTTATGAAGGGGGATAACTTTAGCAATTTTTAGATCATTAGGTATATCCCATCTGCAATGATAAATTCAAGACATATGTTTAAGGTTCCACAATAGATGAAGACACATTTTTAATCAATGCAGCCCCACAATATCGTCAAGACCGCAGCAGACAGTTTCAATTTACCAATGATTTCTAGCATGTCTCCTCCTGTTCAGAATTGTCATCTACAAGGATAGGCAAGGCAAGGCAAGTTTATTTGTATAGCACATTTCATGTACAGAACAATTCAAAGTGCTTTACATAAAACATTATAAGCAAAAGGGAGAGAAAAAAAACAATTAGAAGCATGATTCAAAATTAAAAGCATTTAAAATTAAAAGAGAGAATACAGAGACGTGCGGATTTTAACTTTTGAATAAAATCTACGTAAAAGCAGCTGAGAACAGGTGGGTCTTCAGCCTGGATTTAAATAAACTAAGTGTTTCAGCTGATCTGAGACTTTCTGGGAGTTTGTTCCAAACATGTGGAGCATAGAAGCTGAACGAGCTTCTCCATGTCTGGTTCTGACTCTGGGAACTGATAAAAGGCTGGATCCAGATGACCTGAGGGGTCTTGTAGGTTCATACTGGGTCAAGAGGTCACTGATGTATTTTGGGCCATATCAAAGTCACTTGGGCTGAGTTCCCAAGCTGACCTTCTGAAGAGAAGTCTCTCTTCCTTTTCAGGAGGGGCTGTGTTGACGGCCGTCAGTCTATGGCCTATAATCTTGAACCCTTCCTCTGGGTCACAATGCATCTCAGATGACCCACAGGCTGTCTGTTGGTCACAGTGCGAGGCCTTTGAGGTCAGGCGCTTGTTGGCCTAGAACATACAAGCACAGGGTCAGAAAATATAATGATCCAAAGAGCATCCAAAACACCAGACAGAGAACAGGAAGCAACAAAACACACCAGAGAAGACCATTACAAAATAAAAGCAGGGAGGCAAATTTAATGTCAAAAACTAAAAATCCTTAGACCATGACAATCCTGACTTTGATTTAATCCAACCATGCAGGGTATGTTTAGAAAAGCGAGCAATAAGGGGAAGGAAGACTTAGCTCTTCATTTACAACCTGGGGGATTCTTTTGAAGGTGTCTTTTAAGTTGACAAAGGATTGTATGCATATGGTGCTCAATTCCCCACTAGTTGCGGTACACCAGCTTTGAAGGGAAGATTACAAGATTACAAAAAACAGATGGCTACATGTGTGAAAATAGGTGATACATCAGAGAGTGATCAAAGTATATTTGTGGTAGTTGTGCTCACTATTTTGTTGCCAATTTTCAAAGCTCCAGACTTTGCAAGAACTTTGCAAGAATTTAAAAGAAAATATGTTGGTTAAACCAACAGTAGCAGATATTTTTTATTTCCCCATCCATCCACACACACACACACACACACACACACACACGCACGTGGCTGAGTGTTTCATTGTTTTTTAATAATCTGATAAATCCATTACATGTATCATTTTATTCCAAAAAAAAAAAAAAAAAAAAAAAAAAAAAAAAAATCTTCTAGCTTCATACAGTGCATCCGGAAGGTATTCATACCCCTTTCTTTTCCACATTTTGCTATGTTACAGCCTTATTCTTAATTTGATTAAATTAATTTTTTCCCCTCAGAATTCTACACACAACACCCCATAATGACAACATGAAAAAAGTTTGAGATTTTTGCAAATTTATATAAAATAAAAAACAAAAGAAATCATATGTACATAAGTATTCACACCCTTTGCTCAATACTTTGTTGATGCACCTTTGGCAGCAATTACAGCCTCGAGTCTTTTGAGTATAACGCCACAAGCTTGGCACACCTATCTTTGGGCAGTTTTGCCCATTCCTCTTTGCAGCACCTCTCAAGCTCCATCAGGTTGGATGGGAAGCTTTTCGCTCGGTGCACAGCCATTTTCAGATCTCTCCAGAGATGTTCAACCGGATTCAAGTCTGGGCCACTCAAGGACATTCACGGAGTTGTCCTGAAGCCACTGCTTTGAAATCTTGGCTGTGTGCTTAGGGTCGTTGTCCTAGCTGAAAGATGAACCGTCGCCCCAGTCTGAGGTCAAGAGCGCTCTGGAGCAGGTTTTCATTCAGGACCTCCCGTCTCCCCCTGTACATTGCTGCATTCATCTTTCCTCTATCCTGACTAGTCTCCCAGTTCCTGCCGCTGAAAAACATCCCCACAACATGACGCTGCCACCACCATGCTTCACTGTTGGGATGGTATTGGCCTGGTGATGAGCGGTGCCTGGTTTCCTCCAAACATGACGCCTGCTATTCACACCAAACAGTTCAATCTTAGTCTCATCAGACCAGAGAATTTTGTTTCCTCGTGGTCTGGGAGTCCTTCAGGTGCCTTTTGGCAAACTCCAGGCGGTCTGCCATGTGCCTTTTACTAAGGAGTGGCTTCCGTCTGGCCACTCTACCATACAGGCCTGATTGGTGAATTGCTGCAGAGATGGTTGTCCTTCTGGAAGGTTCTCCTCTCTCCACAGAGGAACACTGGAGCTCTGACAGGGTGACCGTAGGGTTCTTGGTCACTCCCTGACTAGGCCCTTCTCCCCCGATCACTCAGTTTAGACGGCCGGCCAGCTCTAGGAAGAGTCCTGGTGGTTCCAACTCTTCCATTTACGGATGATGGAGGTCACTGTGCTCATTGGAACCTTCAAAGCAGCAGAAATTTTTTTTGTACCTTTCCCCAGATTTGTGCCTCAAGACAATCCTGTCTCGGAGGTCTACAGACAATTCCATTGACTTCATCCTTGGTTTGTGCTCTGACATGCACTGTCAACTGCGGGACCTTATATAGACAGGTGTGTGCCTTTCTAAATCATGTCCAATCAACTGAATTTACCACAGGTGGACTCCAATTAAGCTGTAGAAACATCTCGAGGCTGATCAGTGGAAACAGCATGCGCCTTATCTCAATTTGGAGCTTTATGGCAAAGGGTATGAATACTTTTGTGCATGTGATTTCTTAGTTTTTTATTTTTAATAAATTTGCAAACTTTCGATAAAACTTTTTTCACCTTGTCAATATGGGGTGTTGTGTGTAGAATCATGAGGAGAAAAAACAAATTTAATCAAATTAAGAATAAGGCTGTAACATAGCAAAATGTGGAAAAAGTGAAGGGGTGTGAATACCTTCCGGATGCACTGTACATTTTCAGCACATTCCAGTTTAGCAAATTTCCATGCATCCTGTGTATCTCGTCTGCACCAAAGCCAATGCATACAAGCCTTGGCTGTGCAAAAGCACAGATAAATAAGAACAAGTATGTCATATTATGTAAGGAACTAAATCAGGTCGTTCTCAGCTCAGACACCTGTGGAAACAAATCCAGACAAGCAGCCTTTTGTTTTTCAACACCAATTTAGGCTAGTGTTTTAGTTTTTGCAGAATGTTTTGTTTTTGATGCCTAATAAGGTTTTAACTGATTTTGACGCTTTGAACTCCATAATCACATCATCCCTTGGCAGATATAAGTTCTTAGCAGATTTGACCCCCCCCCCCCCCCCTTTACCATCACCACCACCTAAAAGCATTCAGTTATCTTCCATCTGAAGATTTATGAAGGGATTTTAACTTTTGCATGCACATGCACACGGACACACACTTGTACACAAAGTTAGACATCTGCATAGTTTTGCACTATTACTGTGCTGCACTAAATGCGTTTCTTAGCAAGGGGTGCTGTTTGGATGGGCGTGCACACACTTATGCAAAAACAGATTTCTCAACACACACATGCACATCACAGTATGACAGTCCTAGAATTGACCCAAATAATTTTTTTTCTGAAAAATTATTGATTTGGCCTTACAGGCATGATTATATTTTCAACAGGCACTTACACTACTTCAGCCTTTAAAAAAGCGACACCTAATGGAAAACAATAAAAACATTAATTCCAGTTGCTTGCTACCAGGAATTCATGAAAACATTGATAACAATTTAAATTTAAATTTATGCTGTAATAGTAGTTGATTAAAAAAATGAAATTTGTATGGAAGTCAGTAGCATAAAAAATGCCTTAGGACAATAGATGTAGCAATTTAGTTTATACAGCGCATTAAAGGGTAAAAACAAAAAACAATCCAAAGATTTTTAACTTCAGCCCAAAACACACTTCTCTGGCAATTTTTTATGGCATTTGCATGAATACAACCAAAGTCATCCACAAAAAACAGTCTCAAAACATCAAAAAATGCGCTACAGCAGTAGGAGGGTTAAATGGTCAAATGGAATGGAGACCCCTTTCCAACACACTCTTAAGTTCCTCACAACATGAAATGAGGACACCTGATAATAAACCCATACTATATTCCCCTCCTACACTCATGACATTCTCACTTCCACAACAGACTGCACTTATCGTGCCAGCTCACTCAGCACATACACATACATTCAGTGGCTGCGGTCCAATATCCAAAGTCCAAGTCCTGATCTTGATCCCGCTGTTGATACCAGCCTCCAGGCCTTGGAATCAGCTCTCATCATTGGGCAGGACCAACCAGTTTTCTTTGGCTCTTTCATCCCTGATAGGACAGTGGGTCACCTTCGATTTCAGTGCTTAATGGCAGCTGGTCCACCTCTCAGCTCAGTACCAATTTGTAAAGATGGTGTGTTTCTTCCACCACCTCTGAGCAGAAGAAACTCCATAAGCCATAATGGATCAAAGAGCTTGGGCATGGAGAGAAAACTGATTATCTACTTCCTTTCAACAGCTGCCATTGAAAGATGGCTGCCATGGTGCCACATAGTGTGGCAGGACCTGTGTGTTTGCCACCTAAGCCTCTTAAAAACTCAAAAAGATCATGGCATAACTCAACTTTTTTTATATATGCTTTTATATTCTTGTACTTGCAAATCAGGATCTTTGTCTGACCAAGGGGATTCAACATTTTGTCTTTGCCAAAATACTGGATGATGAAAAAATTAAATACTGGATGATGGACATGCAAGGCCACCTCAGGATAAAAATGGACAATCTTGCAAACTACTTTAGGGTATTGTACAACTTTTGTTGATATTGATTGTGGCTGGTGATGTGGAGATAAACCCTGATCCTCAGTCACTACTGGACTCAAATTTAGACTTTCTTTGTTTATCTCAAACTTGGCTCAATGGAAGTTCCCCTTGTGCTGTCCTAACTGTACTTGGCTATCAAATCTTTAGAAGAGACAGTAAAATGGAAGGGAGATGGTGTCATGATCTATATTAAAGAAGGGATCCAGTGTAATGAAGTCCATTGGTCAAACAGTGACCTGAATGCATTGGTTTAAATATTAACTTCTCACCACAAATGTCTTTTCTTCTTATTGTAATTTACCGGCCACCATCTTCAAACAGTAGTTTTTATGAAATGATTCAAGGCATACTTAGTGAATGTTGCCCCCCAAAAAAGAATTCGTAATCATGGGAGATTTTAACATTAATGGGGAAGACAGAATACATATGGAAAATCTTAAACAAGTAACTGATGGTCTTGAATTCTCACAGCTGATTAAAGGTCCAACAAGGATAACTCAACCCACAAAAACTCAGATTGATCTGATGTTTAGCAACAGACCAGAGAGAATTTCAAAATCTTTTAACATGTTGACAGGATTATCTGACAACAATTTAACTCTGGTGGCCAGAAAATTAACAAAATCAAGATTAAAGTACAGGTACCACAATATGGGACAAGAGAGCGCTATAATATTTCAAAAAAATTAAGAGGGACGAGTTAAGACAGCCATAGAACACACTAATTGAAATGACTTGCTATTAGGCCTAGATGTAAATGAGGACGGTCAAATATTATCAAATTACAGAGTATTATCGCTAACTTCACTTGTAAGTTCACATGTAGAAAAAAAAAAGAACAGTCTTCTATGGATTAATGCAGATGTCTTGAAGTTAATGAAAAAGCCTGACCTTGCCTTGAAATGGCATTAAGGACTAAATATTTTTATGACAAATTTCATTTTAATAACTTGAGGAACAAAGTTATATGGGAACTAAGAAAGGCTAATGTCGCGCTGACCTGAGTGCTGGCAGTTCAGGGCGGAGCTTTCGGTGTGTGTTTGCACCTGAGGCACCTGACAGACAGGGGTAAGCCATAAATGGCAGCCGGGAACACAGCTGTGGTAATTTGCAAGTGTGTGTGAGAGACTCGCGCTGCAAACTAGCTGCAAAGATCTGAGGACACACGGACAAACACTGAAGAGGCAGCCGGTAAGATAAAAAATATGACTTTAGTTTGTGAGCCGTGCTGCTCCTATGGTGTTTGACAGAGGATGTTTGGTGTGTGCAGAGCCCTGCTCATGTGGTTTGTGCATCTGGGCTTTAAAGTGGCTGCAGTGAGTCGCAGCAGGTAGGGATGGTGAAAACGAAGCTTCATGAGACACTGAGACATTTTGAATCAGCTGCCAAGAGATCGACACGAAGTCTCGAGACATTTGAGACCGTGAGCATGAGCTCCATCTGCTGGCCGTGGATGTGTACTGCAGCTGAGGGAAGCTGTCTGGAGCTGTCTTATCTCTGACACGGTGGATAATAAAAGATACGTTGCCAACCTTCAGTTAGTGTTTCCTTTGTGGTTAATATCTTGGAATTATCCTCTGTGATAAATTAACTATTATTCAATAAATTCCCAAGCGATTGGAACCTGTATTAACAGGGTTCCCGCGGATCCTTAAAAAGTCTTAAAAGGCATTGAATTCATAAATCTAAAATTAAGGCCTTAATTGGCATTAAAATGTCTTAAATTCATATTTCAAAAGTCTTAAAAATTTTAACACATGATTAGAAAGCTTGCATTATTGGAAGTAGTTTCAAATCTCGAAAGAAATAGTAATATTTATTTATTTTAAATAACTTACCAAATGACACCCGTGGTAACATTGCGCAATCACAATAGCAGAACCAACAAAACAGTGACGGTTGCAGCCGGGACTCTAAAATCAGGTGCACGTTGTTCATGATGCAGCTGCTTTGGGGGGTGAGTGATTGAGTTCTTCGTTAATAGACTAAACAATCTAATCTTATTTATGTGGTTTACATGACTGCACGTCATTGCTGCTCTGTGTCGTGCTCCGCTCTGTTTCTCTGTGATGTGACACGTGTCTGCGGCACGAGCAGACGCGCTGCAGTCGCGCCGCAGGACAGAACGCGCTCAGAAAACACGTCAACTACCTGAAACTCAGACACAAATATCAAAGTTTTAAAGCTCTGCCAAGAAGGTGGAGATGGAAAGACTCGCACTCCTTTCCAGTTGTGTAATATGCGGAAAACGTTGTTTATGTTGTGGAAACGCGCACAGCTGAAGCCTCCATGGCTTAGATGTAGGCAACATTGTGAGATCCCTCAATGTGCACCAAAATTAGGCTTTTAAATATGAAATGCTTAAAAAATAAAATAAAATAAATAAATCCGGGGAGCATGCCGCTGGACCCCCCCTAGACAGGCTGTATCCTTCTCACCTTTTTCACCCCTGACCAGTTTTCATGTCTGTGAAAACAGCGGTACTGTTGTCTCTGAACACCATCATTCTTATTCTCTTATTCTGTGAAAACACTTAAAAGGGAGCTGAAGACTTATTCTGTGCAACGCTCCCAGACTCTGACATTAATCACTCGTTTGCACGCGGTTGTGACAAGACAGACATGAAAAAGAGTAAACACTAATGATTATAATGTTTTATGATGCTAGATTGCGACAAAACACTTCATGAATGCAGCAGAATAGTTATTTGAAATTAATACCTCTCTTCCTGTACTGTTTTTTTCTGATGATTCATGATATGTACATCCTTCTATGTATTTTCCATGTCTTCAACTTGGGAAATGTTTTTCCAAATGAAAGTTTTTCACTGGGTCAAAAAGTCACGTTTTATATTAATATAATCATTTGGGTCAAATTGTTTCTAACCCTGTGTAAATGATGTTGTGCCCCCCGCCCCCCGTCTGTTAGTTGTGAAGTTGGTCTTAAATTTAATTTCAAATGGCATTAAAAAAGTCTTAAAAAGGCTTAAATTTAACTTCCCTTAAGCTGTAGGAACCCTGTATTAAGCATTGACAGATTAATAAACCCAGTTTCTTCAAGATTTTGGCTCGACACTCTCGGATGATGTAACGAGGCCTTGGTTAGTGTGGTCACGTGGTTTTTGGCATGCTGACACTTCCACCAAAGCAGCGGTAGCGAGACTTTCGGTTCATAAGATCGAGGCGGAGTCGAGCAGACGGGCTCGAGCATAACATCCCTAGCAGCAGGACTTGCAATTGTTTGTTGTAAATAGATTGAGAATATGTGATTATAGTACATCATTTATGGGGCCACATTATGTGTATGATATTTATGGGTTTATTGTAGGGCTGTGTTAAACGATTATTTTTTAAACGATTAATCTATCGATTATTTTTTCGATGCATCGATTAATCTAACGATTCACTTTTTTAGCTCGATTCGATTCGATTATCGATTATCTCCTCATAAATTGACAGACAGCAATTTATATATGCTGATATAGATATCTAAAATGTAAAAAAGAGCATGAATAAAAAGGCAGTGGGAGCAGCAGCCTGTCATGGAGTTTTTCATGAACCAACAGAATGTAAAATTTATGTTGAAAACACAGCGGACTGAAAAACGGGCTTTTAATTCTTTCATTTACATTAAAATAATAATAAAAAAGTCATTGAAATAATATGATCATGTAAACTTGGAGGATTTAAGCTAAGACAGATATTATTTTCCAACAAAAGATAATGAAGATAAGTAAACATTCAGAGTTGAACATTATATTGAACATGGGTCTAGCTTCCAGAAAAAGTGCATCTCCATCTTCATTCTGTTAATGCTTAATACGGGTGCCAATCACTTGGAAATGAAATTAAAAATTCTTTATTTATCCCAGAAGTGACTGCACAATACTATTACCAACAGATGAAACACTAATATGAGGTTGACAACGTGACTTTAATTATATTCAGTCAGAGACGAGACAGCTCCCGGCATTAGCTGTAGTTCACACCCACGGCCAGCAGATGGAGCTCAGCATCAGCTGTAGTTCACACCCACGGCCAGCAGATGGAGCTCGTGCTTCATGCTGACCGTCTCAAACAGGCCTGACGTGTCTGAAGACATGGCGTCCATCTCATGGAAGTGTCTCATGTCTCATTAGGCTTCGGATTCGCCATCCCTAATATATAGTTATACCTTCGATAAACGAGTGTGGGCCTTCACTGCCTTACACTTTGGAAACTTGGAAGAGCCACTCGCGGAGATCGCGCCGCCATCTTTGTTTTGGTCTGAAGTCGCATGGCGCCGCCATCTTTGTTTTGGTCTGACGACGCATCGGTACGCATATTTTGCGTCGACGTATTTTTTGCGTCGACGTAATCGGTTACGTCGACGAATCGTCCCAGCCCTAGTTTATTGGGCACAGTGTAATGTGTAGTATGTTGGTGAATGGGGCAAGTTGGGTACTTGGTAAATTATAAGTAAGGTTAATGGTAAAAGAGCAATAATCTTAGTAAAATTCTGCTAATTTAAATGGGAATTTGATGAGGTTATTTTATTCATGTTGCTGCTGTGTATGTTGTAAATATTGTGCTTACATGAACTAATTATATGTCTTCCTTTTTAAGGTTTTTATCCGACCACTGTCCAATGGACTAAGAGAAAAGCAGAAAATTCATTTCAAATAAAGATTGGAATAAGATTCAACTGCTCCATCTGAGTAAATCCAGCAGTACTCTTGATGTCGTGGATCTACCCCTTCAAGTGTGGGTGCAGTTAGTAGAAAACACTTGACAGCTAAGGTCAACTGCTCTGTCTCACTGTGCAGACATGGTGATGTCCACAGCGCTGCGTCTCTCAGCAGGTCGGAGACACGCAGTGTGTCAGCTGATGGAACAGTGTACGAGTCAAAGTGGGGAGGGAGGGGTGAGCAGTAACACAAGGAGGATGTTGGGATTGGAGAAAGTTGGATGTGAGAGGAAACTGTTTCACTGAACGTTTTACTTCAAATTCTACCACTAAACACACACAGCTGCTCTTGCTTCAGGTGAAGTGGAGAGTTCACCGGCGAAGTTTAACAGTTTATCAGTTGGAGATTTTTAAGGATATGGAGCCAAATGACTGGAGCAGTGCAGCAGCTTAACACACAGAATTGTTGCTTCAGGAACATAAAGAACAGACCGAAAGAGAATAACGGCTTTGTTACTGAACGATACTGTGGGCGTGTGCTGCTTCACAGCAGCCTCTGACCAGGTTCATTCTGACCACTCAGTTTCTCCTGCTGGAGGCAAAAATAAAGCTCACTAGATCCAACAGAATGTTGAATCTATATAAATAAAATAAACTCTTGTGTTTGGACACATCTTCAAATAACTTCACAGGTTTTCCCTTTGAAGAAAAACTTTTTATTTCATCATTGATTACGGTGCGACTGATATCTGCACCCACAAAAAATCAGTTTCACACAGATTTCAGAACATTTATTCATAAGTCCTGAACTGGTTAGATATAATCGCATAAAGCACATCTGCTGGACTTCAGATCATCTGGCTTAAAGCAGAAATATAAGTGACTCGTGGAGAAAAAAAAGAGGGAAAAGAGGAAAAAGATAGCTCTATGTGCCACTGCAATAGATTTTAAACAAATTCAATTACGGTTTTTGCAAATTATAATAAAAGTATAGAGAAACTTAGTTACCGACCATTGTGTAAATGTATTTTTACATTTTCATCAACAGTAAAACACCTATTCTGTGTTACAAGCGCAACCGCAGAAGAACTGCAGAAAAAGAGAAGAGCGGTCAGACAGGTTTAATGTGATCCATGGAAAAGTTGTAAAATAATTCTGATCAAGCCATCACGTATCAGTTTAAAAACCTTACAACAGGTAAAAGACCGGGGGAGGGTTAGACTCACCCAATTTCAATTATTATTTCCTAGCAAATAAGCTACAATTTATTTCCAAATGGCTGAAACCTACCCATCTAGATGAACCGTGGCTAGACACAGAACAAGCATTATGTGAGGATCTGGATGTCTCTGATTTGCCGTTCATCAGTTCAGCAGTCAGATCTCATAAATGCTTTAAAAGTATCAACATCTGCTCTACTCTGAAAGCATGGTGGGAATTCCTGAAGTTAACCGAGTCTTCTATTATTCCATGTAAACTCACACCCATCTGGAATAACCTGGATATTTTACAAAACAAGAAAATGATTAATTTTGTGCATTGGAAGGATAAAGGAGTAAAACAATTACAACATATCATTGAAAATGGAAAATTCCTGTCATTTAATACACTTACCTTACAATACGGGATCAGTAGTACTAAATTCTTAGAATACCATCAACTTAAATCTATATTAAGCAAAAAATATACCTCTAACCAACTGATCTTGCAGACTCCGGTCAGGGTAGCAGAATTCCTGAATCTCTCTATCCCCAAACTACTGTCGAAAATATATAGATTATTAT
>JALJCO010011993.1:0-100975 GCA_023101725.1 Atherinomorus stipes | reverse complement strand
TCCACTTTCCCCACACGGCGGGTTAACCAGCTTTGCGACTGCTAACGATGGAGAAGGTAAGCTAGCCGTGACCCGTCCCCTTTGATATGGCCAATACTGGACGTTCACTCCAAAACATTCCAAGATAAAGTAAAGCGTGTGCAAAAAAAACTCAAAAGATTTCCCGATATTTCCCAGTATCCGACCTCCGCGGTGAGCCGACTCGCGACAGGTACAGAGCCCCCCGGTGTCGTCCATTCAGTAGATAACAGGTGAATTAGCCGCGCAGCGCCGCGCACACGGGCTCCGCTGAGAATCGCCGCTGAAGCTACTGAATGCTGCGAACTTTTCAGTAGCAACAATCAGCAGCAGCACGATGTTGTCGTTGCTCGCGGCATCCAGGAAAAGAGGACAACGTGATGATGATGATGATGATGGACGGAGATTAACTGGTAGCGGTCTCATAGCTGCAGAGCTGCTGTGGAACAAGTGAAGGGAGGAAAGGTTTACTGCTAATCAAGGTTATTATAGTTAACTAAAACTAACGAAAAGCAAAAACTAAAATTGAAAAAAACATTTTCGTTAACTGAAATAAAAATAAAAATGACAGTTTTTCAAAAACGATAACTAACCGAAACTGTATTGTGTCTTTAAAAAAACTAACTGAAATTATTGCAAAAACATACTTAGTTTTAGTTTTGTAAACTTTTTTAATACATCAGGTTCTTGGGTTGATATGAAATCTATTTCTATTTAATCTGTTTACTTTGCTTTTATTTATTTCTTTTTTAAAAAAATAAGAAAAGAGTGAGCTTTTTGCAACAGTTGAATTTCATTTCAAGTGACTTTCTGATTATTTTGAATGTCACTCCAGACAAATACCCCTAATTTACAAAAAAAGAAAAAAGTTCACAAAACTAAAATTAAGACTGAAACTAAACTAAAACTAATCATTTTCCAAAAAATAAAAACTAATAAAACCAGCAAATCTACTCAAAAAACTAACTAAAACTTACTGAATTGAAAAACAAAAAGTCAAAACTAAATAAAACCGAAACTAATTAAAATCTAAAACTATTCAAACGTTGCCGCTAATGTTAGTGAACGTTCAGTCTGCTACATTATTAGCTACAGCTGCCCGATTCATGCTGCTCAGTATGAAATTAAATCATGATTACAGTAAAAACAGCTCAACTTTAAACATTAAATACCACATACAGCAGTAATGTTAACACATATAAACAATAGTACAAAATTATCAGGAACTTTGTCATTTTACATTTTTAAGTTTTGGTAACGCTGTAGTTAACTTGGAATACACGTTACATGTGTAATGGTTCATTTTCATTAAAACGTGGTATTATTGGTGGTGTTAGATTAACTGGTTTACTGCATGAATACAGAATTATAAGTAATGAACCCATTTCATTCATTTCCGGTAAAGGCCCATCATACGGTGGTACTCGTAAAAATTTCCAATGTTGGCAGGTCTGCAACACACGGTCATCAAAACATAATAAAAGATGAGACGTTTTCATTGACTAATAAAAACAAGATGAAAAACATACCTGACGGCAGTGACATCCAATCAGAACACAAACTTGCCCGTCCATGTCTTTAAGTACTGACATGTGCTACTTTGGGTTCTAGAGATTTTAGAAACTTTTTTGTTTTGTGCTATAAACCTGCAATCTTTGTAGCACCAGTGCTGGAAGCTAAAAAAGTTCCCGTAGAGCGCTGAGATCTGAGCTGACAGACGAACCTCAGCGCTGCGTCACCCATGAACCCAACGCAATGGTTATTTTTGGTCACGACGGGAAGTGCAACAATGAAAAAATACTAAAAGAAGTTCGTACACCGCCGAGAAAATCAGAAAAGACAATGCAACTGGCCAAAACAATCACCCACGGGCCAACTTTGGCCCTGGACCCCAGATTGACACCCCCGATCTAGATGCTCCTACAGCACACTTTTATGTACACACTCAGAAACATGGAGGTACAGACAGGAACATTTCTGCACCTGTAGGTACCTTTACAAATGTTCTCTCAAAAGTACAATCCATTGGTCTTATGAGGCCAGAAGTACCTATATACTATGAAAAAGGGTCCAAAGTAACATAAAGTACACATTTGTACCACTTCCAACTCCTAAGGGCACCTGCAGCATTGAAAAATGTGTGTAGCTTGTACAATAACTATAAATAGCTGTACTCTCTAAACAGTAGTATAATTATAGTTATTATATTATGATTTTCATAATAATCATAGTAATAATTATATGTATAATTATATATGTGTTTGGCCCATTATTTCTATAATAATTATTCATTAATTATTAGCATCTTTGATTGTTGTCATAATCTCTATTTTATTGACTTTTATTCATCATCTTTAATTGGTTTAATTGTACTTTATTAACTCATACAGCTTGATAAGGTACAAAAATGGATCATAAAGGTACAGAAATGTCTTTCAGAAAGGAACCCCCCCCCAGCAACAAGCTCTGACCCTTTTAGGTACAAACTGGTACCTCTGTTTTTGAGTGTGTAAGAAAGATGATTTAGAGAACTCGTGATGTAATTTTTCTCCTTTTCAAGTTGTTTTATTCACTACTTTTCTCTTCATTTGCTTGTTTTCGGAGACCACAAGAAAGTGCAAAAGGGGGGCAAGTGAAAGACGCACATACCGAACATCCAAACCACATGGACATTATCACTGGAGCAGGAATATGGGAGTTAGATTAGCAGCTAATTAGGACGAATTCATGGTTGTGTCATTAGTGGGAACAGGATGGTGACTTATGAATATTGGATGAGCGAACACCACCGCCTGTATGGAACATGGATGTATGGCCTCTCATTTGCAAGTGAGAAACACATGCGAGTTTGTTTGAGATCAGGAGAGCGGAGCGTAAACTGAAAAGTCTGTTTGAAGAAGCCGGATGGGAGCAGAGAGCTCAGACGACCGAGGCGCTCCTGAACAGCCCACGAAGACAAAAACCCACAAACACAAACATCTGTGATTACTTCATCCTCTCTCTCTCTCTGTTCCCCCCTCCCTCCTCCTGCCGTCGCTTTGGACACGCCCCCTCCCCACTGCTATCATTGGCGACTGATTCCCGAGGGAATCGGTGATTGACAGGTGCGTAACAATGAGAAGCACAGGCGCACGCACACACTCGTGCTCGCAAACATGATGATTGACAGGCGTGACATCAGTCCCAATGACTTCCTGTCATGATGTTTGATTGGCAGCGGCCTTCCGCGGTTCCAAGCATGTGCTCCCCATCATGAAACAATGACAAGCGCGTCTGGTCAGAACAGCAGCAGAAACACGACGCTCAGAGTTTTCCCCAAACCCCGACCTGATTATGACATCAGCCTTCCTGCAAACTGCATTAGAAAGCAACTCTGGATGACATTTTCACTGGTTTTCAGCTTTTTATCAATTTTCTTTGTAATAATTTGTAGTGATGCACGTATACCGATAACCGATAAGTTCATATTTTAAAATGTAATAAAATCTTCATATAATCTGCCGTTTGTGCTCTGGATTACATTTAAGAAGCTCTGCCTAATCTACAGCAGCAAATAAGGGAAGTTTGAGCTATTAATTTTTATTTTTTTATTTTTTTTTTCAATTAATCACAGAAAAATAAATAAATAATTATAATGAATTGATTTGGAATTGGGTTGGAAACAAACAAACAAACTGTCCCAGACACATTAGAGCACCTTTCCTATCAACATACCTGTCAGCAGGTGCAGACGTCTGATTGGACGTTACAGAAACACCTGATTGCAGTGATTATTCAAAGTGTTGCCCAAAAAATTTTAGTTTTAGAGCCCCATCATTCTTGTTTACTTGTTTTATTTTTTGCTTTGTTTGTTTTTTGTTTCTGTTGAACCACAATTCAAAAATCAGCGCATGATTTTTATATAATTTCTATTTATTATTGCTTTTATCAATTTCATCTTATTTCACTGAAAGCTGATTTATTTCTTTATTAATTTGAGGGTATGAATAATTTTGAGGACGACTTTGTATGTATGTGTATATATATATATGTGTATATATATATATATATACAACATAAATAGGTTAATTAATATTTGTTTTATTTGCAATTTTATATTTCTGTATTTCCTCTTAAGATTTGTTTAGCGACAGCAGATAAAAGCTTTTTGACTAAATCTGGTGTATTTTCTTATTTTCTTCGTTTTTTATATCGCCCGGCCCTTATAAACAAATAAAATGATAAAATATTCTCTGATATCAGGTCAATATTGGACCAAAATTGATTTTCAGTTTTAAAGCCAATATCGATTGATACCGATATCAGGCCGATAATATTGTGCAGCACTTATGGTTTGTTGTCTTCACTTTTATCTGTGTTTTTATAGTTATTCAGCTCAACTGTGTTTTTCCAGCAGAGGGAAAAGTCCGGTAATCTTTTCATTCAACACAGGGAACAGAAAACAGACGTTAATAAAGGAAAAAACCACATAAAGAACCCTCTAATTCTTCTACAGGCACCATTTATTTGTAAGGCGAGACAAAGACGACAAGAGCACTTTAATGTAAATATTTCCCTTTAGATCCTGAAACAACCTTAAACCAAACGCAAGCATGGGCTCTATGTTTCATGCTTGAAGGCGCTCTCTGTTTAAAACATGAAAAACAATTACAAGTCTGGACGGAAGTGCACAAAGCGATACCTATGATCTTGTTTTAAAAGGCTGCCCATGTACGTGCAGCTGAAACCTGAAGCGCGGTCGGTATTTTCCTGTAATACTTGTAGGTACCACGACATGAGAGGCGTGTTGCTATAGTATCTACTCGGCCCTGAAGGCAACAGGAAAGGAGAGGAAGCAGAGACCAGCGGACGCTGGTGAAAAGCACCGTGATTACGAGAATGGGACAAGCTTTGGCGCGCGAGGACAAAAAAAGACAAAAAAAAAGTCAAAACAAGTAGATATTTGTTTGGTTTTTGCTGGAGGCAGCTCCGTAGGGTCAGGCGATATGACCTCAAATCAATATCACGGTTAATTGAACAGGTTACAATTACAATAAATAAGGAATCATCTTAGTGTAGTTTTATTTTTTGGTGCCATTTATTGGTATTCATTGGATGGTTTTTCCAGTCCTGTCCCTTCCACAAGTGACTACTTTTTTTTTATTTTTGTGTGTCAGAGCATTTAATTAATCGGCTGCAATCAGGATGAAGGAGATTTTAAACAATATATCAATCAATCAATCAATCACTTTATTTATATAGCACATTTAAACAACAAAAAGTCTCCAAAGTGCTGCACAAAGGTAAAATCTCAAGAAAATGGATAAATCACAATAATAACACACAATTACAAAACCTAACCACCAAAAGAAATGAAAAAAAAAAAAGTATAGTAAAATATAGTAAAAAAACATCATCCAGCCTTCCTTTAACATGAGTATTTGCTCCGTTTTGGAGCCAGGCCCACTAGAGGAAGGGAGAACCACAGTTTTTCAGCATTTTCCGGGACTTCCGCATCAGCTTCAGTGTTTTCTGGAGTTTTGTCGCTTTGGTTAGCCACTACCCAAACCATCCAGGAACAAGAAATTAACTGCTAAAACCAGCTTAACACAACTAAAACATGACACTTTTGGTAAACACAGAGCCTGGCTGAAGCATAAAATGTGCCGTGACCAGTCAGCGTTGTAGTTTCTGCATTTATCGTTCAAGTATTTATCAGAAATGAAATGAGAGGAAATATCAGTATTTGCTTTGCAAGTCAATTTCAGCGTGCATCGCTAAATTTTCTGCTTGCTTTTCTAATAATTAAGTAAGAGGCCACTGTGATGAGGAGCAGCAGTCAGAAAATCCGTCAGGTGATGCAGACTTCAGCATCAACCCTTTCACCTGCGCAGCACATGCACGCTGAAAAACACATCAGGCATACAGTAAGTACAGACCTGGGCTAATACGCCTCGCACAAAGCTGACCATTACACACCCCACAATGGAGCCAGTCAGTCCCAATGGACTCCACCGCGCTGATGGGCTAATAGTGGTGAAGATGGGGCACTTTCAGTCTGACAGAGGCGCTGCCTGTCGGAGGGCGCGGAGGTAGAGAGAGAGGGACGAGCAGGAAGGACAAAAATGAGACAATCGGAGGGAGAATGTAATTACAGGCAGCAATGAGAGGGAAAGAAAAGAGAGCAGACTCGAAGCTCAGAAGCTCCTCTGCTCGGTGGCTGCGTTCGTAATTATGATGCTTTTTTTGAGTTTAAGTTCTGCTGGGTTACGGCACAAAAACGCACAGATACGGACACAAACGGAGCAGCAGGAAGATCTGGACGTGCAGCAGCGCATGATTATAGGCCAGCAGGAATCCATTACCATGGATTCATCAGAAATTCACACCACTTTAAAGCTGAAAATGAGCAGCGTGCACGCTTGTTTGCAACACAAACAACACGTGACGACAAACAGGAGGCCTCGTCCTCTCCCGGTCTCACCTGAAAGACGCCACGTTTGCGTTTTACAGGTCGCTTTCACAGCCAAACACACGAGAAACCTGCAGACGGTAATGACCACGCCGGAGCGTCCGGTTACGGGCGATGCTTGAAGAAAGTAAATGTTCAGAGAAGTTCAGGATTTAGTTAAATATCAACCTTAATGAGCCGTTAACACAGAGAGGGTCACACAGCTGCAGCAGCAACACTCACATCCTCCACGTGCCAGATATATGACAACCATCTGACTGTGTGACCAATCGTGTTTAATCATCATATGAATATGCATGGTGCTGGGATGCTTACCACGCTGCGCACACACACACACACACACACACACACACATCGATGACTGGCACCTCTGATTGGCAGGTGGCAACAGTTCAGATGACGGCGCCATCTGTCCACGTTAGAGGAGACGCGAAGCAAACATCAAGATCCCGACTTCACGCTGCATCACAGCCGTTACATCTCTGCACTTTCTTCAGATCCGTGGTCATTATGACAGCAAACTGATCTAGCTTTTGTCTTTAGACTAAAGTGTTTAGTTTTAGTCATAATTTCATCATCTCAGAGAACATATATTTATATTCTGTGTTACATGTGAGCTTAATATTCGTTCTTATTACACGGTGTCTTAATCAGACGAACATATTAACGTATCTGTGTCACCGTCTTCTGACGATGCTACCGCTGTTAGCTAAACATTTCCCTTATTAACCGGGAATAAAGTTGGTTATACGGCTTAAATCTCTTCACCCGCTTGCTGGCAGACGTCGCTGAGTGTTTCTGGTAAATCTGATAAATCTGATGATGGTCTTAACATAAACGGCAGGAATAACATTACGTTTTGTGCAGCCGTAACGTGAAGTTCTGGGGTCTCATAAACGCTAAGTTACGCACAAAACCGGCATACGCCAGTTTGCACGCAAGTGTTGTGACTTATATTGTCACTCTCAAACATTTAATTCCTCCTTCATATCAAATTATTATCATTGATGACTTTATGGGATTCAAACCAGCAGCGTTATTTCTGCTGCAGGTGAGCTGAAACTATAAGAACCTTTCAAATAAATAAAAAGGTCTGTAAGCAAACTTGTATGTTCAACTAACCCTTCATCAGTTTTCTCACCATCATCTTCCTCTACCCGATCATATATTTGATATATTTACCGCATGTTTAAATGCCTCAGATCAGCTGGCTCATTTATAGTGCAGAAACATCCATGAGGGACTTTACATTTTTACTTTGAGCATTTATGGGAGAATGTGGGCGTGTAGGGGGCGGGGCCAAATTCACCTGCTCAAACTTCCAGGACGGGGTGGGATTTATAAAGGGGAAATTGTTGAATCCGTGCGTACGCACGGTTTTATAAATCTGAATATTTTTTGGCGTATGCAAACTTTTGTTTTGGCCGTACGTACACTTTTAGTGCACAGTTTTATAAATGAGACCCCTGAACCGGAAGTGAAACGTCTGCTGAAGTTGAGAATCGCGACCGACGGAGCGCTAACTGTGTCGTAACAGCATCTTCTGGTACATTCTGCTCATTACGTCTTCACTACGACACTGAATATGTTGCTTAATCAATAATAACAATTTTAAACACGCAAATTTGGAAAAGCCTTTCGTGCATGTTGACATTGATACAGCTACACTGCCCTGGTGGCCAAAACGTGTACAACTCCAGTTTGATACCAATACAAATTTAATGTGGTAAATTATTATCAATAAATGTTCGAATATATTCGAACAATGATATGAAAAAAACAAACAAACTTTGAATTGGATTTCCTGTAGAACAGGGGATAGGGGATTATCATGCTTCCGTGTTCCGAACTTCCGGTTTGAAACACTTAGAGGGCCCACTTCCGGCCCAGTTCAATGTCCCTGCTTTACTTCGTAGATAACGTGAATAAACGCCAACCCTACTGAAATTTTCACGGATTCCAGACTGAGGCGAGACTGAGGAGGAAGTGGATCAAAGCGATTCTCCAGAGTGAAGGACCAACTTTATAACAAAACAACGAAGCATGTTTGCTCGCAGCCGGTGGGGCACAACACCGGCATGCTAGCATTAGCCAGCTAGCATTTATTGACGTGCTTAACATCGTGCGTCTTTTAAAACACACAAACATCTGAAAATCGGGCCTGTACACCCCCCCCCTCCCCCCCCCGCCATGAAAGGAGACGCCTTCAGATGCTTGTGTGTTTTCAGCCGCACAAAGTTAGGCACGTTATCGAGCTGGCTAATGCTAACCTGCTAACAATAGTCCGTCAGCTACTACTCTGTTAAACTTTGTAAATCGGATAAACGCCACTGCCAAGTTTTCATTCCAGACTGAAGTGATGCTAAGGAAGAAGTGGATCAAAACGACGGGATACCGCGGTGAAGGACCGAACTTTATAATAAAACGACACACGTTTGTTTGTAGCCGGCAGACCCACAGTCGTATTAAGCAGGCTAGCACTAGCCAGCTGATGACGTGTTGAACTTAGTGCAGTTGAAACACACAAGCATCTGAAAGCGTGCCTTTCTTGGCAGTCCCCAGTTGTTCCACTGGAAACGGGGGGGTACAGACCCGATTTTCAGATGTTTGTGTGTTTTAAGACGCACAATGTTAAGCACGTCAGTAAACGCTAGCTGGCTAATGCTAGCATGCTGTGAAGTGCCGGTGCTGTGCCCCACCGGGGACAAACAAACGTGTGTTTTATTATAAAGTTCTGTCCTTCACCGCGGCAAATCGATCGCTTTGATCCAGCTTTTGATCCAGTATCATCAGTTTAGAATGAAAACTTAAATATGTTTGGAGTTTATCCGATTTAAACAGTATAACAGAGCAGGAACGGTTGTCGCGAACATGGCCCGGAAGAGGAAGTGTCCAAATACCGAGAAGTTCCGGCAAGCGTGATAATCCCCTATTCCATTTGGTCCCCATGATGGCAGCAGTCCAGCAGGTTCTCCACGTCTCCCTGCTCCAACACCTGAGTCAAGTTGAATAGATCCAATAGCCGATCAAGCTTTGCACGATGACTCATGAACTTGTGTTGAAGCAGGCAGACATGGCCCTCGGAGGACTGAACATGAGTCGCCCCCCCGCTAGAAGATGGCATTAGTTACTATAAAGGGATGCACGTGGTCAGCAATGATCAGATCGTCTGTGGCATTTAAATGATGATTGATCTGCACTGACGGGGCTCCAAGTGTGCCAAGAAAGCACTCCTTCCATCGATAAACCACACTCACCTCCGCCACGGTGGATTGTTGACACGAGTAAGGTCCATGAATTCATGTTTTTGATGCCAGATTCCATATCATCTGCAGGCTCAGCAAAAATGATCCATTCATCAGAGCAGGCTACAGTTAACAGCCATAAAGAAAAAGTCATTATCTGACAGCTCAGCAGCTTTAATATGTTGCCCTGACATCTCTCATCACAAGACATTCACTTATTCAACCTTTTTTTCTTTAATGTATGAAATCTAGAGACCGTTGTCCATGAAAACATCAGGAGATCAGCAGAAATGCTTAAAGCCTGTTCTATGGTTTGGTGTTTTGTGGGAACATTAGTCAAAGCTCCGAGCCTAAAACTCAAAAAAAGAGGTACCAGTTTGTACTGAAAAGGGTCCAAAGCTTGTTGCTGGGGGGGGTTCCTTTCTGAAAGACATTTCTGTACCTTCATGGTCCATTTTTGTACCTTATCAAGCTGTATGAGTTAATAAAGTACAATTAAACCAATGAAAGATGATGAATAAAAGTCAATAAAATAGAGATTATGACAAATAATCAAAGATGCTAATAATAAATGAATAATTATTATAGAAATATTAGGCCAAACACATATAATTATACATATAATTATTACTATGATTATTATGATAATCATAATATAATAACTATAATTATACTACTGTTTAGAAGTACTGCTGTTTATAGTTATTGTGCCAAGCTACACACATGTTTCAATGCTGCAGGTACCCTTAGGGTTGGAATGGTACAAATGTGTACTTTATAGTACTTTGACCCTTTTTCATAGTATATAGGTACTTCTGGCCTCATAAAGACCAATATTGTACTTTTGAGAGAACATTTGTAAAAATAAAAATGTACCTACAGGTACAGAAATGATCCTGTCTCGTACTTCTGTTTCTGAGCGTGTACACCTGCATGATTTTATACACAGCAGCAGCATGATCATCCGTATCATCGGATACGTCCATGTTTATACGTGCAAACGATTACGTGCTTATTACGGGTCGGTTTGGAGCTCTGCAGTTGAGACATACTTCACCTTTCTTGAGTTGCTGGCTCGTTCTTTCCATCACATACCTTTTAATCTGCATAACATCCGAGCATGATGGCGTGGAGCAGCAGAGACGGATGTTTTATGGCTTTGAGAGGGAGGCTTGATCGTGAATGAAAAGAACAAAATGCAGAACAAAAGCAAGATAAAGGGGTGAAAGTAAGGTAAGGTAGAGAGCTAGAATGGAGGGTAGTGAGAGAATAGGAAGCCTGCTGAGGAAAGGGTAGGAAGGAGGGGTAAATTAGGGTTGGAGAGAGTTGAAGGAAAGGGTAAGCCTCTGTAGGTAGCAATAATTAGAGCAAGCCTGTCCCCAGTGGGCAAACACACACATTCTCAGTTAATGCACACAGGTGATTGGAGCCCTTCATGTGCCGATTGAGTCCCCCTCTATAGGTGGTAAATGGCTTTCCCACCCCCTATCCACATTAGGCATTTCAAAGAAACCTATTACCTCAGTTCTTTAAGTGCAGTTTGTTTTTTATCAAACCGAGAAACCAGTAACGCAGCTTTAAAGCAGCCACAGATTTCCCTTTGAATAATACATAAGCAGGTAGCTTCAGAAATATCAGCAGTATTACACAAGAAACGTGTGGACAAATGGGAGAATTCACTCAGTAATTCAGCACATAAATAAAGCATAAGGTGTGCTGGTAAGGTCAGTGTTGTGTTGGAGGTAGTAACTATAAACAGCTTTGACTGGCTCATTCACAGTGTCCGCTCGCTGCATGCGTTGCTGCTCCGCTTTAACTGAGCTCCTGCGGGTTTTTAGCAACATTCCAGTCGGCTATAGATGATGACACGTTACCGACATTTAAATCGGACCGTGACACCACATTTAGGTGGGCAAAAATGACCTGAGTGCATTAAAGCTCCTTGAAAACTTGATCCATTTCTGTAAAAATGTCCTCACCATGTTAATGTGGATCATGTTCAGGCTGAACGTTACGGAAACTCAAGATTTTAAATACATGTAGTTGCTTAAAGGGTGGGAGGGGTTTGATTTGGCCATAACCATCATGCTTTTATAGTTCAAGAGAATTAAACACTTTAAAAGAAAATATCCCTTGAAGCAAAATTGCAAAGACTTTGAAGAATCCAACCATCTGGAGTGTTTAATGTAATGAAAAATTCAGAGACTGAATAAGCGTGTGCGCACGGGGAAAGGTCAAGATTGGATGTTTGTAATCTGACATGATGCGTTCAGATCACCCGCTGTACCTGTATTTTCTGAGTGCTGCACACTCAGAAATACAAACAAGTCTGTAATTAAAAGGGTCCAAAATCATGTTGCTGGGGGGGGGTTCCTTTCTGAAAGACATTTCTGTACCTTCATGGTCCATTTTTGTACCTTATCAAGCTGTATGAGTTAATAAAGTACAATTAAACCAATTAAAGATGATGAATAAAAGTCAATAAAATAGAGATTATGACAACAATCAAAGATGCTAATAATAAATGAATAATTATTATAGAAATATTAGGCTAAACACATATATAATTATACATATAATTATTACTACGATTATACTACTGTTTAGAAGTACTGCTGTTAATAGTTGTTGTACAAGCTACACATATTTTTGGACTCCGTGTCCTGCTAACCAAAGAGGAGAGGAAGCACCATTACGTAATGTTTTCACACCGGGACCGAAGCAAATAAACGGCACGAAATTGCAAATAATTTGTGGAGAAATATCGACGCATTTGTCTGAACACACCTGCTCCGACGCGAAATCGCGAAGATGCAAGAAAAAACTGGCATCTGTTATTCCAGAGGAACGTGAGCACGTGCAGTGATGGAGGGAGGGGGGCTGCAGGGAAACTGCTGGATGCTGAAAACAGCTGATGTCACCGTGAGACGCCAGATAAGGACTTTAAATGTAGCACCTGTAGATAAAAACCTGTAACGGCTACAACATGTAGGGAAACACTGCTACCTCAGCGGTGATACCCCCCTCGTTTGCTAAACATGAGTGCTGCGACACAAAGATGAAACACCTGAACCATGATGATGCAGTTGCAGCGACCAGCTCTGTGACGGTCAGAGCGCCTTCTCTGATTGGTGGATTGTGTGTCTGTCGGATGCGAATATTAAAAAAATCGACCTCAGTTCAGAAAAATAAACGTCGCAAAATCGCAAGATGGAATTTTGTCACTGATGTGAACGCTCCCGTTGACTTGACATTAATTCGATTAAAGCTGTTGCCGTGCGAATCTTTCGGACGGAGTAGGTGCGTAAAGGCCTTTAATTGTAGATTCCTCAGTATCATCACTTTCCATAACAGATCATCTGAACCACGACGGAAACCGATGAACACAGAATAATGGTGATAATCGTAAAATCGTGGTTATTTTTTAACGATCGTCGTTACCAGCAGAGAAGCCTGCATCTGTGAAATGAGCTGATTTTTCCATGAAACGGTGAAAACATCTGATGTGCTGTTTAATCTCTTTTGGGGATAAAATGTGGATTCAATCTGCCAACTATTACATTGTTTTATTTCTGCGCTGCCCAGCACCCCAGCTCATCTGGAAGTGGAGTTGCATCACTGCCCGGCTAATTTGGCTGCTAAGTCCTTTGCTTTGGTGTCGTTTGCTTGTGTGTACCTGTGTTTTTCATGCCTCCACGTGTGTGAGGGAGGAGTTGGAGGCGAGCTGAGGACATTCATGCCAACGTCACTGCTCTTCATGTTCCGTGCAGGATGTTCTTTACACTGAATAAGGCAGCGTGTTTCTGTGTTTTGCATGTGCGTGGCGTGTGCTTGTGCAGTCCACGTGTTTGTTGTGAGAGGCTGTTAATGTTTCCAGTTTTGTAAAAATCTCTCTTTCTCTTTTTTTTTTGATGCATTTTCTGTCACTTTTTACATCTGAATTGTTTTTTGTGCAGATTTGGGAAGAAAAAGGAGGAGAAGAAGGAGGCAAAGGCGGCTCTGCAGCGACAGAAGTCTGACATTCTGAGTGACCATGAATTTGAGAGGATGAAAGACGAGAGAGAGAGAGTGAGTCTGCTTGTGGAGAGGAGATGATGAGAGCTTTTTGTGGTGAAGAATGTCAGAAATGGAGCGAATTTAAAGGTCTAAGTCGTCCTCTTTCATATGCTGCTTTCCATTCTCACTGTTCACTTTATAGTCTGTCCATTCCTGACGTTCCCCACTTCATTCCTTTAGAAATTTTCTCTCAGGTAGCTTTCATAGGTCAGAGGTTTGTAGCTCATTCACAAAATAAAACACCCACTGAGCTTAAAGGGACAGTACACCCACAGAATGATGCTCCTTCATCTTCTCCTCATCCTCATGCTGAGCAAGACTCTGGAGCACTTTTTAAAATCTGAAATGCAACCGGAAGCTGCAGCAGACGAGATCGTTTGTTCTTTCTTTCTTTCTTTCTTTCTTTCTTTCTTTCTTTCTTTCTTTCTTTCTTTCTTTCTTTCTTTCTTTCTTTCTTTCTTTCTTTCTTTCTTTCTTTCTTTCTTTCTTTCTTTCTTTCTTTCTTTCTTTCTTTCTTTCTTTCTTTCTTTCTTTCTTTCTTTCTTTCTTTCTTTCTTTCTTTCTTTCTTTCTTTCTTTCTTTCTTTCTTTCTTTCTTTCTTTCTTTCTTTCTTTCTTCCTTCCTTCCTTCCTTCCTTCCTTCCTTCCTTCCTTCCTTCCTTCCTTCCTTCCTTCCTTCCTTCCTTCCTTCCTTCCTTCCTTCCTTCATATCCAACCCCTCTTGTGTTTGTCTGGTTCGCTCGGTCGCTCTTAGCACAATGTAAACTGAATTTCTTCTTCTACACTTGCATTATCGGCAGAGTAGGAGCTGAACGCCGCAGCTTCCGTAGTGTCGTGAATTCGCATGAACGTGTATCTGGGAAGGACGATGTTCTCCTGTTTATGCTCTAAAAATCTACTAAATGACGTCGTTTCCAGTAAATTCTGGACGCTACCCACTCAGGACACTTGGATTACATTGGACGAGCAGTATGGAGGAATATTGACACGTTTTTGTGGACTTTTATGGACCTTTTTGTTTCAGTCGCCACTGAACTCCATTATATGAAAGTCGGGGGAAAACGAAAAAAAAAACGGATCTCCGGCTGCATTTGAGATATTAAAAAAGTGCTCCAGAGTCTTGCTCAGCATGAGGATGAGGAGAAGATGAAGGACCATCCTTCTGTGGGTGTACCATCCCTTTAATTGGCCCTCCATTCCTCCCCCAGGATTGAGGCAGGGCATCCTGAGCTGCGAGATCAGCTGCCCAGAGACCAGCACGGTGGCGGTGGAGGGTCTTCATACGCAGATTTTGAGGATGATGATGCAGATCCCAACTACGCCCGGATACAGTCCTTCAGGGACCGGGACGCGGGTTCAGTACCGCAGCCGATGCCTCAGTCGCCCCCCTACAGTCCCATTCAGCACGCTCACGCCCGCACACCTTCGCCTCCAGGCCCCTCTGGCTACCCAGGACACGGAGTTCGTGCTGATGAACCTGGAGGCGTCCCTGAGGAAGACCCCCTCGATAGGCTGTATGCCAAAGTCAACAAACCAAGAGGCCCCGGGGCCACATCTCCTCCTGCTGCAGCTCCTGCTAATGACGGGTAAGTAACTGCAGAAGTGTGACACGTGCTTTTAGCTGAGGGGCACATCCTTTATTCAGCAAAGGATGTGATATTTTAGCTGAGCTGAAATCCTTTTCTCAAACCACTCTGGCACAATGCTTTGTGGTTAAACTGGTATGGAACTGGGCCAGTTTGCTAGAGAGCACTGAGGCTGTGAGACTCCAGAACCAGAACGACGTTCATCTGAAGCCATTTCTGCTGCATGCCGTCTCTGTGCTGGAAGGCAGGTGCAGCAGTGATGCAGGTTCTCATCTGGATGTGAGGAAGTCTTTTAAAGATGCTGTATCAGAATCAGAATCTCACTGAACCAGCGTCCCAGTCCAACGAGATTTCTTTCAACTACAACCCGTCCAAGATCAGACAGACAACGGACAAACGTGACGTACAGGAACCGGGAGGTCTTGAGGAGCAGCATGCACACCCATGTTTGCAGATGCATAGTGAAAAGATAACATCAGAGGGGGGCAAAAAAAGAAACCACTGTCCCGCCCAGTGTTAAAGATGCTCTGTAGACAAATCCAACGAGCGTTTTCTGTGTTGCCATCTTACGGCGCCGCTGTTGCCGGGGGAACGAGTCCCAATGACCTCGTATCTGCCAACATGGAAAGCAGCGTGAATATCTGGTTTTGCAACGTAGGTCAGTCGTCTAAGGTCATGATAACCTTTAGATATGTTATCCAGAGATCTCTTAAGTGTTCCAATATATATATATATATATATTTTTTTTTTTAACATCAGAGCATAAATTTAAACTATCATTCATCTCAAACTGGCTTCCATTACAAGCCACACTGCAATAACACGAACATCTCATGATTACTTATCAAAGTTTAAAAAACTGAACTCTTCCAAAGGTGCTTCCTTTTCTATTTTCTCCCATATCTGGCTTTTGGTTTTGTTTCAGGACTGTACAGACCACGTAGCTTCACATGTCCTGCAGATGAAGCTAAAGGCTGCAGGACACCGTCTTCCTGATCCGTTTGTGTTTCTGACTGAACTGCTTTTATTTTCTGGTCCCAACGTTGCCCTGATCAGAGACAATAACCTGATATTTCACAATATCTCCCAGATTCTTCATTAACTCTCAGCAACACCACAGCTGTCTCTGTTAGCATTAGCTAGCATGAACCACAGCTGTCTCTGTTAGCATTAGCTAGCATGAACCACAGCTGTCTCTGTTAGCATTAGCTAGCATGAACCACAGCTGTCTCTGTTAGCATTAGCTAGTATGAACCACAGCTGTCTCTGTTAGCATTAGCTAGCATGAACCACAGCTGTCTCTGTTAGCATAAGCTAGCATGAACCACAGCTGTCTCTGTTAGCATTAGCTAGCATGAACCACAGCTGTCTCTGTTAGCATTAGCTAGCATGAACCACAGCTGTCTCTGTTAGCATTAGCTAGCATGAGAACGTTATGCGGTGCCTCATTTTCGGGAGCATAGATACGTGAAATAAAGTGTCAGATTAATGAGTGTTCACCATAATTTACGAACACACTGACATCAGTGGACTGAGCAGCACCGTCCACTTTTGTCACAGACGGCAGAAATCTTCATGAAATAAATGTCCGTGATCTTCTTCTTCACTTATTACCACATTAAAGTTTCCTCTGATGTTCCAACATGTTCATTCTACTCGGCAGGCTTGTGGTGCTGATTTGGTTGTTGATCGGCAAAAACTAATATGATTCATAAGTCTGTAACATTTAGATCATCAAAATTGTGGAATAGTTTGCCTGAAGAATTCAGAGATCTACCAAATTTACAAATGTTTAAACAAACACTGAAAGCTAGACTGCTCTAATGAGCCCTATATATTTACTTTTTATTTTGAATTTTTATGTTTTTATGGATCTCATGAATGATCATTTCGTGACTGTTCGTATTTTGCGTTTTGTTTCTTTCTTACGAATGATTATTGTGAATGTTTTTTGTATTTGTACCTTGGTTTCTTTTAAATTGGGACCCCAGGAAGAAAAGCGACCACTGTTGGTGGGAGCTAATGGGGATCTCCACAACAAACAAACAAACAACCAGGAATGTGACGTCCTTCCAGATTTCCTCCATGTTGTTAAGAAAAACGTCAGATTCTCATCTGTTCTAATTACACGTGTACAGAAACGCTCCCTAAGCGATGGTGGACGGTCGAGTTGTGCCGTTTGGCCGGATTAGTCTAGAAACTCCTTGATGGCCGGCGCATATTCACCCTCTTTTCCTCCTTTCCTCTCTCTTCTGTTCTCCACTCTGACGTGGATTTATATTACTTTTCTCTCTGAACTATGGAATGCCATTTTATTCATAATTAAATAAATAAATAAATACAAAATAAATAAGTGTTCCACAATATAAGTATATGTAAAATGCACAAAATAATTGTTTGCATATTTATTTATTTAGTCAGTTATATGTTATATTTTTATTTATTAAGTTATTTATTTATCTATTAGGTTAGTTATTCATTTATTTAGTTATATATTTATTTATTACGTTATTTATTTATAAAGTTTTTTTATTCAGTCTTATATTTATCTATTTAGTTTTGTTAAGTCATTTATTTAGTTATTTATTCATATATCAAGTTATTTATTTAGTTGTTCATTAAGTTATTTATATATTGTTGATAATGGCGCCGCCGTCTATCCACCAGTGTGACGTACAGACGCATGGAGCCGTAGCCATAGCCTGTCATAGGCCGTCAGCTGCATCACTCCACAACCCTGCCCCTAAATTTGAATATAAGGATGCGAAATAAAGAAACGCAAAAGGAAGCACAAAGTCTTGGTGCAAAATAAAAGCCTCCCAAAATATGTGTAGACACAAAATAAAAGTTCACTATATAAATAACTTAATATATAAATAAATGAATAACTTAATGGATAACAAAATAGATAACTTAATAAATAGATAAATAACTAAATTAATAACTAAATAAATAACTTTATTAATAACTAAATAAATAACTTAATGAACAACTAAATAAATAACTTGATATATGAATAAATAAATAAATGACTTAACAAAACTAAATAGATAAATATAAGACTGAATAAAAAACTTTATAAATAAATAACGTAATAAATAAATATATAACTAAACATATAACTGACTAAATAAATAAATATGCAAACAATTATTTTGTGCATTTTATATATACTTATATTGTGGAACACTTATTTATTTTGGTATTTATTTATTTATTTAATTATGAATAAAATGGCATTCCATACTCAACCACCTTCACCTGCCATCGTGTGTGTGTGTGGAAACAATAGATGGATGCAGACTGATGGAGAAAATAAAGTTAATGTTTGCTTTAAGCTTCAGTATGAGTGCTTTTCTACTAAAGTTTCCACAGAAATATGTGTGTGTGTGTGTGTGTGTGAGGTCAAGAAAAACAACATCCCCACAGGGCCTTCTGTGGGCCTTTCAGCTTCACACTCCTCCTTTACCTTTATAATGTCAGTCACACCTCACTAACTATAGAATATATCTGCCAGTACAGATATTTTCACTTTCAGCTGCACGCACACACGCACGCACGCACGCACGCACGCACACACACACACACACACACACACACACACACATCCACACACGCACCCACCCACACACACACACACACACACATGCATCTACCTTATTCCTGTACCTGTCTTAAAAGCGAGGAAGTGAGCCCATCTGAAGGACAGCTCCAGGCTTTATAGAGACGTTTCCTGACGCTCCTTTATTTCCCTTCATGCAGCTGCTAGCATTCAGACTCCTCCGACCTTCTGACCTCGACTCCTGCCGGTTTCTTTGAGATCATTATAAAATCTGAGCTGTTTATAAATGTATTTATGCCTAAATGTGTGGGTCCAGCTCATTTGATTTGCTTTCAGCCAGATAAACAAGCCGGACTCTAAAAGCAGAGCGTTCTCAGACACTCACCTGGGGCCTCATATATAAAACTAGCGTACGACAAATATAGTCAATTTTTGTGATTTATAAAAACAAACTTGGCTTAAAAGTAAATCACTAAATCTACAGCAGCTCCGATCCTGGCGTACGCCAAAAGTCTGAGAAACGGGAAACTGCGACACCAACGGCCGAAGAATAAATCAAAGAAATTATGAGTGAGATTTATGCAAAATAAAATATTAAAGTTGTTTGGCAAAACGAATAAAGAGGCAAATTTGATATTAATAGTCTCGGGAGTGCGCGTGCTCACACATGCAAGTAAGTCAAAAGAACAACAAAAGAAAAAAAACGTGTAGTCTATTTTAGAAGAAGCGAAATAAAACTGAATTAAAACTTCCATGTTGGGAATCCATTCACGGCTGAACAAGGCGGACAGTCTGCTGCCTGCATGTGTGTGTAAACGAGCTTCTGCATGAATGATAATTACCGTTAAGATCACATCATCCACGTGCAAAAGTGCTCGTTCGTTTGGAGACAGTCAGGATATTTCCCACCTGTAGCTGTTCAGTAATTCTAGTGATTTCTGAATATAATCATTTATATGCAGCTACATAAACCCGATGCATAAAGACGCAGCATCTGCTGCAGGAAACAGCATGAAGCTCATATCAGAGATGAAACACGAAGAAGATCTGCTGGATTTATACACTCAAAAAACATCATCCAACATCGAACAGATGTAGAAACATCATCCAAGACCGAACGGATGTAGAAACATCATCCAAGACCGAACGGATGTAGAAACATCATCCAAGACCGAACAGATGTAGAAACATCATCCAAGACCGAACGGATGTAGAAACATCATCCAACATCGAACAGATGTAGAACCATCATCCAACATCGAACAGATGTAGAAACATCATCCAAGACCGAACAGATGTAGAAACATCATCCAAGACCGAACAGATGTAGAAACATCATCCAACATCGAACAGATGTAGAAACATCATCCAAGACCGAACAGATGTAGAAACATCATCCAACATCGAACAGATGTAGAAACATCATCCAACATCGAACGGATGTAGAAACATCATCCAAGACCGAACAGATGTAGAAACATCATCCAACATCGAACAGATGTAGAAACATCATCCAAGACCGAACGGATGTAGAAAAACATCATCCAACATCGAACAGATGTAGAACCATCATCCAACATCGAACAGATGTAGAAACATCATCCAAGACCGAACAGATGTAGAAACATCATCCAAGACGAACAGATGTAGAAACATCATCCAACATCGAACAGATGTAGAAACATCATCCAACATCGAACAGATGTAGAAACATCATCCAAGACTGAACAGATGTAGAAACATCATCCAACATCGAACAGATGTAGAAACATCATCCAACATCTAACAGATGTAGAAACATCATCCAAGACCGAACGGATGTAGAAACATCATCCAACATCGAACAGATGTAGAACCATCATCCAACATCGAACAGATGTAGAAACATCATCCAACATCGAACAGATGTAGAAACATCATCCAACATCGAACAGATGTAGAAACATCATCAAAGACCGAACAGATGTAGAAACATCATCCAACATCGAACAGATGTAGAAACATCATCCAACATCGAACGGATGTAGAAACATCATCCAAGACTGAACAGATGTAGAAACATCATCCAACATCGAACAGATGTAGAAACATCATCCAACATCTAACAGATGTAGAAACATCATCCAACATCGAACGGATGTAGAAACATCATCCAACATCGAACAGATGTAGAACCATCATCCAAGACCAAACGGATGTAGAAACATCATCCAACATCGAACAGATGTAGAAACATCATCCAACATCGAACAGATGTAGAAACATCATCCAAGACCGAACAGATGTAGAAACATCATCCAACATCGAACGGATGTAGAAACATCATCCAAGACCGAACAGATGTAGAAACATCATCCAACATCGAACAGATGTAGAAACATCATCCAAGACCGAACGGATGTAGAAACATCATCCAACATCGAACAGATGAGAACCATCATCCAACATCGAACAGATGTAGAAACATCATCCAACATCGAACAGATGTAGAAACATCATCCAACATCGAACGGATGTAGAAACATCATCCAAGACTGAACAGATGTAGAAACATCATCCAACATCGAACAGATGTAGAAACATCATCCAACATCTAACAGATGTAGAAACATCATCCAACATCGAACGGATGTAGAAACATCATCCAACATCGAACAGATGTAGAACCATCATCCAAGACCAAACGGATGTAGAAACATCATCCAACATCGAACAGATGTAGAAACATCATCCAACATCGAACGGATGTAGAAACATCATCCAACATCGAACAGATGTAGAACCATCATCCAAGACGAAAACGGATGTAGAAACATCATCCAAGACCGAACGGATGTAGAAACATCATCCAAGACCGAACGGATGTAGAAACATCATCCAACATCGAACGGATGTAGAAACATCATCCAAGACCGAACAGATGTAGAAACATCATCCAAGACGAAACGGATGTAGAAACATCATCCAAGACCGAACGGATGTAGAAACATCATCCAACATCCAACAGATGTAGAAACATCAATCAAGACCGAACAGATGTAGAAACATCATCCAAGACCGAACAGATGTAGAAACATCATCCAACATCGAACGGATGTAGAAACATCATCCAAGACCGAACGGATGTAGAAACATCATCCAACATCGAACAGATGTAGAAACATCATCCAAGACCAAACGGATGTAGAAACATCATCCAAGACCGAACAGATGTAGAAACATCATCCAAGACCGAACAGATGTAGAAACATCATCAAACATCGAACGGATGTAGAAACATCATCCAAGACCGAACGGATGTAGAAACATCATCAAACATCGAACGGATGTAGAAACATCATCCAAGACCGAACGGATGTAGAAACATCATCCAAGACCAAACGTATGTAGAAACATCATCCAAGACCGAACGGATGTAGAAACATCATCCAAGACCAAACGGATGTAGAAACATCATCCAACATCCAACAGATGTAGAAACATCATCCAAGACCGAACAGATGTAGAAACATCATCCAAGACCGAACGGATGTAGAAACATCATCCAAGACCGAACAGATGTAGAAACATCATCCAACATCGAACGGATGTAGAAACATCATCCAACATCGAACAGATGTAGAAACATCATCCAAGACCGAACGGATGTAGAAACATCATCCAAGACCGAACAGATGTAGAAACATCATCCAACATCGAACGGATGTAGAAACATCATCCAAGACCGAACGGATGTAGAAACATCATCCAAGACCAAACGGATGTAGAAACATCATCCAAGACCGAACAGATGTAGAAACATCATCCAACATCGAACGGATGTAGAAACATCATCCAAGACCGAACGGATGTAGAAACATCATCCAACATCGAACAGATGTAGAAACATCATCCAAGACCAAACGGATGTAGAAACATCATCCAAGACCGAACGGATGTAGAAACATCATCCAAGACCAAACGGATGTAGAAACATCATCCAACATCCAACAGATGTAGAAACATCATCCAAGACCGAACGGATGTAGAAACATCATCCAAGACCGAACGGATGTAGAAACATTATCCAAGACCGAACGGATGTAGAAACATCATCCAAGACCGAACGGATGTAGAAACATCATCCAAGACCGAACGGATGTAGAAACATCATCCAAGACCGAACGGATGTAGAAACATCATCCAAGACCGAACGGATGTAGAAACATCATCCAAGACCGAACAGATGTAGAAACATCATCCAACATCGAACGGATGTAGAAACATCATCCAAGACCGAACGGATGTAGAAACATCATCCAAGACCAAACGGATGTAGAAACATCATCCAACATCGAACGGATGTAGAAACATCATCCAAGACCAAACGGATGTAGAAACATCATCCAACATCGCAATGGGAAGCAGTGTCACAGTGTCAACATGCATAATAAAGGGTGCTCCGTGGTGATACAGTCATGCAGATGCAGCCTCGTCTCTGCAAGGAGGAGGAAGCTAATGCTAATGCTAACGTTAACGTAAGCCCTGTAGCATCTACAAGCTTCTGGAAACAAGCATCTAACATTTGTTGGAAAGAAAGAATTTTTAAGAAAAAATAAAGAGAAAATCAGCTGTTGATGCAGAAAATGTCTGTTATGTTTGGAAGTTCTTTAAAAAATCTAAGAAAAGTTTAAATACATAAATTGTTTAATGAAATTTTGTGTTTTAATTTTCTGTCTAAACAAATAAAATCCAGGTTTTTACAGATTATTTAAACTGAGCCTTTTTATTTTTTATTTATTTATTTTTTTATTATACTGGTATGATCCCCGAGGGGAAATTAGGGCTCTGCATTTCACCATCTCTGTACTGTGAGTATCAGAGAGCAGTGGGCTGCTACTTAAAGCGCCCGGGGAGCAGTTGGTGGGGGGGTTAAGGACCTTGCTCAGGGGTCCACAGTGCTTCACCCAGGAGCGGGGGATCGAACCCGGGTCCTCCGCGCCCAAACCCACGACGCTACCACTGGGCTATCCACTCCCCCTTATTTCCAATGTGATCTATTACTGCAGCATTTTATCTCTTTTTAAATCAGTTTCCATCAGGTTTTTCTGTTGTTCCTCTTTTTGTAGTAAAATGTTGTAGATTTTGTGTTTATAGCCTAATTCTGATTTGTTCTTGTAGGAGTCTGATTTTATTCCATGAATTATACGTGTGATATAAATGTGTTTGTGACCATCTCAGAATATATTTTTAGATGATGTTATTCATGTTTATCAGCCACATTTTACAGGTTCAGTCTGTTAAAGCAGCTGGATTTGCTTTAGTTATTAAAGAAATAAACCAGAAATGATCATTACACTGATGCAGAGTTAAATATGAACCTGGACCAGTTTGGACTGGAACCTGGACCCACCATGATAAAGGTTGAGAACCGCTGATCTCGTAGAGGGAGTCACAGAGAACAATGTGGTCTACGCCCACTGTTAACTTTATCAGGTCATTTTCTGCGTGAGCTTTCTTTGGTTTTAGGTTTTTAAACGGTGTTGATTTGTGTTTCCAGACGCTTTTCCCTCGTTTTCTCTTCCTGAAAGAGTCACTGTAGCTCCAGTCTGGAAAATGTACCGGTTCACACATCGGCCCTTGGCAGGCAGTCTTGGCTATTTATTGCTCATCATTTCCTGAAATCTGATGATGCACAAGTACATCTATTGGCTGATTGTAATCAGTGTGGCCCAAAACGATAGTAGCGGTGGTGTGTGTTTGTGTGTGTGTGTCAGGAGAGGTCAGAGCTTCTGTATGCATGTGGAAGATAAACAAAATCCCCTCAGGGCTCTATTCCACCAGCAACCAAGCAGACCCACTTACTCTCTGGGCTACTTTTTAGGTCCATCTGTTAAATTGTTTGACAGATATTTAATCAGCCAATCACATGGCAGCAACTCAACACATTTAGTCATGTAGACGTGGTCAAGACGACTCGCTGAAGTTTAAACTGAGCATCAGACGGAGGAAGGAACGGGGGTTTAAGTGAGGTTAAACGTGGCATGGCTGTGGTCTGAGTATTGACGGGGATTTTCATACACAACCATCTTTAGGATTTCCAGAGAATATGAAGAAGAGGAAACATCCAGCAGTTGTCTGGACCACAATGTCTGGTTGATGTCAGAGGTCAGAGTTCAGAGGAGAATAAGGGCCAGTTCCAACTCCTATCTCGCCCTCAAAACCAAGTGTTGAAGGATAACTTTCTTTTTTTTTTTAAACCTGGACCTTATTTCTCGAAGTTTATACGTGCATTTACTCATCAGTAACATTTCTGCATCACATTGACTCCTTCAGATGATATTACATTGAGTCGCCCTTCGGTGTTCCTCCAGTACAATAGCAGAGACGGGCAGTCACTATATCAGACATTATCTGCAGTAAAACTCCTTGATTTCATCAATACTTGAATGAATGAATAAATGAGTACTATTGTCCTGTGAGTTCAGAGTTTCTCTCATTGTGTCTTTGTTGCGTGAGTATCAGCTGATCTTCTCAGCTGTACTACGTAAGCGCGCATCGTGAACACGCGGCCCCGAAAAGTGCGTAGAACCCTGATAACTAACGGAAAGATAAATCTGGACTCAGGACAATAGTACTCATTCGTTTGTTCATTCTACTGAAAGTATTGATGAAGTCAAGGAGTTTTGCTGCAGCCTCTGTCTATACAGTGACTGCCGCGTCTCCGGCATTATAACTGGACGTACGTCGAAGGGCGACTCAGCGTAATATCTTCTGAAGGACTCAAAGTGATGTAGAACTTTACCGGTGAGGAAATGCACATATAAACTCCTAGAAATAAGGTCCAGGTTGAAAAAAAAAAGAAACTTATCCTTTAAGGGCTGTTTTGTGACTTAGAAATGGGACACTCCTCAAATGCAGATACGTCTTCAAACTGGGGGGGCAGCATTACGCCAAAGCGGCGTTCAGTCTGTCGATTCAGAAGAAGAAGCAGAAGAAGAAGCATGTACTTTATTTCCATGTATCTGCACTGTTAACTGTCTGTTTCATCATCATCCACAAACGCAGCATCATTGATGCTCCATCAGCTCCATGTTTCTGAAATTGTTGTGGATGATCTGTCAGTTATTTCTTCTGTCAGTTATCAGACAATAATCTGCATAAATACCACCAGCATGGACGTATTCAGCCGTCGCCGCATACCACGGATTATTGAAAGGTAAACAGCAGCTATAAGGAAAGGCGTAGGTAACTGTGGTTCTGAATTCCTGGATGACTGCAGTCACCTGATTGACTTTGTTGTCATCAGGACTCGTCCTGCGGGGAGACATGTCCACTTAGTTTACTGTTGCTGGCAGTCATGAAGGAATGAAACAGAACTATGGTTCCATAACTCTGCAGCTACGGGAGATGACATCCGCCCGGTCGTCTTATACCGTTATCAGCACAAACATGGCCCTAAACTAAGATAATACGATGGTTTTCCTGATATTTATATCTCCATTAACAAAGAAAATACTTCCATTTGTAGCTCTCCTTCTTTGCTGCTGCATTCTGGGTAATCCTTACTCACAAGGTGGTGTCGGAGAATCTCAGGATGGAGGATATTCAGCCTCAAACTCGCCTCAACTTAACGTTCTGAGAATCGGAACAGCACTTGTGCTTCACGGGAGTTCGCATGTTTGAGATTGAGGGTTAAGACAGGACCTGGAATTCACCCTACGACTGGTTGGAGATGATAGAAAGGCAACAATTACTGAAAAAACCACCAGATAGATGCGTAGAACAGCATCTCTGAACAGACATCTGACATTATCTGCGTTTACATGGAGCCAGTTGCTTTCAGTTTAATATTCCTGATCCACATTCATCCTCCCACTTGGTGGACTTTATTCACCTCCATCTGAATTTTAGTTTCTTACCAACTAAGTCGCTGCATCTCGCTACGCGGGCGACCGTGTTTATCAATGAAACTGACGAGCCGCAGCTGACGACCGGAAATGTCAACACGTTCCGGAAGATGAGGACATTTAGAAGTGGGCGGGGCAAAATAATGCGAATAGCTAGAAACTGTGCAGTCCAAATGTGTGCACGTCAGTGTCAGATATTCCTAAATGTAATGAATAAAGATTTTCTAGTTTCATTCATAAGGATCTAAAATGGGTTGTTTATTGTTTACTTTGTTTTGAGTCGTATTTTTTAACATATGTGTCATCGTTGGAGCTACATGATGCTGTAAACAGCTCTGTTATGTCTCTCTGCTCTTTGTCTCTTTGCCTACTTCAACTCCAAAGGACACAGCTATTCCTTCTGCATGGGTGAGTTTAATGCAGACTCATTTAGTAAAGCCATTAGACACACATACTCTCTCTCTTTATGACACATACACATTTTAAGATAGAAGCGCAAGATATTTGCTGGAAGTTTTTGCAAATTTAATGCATTTATGCAGTAGTTATCTGTACTTGCTTCTAACATGTCAGTTTCCCCAAATTCCTGCCAGCAACTCTTCCTGGTCATTGTTCCCTTTTGTAAACGTGTTCTCTAATTAGCTTCCTAGCATCACTGAAGCATTGTCTGCTTGGATGATGCTCATCAGAGGTTATTTCCAGTCAGTACCCTGTGATTGCACAGTAATTTAAGGAGGTGCAGTTAAATAGAGGGTAGTGATGGGAACGTAACTGTTATATATTTGTAGACATATATACAGTGGGTACGGAAAATATTCAGGCCCCTTTAAAGTTTTCACTCTTTGTTTCATTGTAGCCATTTGCTAAAATAAAAAAAAAAAGTTCGTTTTATTTCTCATTAATGTCACTCAGCACCTCATCTAGACGGAAAAAAACGGAAATGCAGAATATTTTGCAAATTTATTAAAAAAAGAAAAGCTGAAATGAAGGGAAAGTATTCAGAGCCTTTGCAGTGACTCATATTTAACTCATATTCTGTCCATTTCCTCTGATCCTCCTTGAGATGGTTCTACTCCTTCATTGGAGTCCAGCTGTGTTTAATTAAACTGATTGGACGTGATTAGGAAAGACACACACCTGTCTATATAAGAGCTTCCAGCTCACAGTGCATGTCAGAGCAAATGAGGATCATGAGGTGGAAGGAACTGTCCAAGGAGCTCAGAGACAGAATTGTGGCGAGACACAGATATGGACAAGGTTACAAAAGAGTTTCTGCAGCACGAAAGGTTCCTAAGAGCACGGTGGCCTCCATAGTCCTTACATGGAAGAAGTTTGGGACGACCAGAACTCTTCCTAGACCCGGCCGTCCAGCCAAACATATGAAAGCCCGCATAGAGTTTGCCAAAAACACATGAAGGACTCCCAGACTGAGAGAAATAAGATTCTCTGGTCTGATGAGACCAAGATTGAACTTTCTGGAGTTCATTCTAAGCGGTATGTGTGGAGAAAACCAGGCACTGCTCATCACCTGCCCAATACCATCCCAACAGTGAAGCACGGTGGTGGCAGCATCATGGTGTGGGGGTGTTTTTCAGCTGCAGGGACAGGACGACTGGTTGCAGTTGAAGGAAAGATGAATGCGGCCAAGTACAGAGATATTCTGGAAGAAAAGCTCTTCCAGAGTTCAGGAGCTCAGACTGGACCGAAGGTTCAGCTTCCAACAAGACAATGACCCTCACACACAGCTGAAATAACAAAGGAGTGGATCAGAACCACTCTGGACCATTCTGGACCGGCCCAGCCAGAACCCTGACTTAAACCCAACTGAGCATCTCTGAGAGACCTGAAAATGGCTGAACACCACCGTTCACCATCCAAGCTGACAGAACTGGAGAGGATCTGCAAGAAGAACCAGAAGATCCCAAATCCAGGTGTGGAACATTGTTGCATCATTCCCAAGAAGACTCATGGCTGTACCAGCTCAGAAGTACTTCTACTCAGTACTGAGCAAAGTACTCAATACTTATGATCATATGATACTTAAAGTGGAGTTTAATTAAACACAGCTGGACTCCAATGAAGGAGGAGAACCATCTCAAGGAGGATCAGAAGAAATGGACAGAATGTGAGTTAAATATGAGTCACTGCAAAGGCTCTGAATACTTATCACCATGAGATATTTCAGTTTTTCTTTTTTAATAAATTTGCAAAATTTCCTACATTTCTGTGTTTTTTCTGTCCAGGTAGTGCTGAGTGACATTAGTGAGAAATAAAATGAACTTTTTTTTATTTTGGCAAATGACTGCAATGAAAGTTTAAAGGGGTCTGAATACTTTCTGCATGATGGTCTGTGTTCTCAGGACATTATGTTAATGCAGGTTCCCAAAGTCAGAACTGGGTTTAACCCGAACCCTGGAACAACATGCAGAACACGTTCAAACTGTCATGTTTCATAACTTTGGGCAAGTTTAAGTCAATTTGGAAGGACAGAGAGAGACTCTCGGCTCTTGAAACTGCCCAAATGGTGTTTTCTTACAATGTGAAACAAGTGTTTTTTGTGTGTATTTCTGTTTTTTGTGTGTGTGTGTGTTTTATGTGTTGATTTTATGCTGCTGTTTTGGCCAGATCACTCTTGAAAAAGATGTTTTTTTAATCTCATTGAGTTTATTCCTGGTAGGAAAAACAAAAAAAGGTTACTCCGACTACTACATATTTTTTTCAGTCTTTATGACACTCAGAGACAACTCCCCATCTACGAGCTTTTCCCCTAAAAGATAAAGACGTAAAGATGTAAATCTAACATCGTTTTGAAAACCTCCAACGTCTTTTTGAAAGTGAGACGATGTAAAAAGGCAGAAATGTCCTCGCTGCGGCCATGTTCACCGAGACGTCGTGCACGTTTTTTCTTTCTTTCTGAAGTGACCCTGCAAGCCTCGGATGAAAGCTGCCCTCAGTTTTCTTGAGTGGCTGCCCCCTCCCACCTTGGCCCATCCACCACCACCTAACCCTTCCAAGTGCCCCTTGCAGGTTACCATAACAACCAGGACCTCTGGCACTACACCAATTAGAAAACAATCAGCCTTAAGAGACCAGAGTGGAGTGAGCTTGGCAGAGGGGGGGGGGGGGGGGCGGTGCCGTAGCACATGTGTAGAAGATAAGAAAGATGAAAGGAAAGCAGGTCCACACAGGGTGCGTTTGTTTGCCATTTAATGAGGGCAACGCATCGGTTCTCCTGACAGAATAGTTATTACGCAGACTCAGTCCGATGCCATGCAACCCAGCGCCATGGATGGACGGAACAAAAAAGGGGGGTCCGTGGGGTCGCAAAAGGAAATTGACAAAAAATTAATACCCTTCAAAAGTTAAAAAGGAAAACTGGTGAGGTATTTAAACCACCATCAAACTGAGATTTATTCCATGTGTGGGAAGTGTGGGCCAAACCTGAAAATCATGCATTCATTTAGTCTATTTAAATGGTACGTTCAGTATCACGAAGTGGTGTCATCAGCGTACGTTGGTGGTAAGACGAATTTCTCCCGTCTTTGCTACAGACTGATTGACTTTGTGATTAACTTGCTGCCAACATGGCAAAGTGTCATGTTTTTTGGACGTCTGGTTGGAGGATTACATGCTGGCATTCCGACATACCACCGTTCTAAAATCCTGCTATTCCGACGCACAAACGTCCCACCATTCCGACAAGGCTTACCATGGAAGGAAACGTGTCTTAATACATTAGAAGAGTCGCTTTCTGGTGCGGAACTGCAGCGGTGGTGAAGAGTCCCTGATAAGGCTTTAATAAATATTTGCTGCCACAACAGAGTTTGGTAAAATGCCGAAGAATGAAATAGTTTTCGCTCCAAATATGAAACTGCAGTGCGCTTGCATTCGAACAGACAAGAAGATACCAGATTTACGATGACGGCAAATAGTTAGATTACTGGTCTAAAATGTAAAAAAAAAAAAAAAGTTACAAGATTTAGAGATATAAACAGTCCTGTGGGCTTCCATCGTCTCCTGTTGCTTTTTAAATGAAGTCGCGCGTGCTGGTCATTTCTTTATTTGTGTTCTGTTTCATTTCCAAAATAAAGTTTTAGCTTCTGAAATCAGATTTCAGGCAGTTCTGATGGAGCTGGTTAATCTGGATGATGCGGCTTCATTTCGAATCATTTCCCTGTAAACTGGGGCGACCCGTCTCGTCTGGAGATGAACGAAAATAACGCCGGTTTCATGCGTAAATGCGCATATCCGAAATCCCGTGATAACTCGCGTCCCCCCTCGGTGTTTTGACGCGAGTTATTACGTAATTTTTGAACAAGGGCCGTTTCTCAATATGCGTACTTTTGCGGACTTGCATTCTTGTGTACTTTTAAAACGTCATCAGTAGAGGTCCAAGTACTGTTCCAATTCAAAGAACGCATCAAGACAAGTACGCTCCATATTCCCGGATGTGTACTTGCTCCGCCCACTTTTCCGAGTCTGCATTGGAGATGACTTTTGTGGACTTCAGACACCTTTCTATCCCATAAGGCATTGGGGCATAACAATGGTGGAGGAGAAAAGTAATTGCTATAAGTGCTGAAAATACTCATTATTTTACGTAACGTTGGTTTTATATAACTTTTCTACAACAGAGTTGTTTTACTTCAACTTCTTGGTGGTTTGATAAATTTTAAACCGTTATTAAAAGTGACTAGCGGTTTCACAAACGGGCTGAACAGCTAACGTTAGCTAACAGTAAGTAAGACGGTTGCGAAGATTAGCTGTCTTTAACTGCCACATTCAAGCAGGGTTATTGCTACTTATCATTTTAGTATTAGATATTTGTTATGACACAACTTCAGCAACGTCTTTGACGTAATCAAGTATGCTTCTGTTCCAAATGTGCAACGAGTGCACTTGCGTCCTTCCGTCCTCAGAAGTCTGTACTTCCAACAAGTCCATACTAGCAAGTACACAAGTTTGTTCTTAGCGAACTTGGTATTGAGAAACGGCAAAGGTTTGATTTTCAGCGTCCCGAGATTTGGACACAAACACCAAAACAATCATTCATCTCCAGGTAACGTAGATACTTTGGTTCATGTCTCCTCTCTAGTGTGATGTCGGACACTCGGTGAGACTATCCGAGCCCTTCGGGGGGGATAAAAAGCAGGTTTTTAGGGTGAACTTAGACGCGGGGGCCAGTTGCCCCATACTTATCATTAGCTGGGCTGTTAGCTGCTGCTCGGCTGCCTGCCGGATAAATACTGGAGCTTTCTGGAACATTCCTTCCTCCATCACTCACATATATGAAAGGACATGAAAACACCCCCCAGGTTCAAAAAAAGCCAAATTCCCCTTTAAGTTATCTGAACTCAGTTAATATTGTGAGGGGGTAGCAGGGCAGTTTCAAGGAATTATGGGGCCCCATGCAAAATGGACTTGAAGCCCCCCCCTCAAGAAACAAATTGCTGCAAACATAGTATTTTTTACATTTTAAAAATGTGAAAAAAGGATGCAACCACCCCCATACCGTAATAAAAAAATTCTAGGATTACTTTTTAGTAAATGGTCGTTCATAGCAGGGGGGCCACACTCTGATGGACACCGCGTAATGGGAATGGACATGTGTCCAAACGGGCCCTGTCACTGACCCTCCACCGCCGGCTGACTGCTGTCGGTTGCAAGTGGATCGTAACATCTCAGAGAAAGTAAAGTTTAAAGTGGGATTTTCATCTTCTGCATGTCCGATCTTAAAAATCCCAACTGCATGAGGTAGTTTGTGTCTAAAATAAGGAGGTAATATGGTTTGGAAGCAGTTTTTGGGCCTCCCTCTGTGAAGCAGAAGCTTTCTTTCCCCAATCGCAATATCTCAGCGAGAAAAGTTTAAAGTGGGATTTTCATCTTCTGCATGTCCGATCTTGAAGTTTCCATTCTTTTTTCTCTTTTTTTTTTTTTTTTCCCTCTTCTTTTATTAAAAACCTTCTTTATCTTCTCTCCATCTGTATTTTTATACTAGAGAGGGGCTTCTGTCCCCCCGCTTTCCCCCCCTTCTCTCAATTCCTTCCTCTGCCCCCCCCCCTTCCTATCTCCCCCCCCTCCCCTCCCCCCTCACTTACTTATTTTACCCAAGAAAAACCTGTTTCCCCGCCCTCCCGTCCCCTATCTAATAATTTTCTTCTCTTCTCCTCCACTCCAATCCTACCTTCCTTCCTTCTTTTTTTTTGTGGTGGAGGTTCCCCCCCTCTCCAATGAGAAAGAAAAAACCCCCCCGGGTTACACTCTTTCTATGATGTGCTGAAACTCCCCCCCCTTCCCCCTTTCTCCTTTTTCTTCTATTATTTTTGTTATGAGGAAGCACAGCCGACTGGGGGGAACCCATCCACCCTAGGTAACCAGCAAGTAAAAAATAAGAAATCCACCCTCCTTTATTAAAAAGCAAGTTTTATTGGTTTTCAGTGGAAGGAGGCCTTTAAGAATTCCAACAGTATCGTGTAGTTTCTGTCTAAAATAAGAGAGGGAAGTGGTTTGGAAGCAGCTTTGGGTCTCTGTCACTGCTTGAGTGCCGCTTGGTTAAAGCGTGGGGGGGCACCCCCATGGTGTCTTGGGGCCCCAGTCCAGCTCGGGGCCCTGGGCAATTGCTTGGTTTGCTTGCCTTGTTGGAACGGCCCTGGGGGGGAGTAGAGCTCGCAGTATGTGAATGACAGAATTAGAGAAAGTGATCAGAACCACATCAGTTATTGATCCTGACAGAAAGTGATCAGAACCACATCAGTTATTGATCCTGACAGAAAGTGATCAGAACCACATCAGTTATTGATCCTGACAGAAAGTGATCAGAACCACATCAGTTATTGATCCTGACAGAAAGTGATCAGAACCACATCAGTTATTGATCCTGACAGAAAGTGATCAGAACCACATCAGTTATTGATCCTGACAGAAAGTGATCAGAACCACATCAGTTATTGATCCTGACAGAAAGTGATCAGAACCACATCAGTTATTGATCCTGACAAAAAGTGATCAGAACCACATCAGTTATTGATCCTGACAGAAAGTGATCAGAACCACATCAGTTATTGATCCTGACAAAAAGTGATCAGAACCACATCAGTTACTGATCCTGACAGAAAGTGATCAGAACCACATCAGTTACTGATCCTGACAGAAAGTGATCAGAACCACATCAGTTATTGATCCTGACAGTCGCTGCTTGTGTGCCGGTGCAGCTCAGCTGAAGCAGCATCTGCTGTGAGGAGACCAAGCTCGACTAAAACGGGATTTTTCAGCGGGCGTAAACTCGTCCCACCACCTGCGTTTGAAGCAAACTGAGCAGCTGAGGTCTTTTTGCTCGATGATATCCGGTCAGAGTGAAGCAGTCCTCCGGATTTCCTGGAAGATGCTGAGGAATTATGTCAAACTGCTAATAATGTTACATAAAAGTCGGAGCGGTGAGAGAGAGAGTCGAGGAGACACCGAGTCCATACGGGAGAGAGCGATGAGCTTTTAGTGATGCTCGGCTGGTCGCTGGAGAGGCTTCCTTTTCTCCGTGTTAATTAATCAGACATCCTCTCAGCTCTGCAGCACACATGCACAGATTTTTCTCTTTTTTTTTTCGTGCAGTCTTCGTTTTCTCTGTCTGCATCTCATTCTTCTTTCTCTTCCTCTCACACACCATGAAGGGGCTTTTAGCAGATGTCAGGTTGGTCTGTGCGAGGCCTGTTTTCCACATCAGATTCGTCTTGTAGGTAATTAGCCTGTGCAGAACGGGGGCTTTGGGTGTGTGTGTGTGTGTGTGTGTGTGTGTGTGTGTGTGTGTGTGTGTGTGTGTGTGTGTGTGTGATTTGCTAGCGTTATACTATCTCTTCTCAAAAATACACAAATAAATGAAAAACAGTCCGATTAAAAGGAACATGCAGTTGAGCTCAGAGCAGTTTTCATTTTCATGGCTGGTAAAACTACGTTGCATTTGTTTTAAAATGTAAAACAGTCTTTTCTTTTTAAACTGTTGCACGCTGACAGTCGGAGAGACGATGAAGATGAGGAAGATGAGATGGATGAAGAGGACAGAGTGGACCAGATTTCGTTGTGTCAGCAGAAATCCCATGTATCACAAAAAACTTTCGCCCTAGACCAGTGACTCCAACCTTTTTTCTACGAAGTTCCCCTCGCAAGATGTGTTTTCAGCTGGTAAAATAGAGAAACAGCATTTCTCGTTTTTATCTGGGTTATTTAACTGGAACTGAGTAAAACATTAGTGACCTCGCCTTCTTTGACCCTCGGCCGGCTTTCGTCTCTGTTGCACAACTTTACATCGTCATGGTGACCGGGCCTGACAGTTGCTGTCACTTGGCTCATAACAGGTTGGGTCAAACCCCAGAGCCAAAATCCGCTGGAGAACAGGGAGGCGACCTCTGGGTTGGTCAAAAACTGTAGTTCTTTCTTCATCCACCATCCACCACCCAATGCAGGGCAAATCCCCACAGACTCCCATGTTAAACAGAACTGCACAGCAGAAATAAACATGTTTACAACATAAATAAACATGTTAACAGCAGAAATTAACATGTTTACAGCAGAAATAAACATGTTTACAGCAGAAATAAACATGTTTACAGCAGAAATAAACATGTTTACAACAGGAACAAACATGTTTACAGCAGAAATAAACATGTTTACAACAGAAATAAACATGTTTACAGCAGAAATAAACATGTTTACAGCAGAAATAAACATGTTTTCAGCAGAAATAAATATGTTTACAACAGGAACAAACATGTTTACAGCAGAAATAAACATGTTTTCATAAGAAATTAATATGTTTACAATAGGAATAAACATGTTTACAGCAGAAATATACATGTTTTCATCAGAAATAAACGTGTTTACAACAGAAATAAACATGTTTTTAGAAATGAACATGTTTTCATCAGAAATAAACATGTTTACAGCAGAAATACACATGTTTTCATTAGAAATAAATATGTTTACAATAGGAAAAACAGACCAACCGCCAGAAAAAACTGACAACAAAAAAACATGTTTTTAAAATAACATGTTTCATCAGAAAAAACATGTTTACACAAAAACACGTTAAAAAAACATTAAAACAAAAAACATGCACAGCAAAATAAACATGTTCATCAGAAATAAAATGTTTACAACAGAAATAAACATGTTTACAGCAGAAATAACATGTTTAAAACAGAAAAAACATGTTCACAGCAGAAAAAACATGTTTTCATTAGAAATAAATATGTTTACAACAGAAATAAACATGTTTACAGCAGAAATAAACATATTTAAAACAGAAATAAACATGTTTACAGCAGAAATAAACATGTTTTCATTAGAAATAAACATGTTTACAACAGAAATAAACATGTTTACAGCAGAAATAAACATATTTAAAACAGAAATAAACATGTTCACAGCAGAAATAAACATGTTTTCATTAGAAATAAATATGTTTACAACAGAAATAAACATGTTTACAGCAGAAATAAACATATTTAAAACAGAAATAAACATGTTCACAGCAGAAATAAACATGTTTTCATTAGAAATTAATATGTTCACACCAGAAATAAACATGTTTACAGCAGAAAAAAGCTGCTGATAGAAAACTGTTGGTTTCAGGCTCCACGTTTACAAGCACCAGCCCCTGTTGGCGCCTCAGGAGAGACGCTGAACGTAAACCCGAGTTCTCAGAAAGTTGTGTTCATCCTCAGGCTCAGCTCGGCTCTTCCTTTCACTCAGAGAGCAGTGAAGACTCAACACTGCTGTTTGTTGTCTTTTGCCTGGAAACGGAAACCAAAAGCGGCGCAGTGCTGCATTGCTTTGCCTCGAGAAAAACGATTCACATCTTCATCCCAGAAATCATTGCACAGGTGAAATAATGGCGACCTGCATCTGTCACACAGTTATTAGAAGTTTTTACGCACCAGAAACCCACATAAAACCAGCCAGTACCAACACTTGTTGAAGACATCTAAAGCTCAAGCTTTGGTTTCATTGGAAAAGGAAATTTGCTGTAATGTGTGAACATATGCTCAGTTTCTGTTTTTAATAATATTCGTCAGCTGAGAACCAGAATTTGCAACATTATTGGCATTTTTTTTTAGAAGAAATGTGGTATTTTTTAGCTAGCTTCAAAACCACCAGGAGCAAATGGATCCATGGCAAAACCAGGAGCGAGTTCAGAGTGTTTTGGCTTTAAAATGGAAGATAAAGTTGGATTAGGACCCGAGAAGACAAGAAGTTTAAGAAAAACGGCTTGAAGCTATCGCAAAAAAATGCAGGAAAAGGGAGCTTATTTTCATTCTAAATACAGAAAAGAGGGCGAGGAAATTGTGAAAACTACAAAATATAGATGACATAAGTAAAAATTTAAATGAAGAGAGAATTCAGCAGGCAGACGAGCGGATCCCAAATAATTACAGGAATGAGAAAAGTGGATCAACTATTGAAAAGAGGAGGAGGTTGCCGGGGATTCAGGGGGGTAAAGAGGCAAAGTGGATGTTTTGGGATAATTCAGCAGATGAGATGGGGGGAACTGGTGGAAGGAAAGAGGACGAGCGGAGAGAAAGAAGAGGGGTTCAGTGAATATTCGGGGCTAAAAGGCCAAATTAAACCGAAAGAAGTAGATGTGAAGGCTGAAAAAAACAAAGCAAAGGAGGAACTGCACTGAGAAGCTGGAAGTAGAAAGTAGTGAATGTAAAGAGGACTAAAAGGGAAGAATGGGAAGAGGTTTGGGGGGGGGGTGATGGACGCAATGGGGAGCAGACAAGAAAAGGGCCAGAGTGTGTGTTTTCCGGACTCAAAGCATGCAATTCAGCCTGGCTAATAAGAAAAAGCTCTCAAGAGGCACTCGTGTGCTCCATCCCTTCCTCCCTGCTCGCTCTCCTTCCTTCAATAGACCCTTTCTAGGTCCCCCCCCCCCCCCCATTGCACTCTCTTCCTCTCATTTATGATTTCCGCCTCTCGTATTTGCACAAGTAGTTCTCAATGAAAAATAAATTCCATGCAAAGGACATCCGCCCGCGATGCAGCACGTACGTGGTAAAAGGACACATGGGCACATACACTCAACCTCTTAAAAGGACGCACACGGGAGAAAAACCAGCCAACAAGACGTATACATGCAGCTTTCATTTTATTTCCAATAAATATTTGTTCCACATCTCGGCCTTCCTTTTATCTCTGGGAATACACACATGCGTACATATACATATATCTATATATATATAGTATATATATAGATAGATTCATTTAACAGTTCGATTCAGTTCATCTTCAGCCAAAAATGTAACCAGTGTGACTGTCAGATACATACCTGCATACTGGACGGTGCAGGTGACGTTGCCTCCATTATTGTTGTTTCTTTTAAAGGAACATTCCACCCACAGAATGATGTAACTTTATCTTCCACTTCCCCTCATGGTGAGAAAGACTCTGCAGCACTTTTTTAATATCACAAATGCAGCCGGTGATCAGGAAGGCTTCTCGTTTCCCCCCAACTTTCATATAATGGAGTTCACCGAGCCAAAAAGGTCCATAAAAGTATCCATGCATATATATATGTATGTATGTGTGTGTGTGTGTGTGTGTGTGTATGTGTGTGTGTGTGTGTGTGTGTGTGTGTGTGTGTGTGTAGAGAGCGAAACCTTCAATAACATGACTTCATAGGTTTAATTAGAGAGCATTTTTTAAAGGTTTATGGTGAACTAATGGCTCCTTGTACATGCATGTTAGAAAACCACTGTTCTTGACCTGTAGTCACGCGTGACGTTGGCCAAAGAGTCCCGCTGGATTTTCACCTCAAACAACAGCCAATCAGCATCTTCCCTGCTGTAAGCTGCAGGGATGAAGCAAAGTCCCGTAATCCATCCTTTCTGTTTCAGACACCTAAAAGGTTGACGTTATGCTTCATATCCTCTGCATTTTTATTCATTCACTTCTACAAAGGGACGATTTCAGCACAGTTCCTGCACGGCAGGATGTGCACACTGTTGGTCAGGTTACATCACAACGGTGGGTCACCATGGTGATGTCACATGAGCTTGTATCTGCTATAAACCCCATTTAGTGGGGAAGTTGTGTATAAGAAGCAAGTTATTTCATTAAATGTAACTTTAAATGGATATATTTAATGAAAGATCTGAGTCAAGAGTATTATTTGCTTTAAAAGGTTTTCTTTAACTCTTTACTTTAAGTCTGGCTTGCACTTGTTTTTACCATCTTTTACCTCAACCTCAACCACACTGCAACTCCCACTTTGCAAAATGTAGTTTGTACTGGTTATATTAGCATCCACAGATCCACTGGGCTGTCTCCCCAGATGGGCTTATCGTGCTACTGCTGTTTTTACTTTTTGTATATTAAGCAGACTTTTGTCCAAAATTATGTATGTACAGTTGTGTGAAAAAAGTGTTTGCCTCCTTCCTGATTTCTTACTTTTTTGCATGTTTGTCGCACTTAAATGTGCCAGATCATCCAACAAATTTTCATATTAGACAAAGATAACACAAGTAAACACTAAATGCAGTTTTTAAATGAAGGTTTTTATGAGTAAGGGGGGCAAAATCCAAACCACCATGGCCCTGTGTGGAAAAGTTATTGAGTTCAGTTTCTCTATCCACATCCAGGCCTGATTGCTGCCACACCTGTTCTCCATCAGAAATCCCTTAAATAGGACCTGCCTGACAAAGTGAAGAGACCAAAAGATCCTCCAAAGCTAGACATCATGCTGCCATCCAAAGAAATTCAGGAACAAATGAGAAACATTGAGATCTATCAGTCTGGAAAAGGTTCCAAAGCCATTTCTAAAGCTTTGGGACTCCAGAGAACCACAGTGAGAACCATTATCCACAAATGGTGAAAACATGGAACAGTGGTGAACCTTCCCAGGAGGGGCCGGCCGACCAAAATGACCCCAAGAGCACAGCGACGACTCATCCAAGAGGTCACAAAAGACCCCAGAACAACATCCAAGAACTGCAGGCCTCACTTGCCTCAATGAAGGTCAGTGTTCATGACTCCCCCATCAGAAAGAGACTGGGGGGCAAAAATGGCTGCATGGCAGAGTTCCAAGACCAAAACCACTGCTGAGCAAAAAGAACATAAAGGCTCGTCTCAGTTTAGCCAGAAAGCATCTTGATGATCCCCAAGACTTTTGGGAAAATACTCTGTGGACTGACGAGACAAAAGTGGAACTTTCTGGAAGGTGGAGGTCCCATTACATCTGGCGTACAAGTAACACGGCATTTCAGAAAAGGAACATCATAGCAGCAGTAAAATATGGTGGTGGTAGTGTGATGGTCTGGGGCTGTTTTGCTGCTTCAGGACCTGGAAGACTTGCTGTGGTAAATGGAACCATGAATTCTGCTTCTACCAAAAAATCCTGAAGGAGAACGTCCGGCCATCTGTTGGTGACCTCAAGCTGAAGCGCACTTGGGTTCTGCAGCAGGACAATGATCCAAAACGCACCAGCAAGTCCACCTCTGAATGGCTTAAGAACAACAACATGAAGACTTTGGAGTGGCCTAGTCAAAGCCCCCACCTGAATCCCATTGAGATGCTGTGGCATGACCTTAAAAAGGCGGTTCATGCTGGAAAAGCCTCCAATGTGGCTGAATTACAACAATTCTGCAAAGATGAGTGGAACAAAATTCCTCCACAGCGCTGTAGAAGACTCACTGCCAGTTATCACAAACGCTTGATGCAGTTGTTGCTGCTAAGGTGGAACAACCAGTTATTAGGTTTAGGGGAAGATCACTTTCTCACACAGGGACATGGAGGTTTGGATTTTTCCCCCTTACTAATAAAAACCTTCATTTAAAAACTGTATTTTCTGTTTACCTGTGTTATCTTTGACTAATGTTTGAATTTGTTTGATCTGAAACATTTAAGTGACAAACATGCAAAAAATAAGGAATCAGGAAAGGGGGCAAACAATTTCACACAGCTGTATTACTCTTTTTACTTAATATAACTACTTACTGGAACTTATTTTGAGATAAAATTACGAGTGAAGCTACTTTGACAAGGCAAGTTTATTTGTAGCACATTTCATGTACAAATTAAAGAGCTTTACAGAAAAAAGCATTACAGCGAGGTGCAGAAGAGAAGAAACATTAAAAAGAACAAAGAAATAGAAGCATGGTTCTGCAAACGTCTTCAATGTTAAAATTGAGCTCCTGTTTTCATGAGTTAATGATGCAATGGCCACTAATGTTAACACACACACACCTCCCAGCAGCAAACAAAAGTCCCTGATCTTTGGGTTGCACTGATTGCTCTTTGAAAGCGGAGGTTACCAAATGTTTCAGCTTCACAAAGGAAATCTGTGTCCAGTCTGGTTGGATGTAGGATTTCAGCTGCTCAGGAGTTCGTCTTTGTTCATTTTTCAATAGCAGACAGATTTGGACGGCGGGAAGGCCATTCAGACGCACACACATGCGCAGTCTGTTCAGAGCAACACTATCGAATGAGGCGTCCCAGAAAAGACGTGTTGATGGTTGTAAATCTCTCCAGTGTTTCAGTTTTCATCCCTGCATCACAGGTAGACATGCCGTTGGCTTGTATGGACGACCTGATATCAAAAACAACATGCAGTAACAGTTGTTAGTTGCTGAGTGTGTGACGGACCACGCTGATGTGCTTGTGTGGCCATCAGGTCACAAACAGGGTTCCCACGCGTCCTGGAAAACCTGGAAAATGAACATTTTTCCAGTCATTGAAAATGTATGGAAAATGAGAAAAAGAGAAAAGTGGAAAAGCTTGAGTTGTCCTGGAAAATGATTTTTCCTCCCTCCACTTCGTCGCTGCTTCGTCACAGTTTTGTCGCCACTTTGTTGCCACTTTGTTGCCACTTTGTCGCCACTTTGTCTGCCCCGTTTCGTTGCCGCTTTGTTGCCGCTTTGTCTACACTTCATCTCCGTTTCGTCACAGTTTTGTCGCCACTTCTTCACAGTTTTGTCGCCACTTTGTCGCCACTTTCTTGCCACTTTCTTGCCATTTTTTTGCCACTTTGTTACCGCTTTGTCTACACTTCATCTCCGTTTCGTCACAGTTTTGTCGCCACTTTGTCGCCACTTTCTTGCCACTTTGTTGCCACTTTGTTACCGCTTTGTCTACACTTCATCTCCGTTTCGTCAGTTTTGTCGCCACTTTGTCGCCACTTTGTCGCCACTTTGTCGCCACTTTCTTGCCACTTTTTTTGCCACTTTGTTACCGCTTTGTCTACACTTCATCTCCGTTTCGTCACAGTTTTGTCGCCACTTTGTCGCCACTTTCTTGCCACTTTGTTGCCACTTTGTTACCGCTTTGTTACCGCTTTGTCTACACTTCATCGCTGCTTCGTCACAGTTTTGTCGCCACTTTGTTACCGCTTTGTCTACACTTCATCTCCGTTTCGTCACAGTTTTGTCGCCACTTTGTCGCCACTTTCTTGCTACTTTGTCGCCACTTTGTTGCCACTTTGTTACCGCTTTGTCTACACTTCATCTCCGTTTTGTCACAGTTTTGTCGCCACTTCGTCACAGTTTTGTCGCCACTTTGTTGCCACTTTCTTGCTACTTTTTTTGCCACTTTGTTACCGCTTTGTCTACACTTCATCTCCGTTTCGTCACAGTTTTGTCGCCACTTTGTCGCCACTTTCTTGCCACTTTCTTGCCACTTTGTTGCCACTTTGTTACCGCTTTGTCTACACTTCATCTCCGCTTTGCCCTCTTCGTCACCAGTTTTTGTTTCTTCTTTTTTGCCACTTTGTTACCGCTTTGTCTACACTTCATCTCCGCTTCGTCACAGTTTTGTCGCCACTTTGTCGCCACTTTCTTGCCACTTTTTTTGCCACTTTGTTGCCGCTTTGTCTACACTTCATCGCCGCTTCGTCACAGTTTTGTCGCCACTTCGTCACAGTTTCTGTCGCCACTTTCTCGCCACTTTGTTGCCACTTCTTTTGCCACTTTGTCTACACTTCATCGCCGCTTCGTCACAGTTTTGTCGCCACTTCGTCACAGTTTTGTCGCCACTTTGTCGCCACTTTCTTGCCACTTTCTTGCCACTTTTTTTGCCACTTTGTTACCGCTTTGTCTACACTTCATCTCCGTTTCGTCACAGTTTTGTCGCCACTTTGTCGCCACTTTGTCGCCACTTTGTCGCCACTTTGTCGCCACTTTGTTGCCACTTCGTTGCCGCTTTGTCTACACTTCATCTCCGTTTCGTCACAGTTTTGTCGCCACTTTGTCGCCACTTTCTTGCCACTTTCTTGCCACTTTCTTGCCACTTCGTTGCCGCTTTGTCACAGTTTTGTCGCCACTTTGTCGCCACTTTCTTGCCACTTTGTTGCCACTTCGTTGCCGCTTTGTCTACACTTCATCGCCGCTTCGTCACAGTTTTGTCGCCACTTTGTCGCCACTTTCTTGCCACTTTCTTGCCACTTTCTTGCCACTTTGTTGCCACTTCGTTGCCGCTTTGTCTACACTTCATCGCCGCTTCGTCACAGTTTTGTCGCCACTTCGTCACAGTTTTGTCGCCACTTTGTCGCCACTTTGTCGCCACTTTCTTGCCACTTTCTTGCCACTTTTTTTGCCACTTTGTTACCGCTTTGTCTACACTTCATCTCCGTTTCGTCACAGTTTTGTCGCCACTTCGTCGCCACTTCGTCGCCACTTTGTCGCCACTTTGTCGCCACTTTGTCGCCACTTTGTCGCCACTTTGTCGCCACTTTGTCGCCACTTTGTCGCCACTTTGTCGCCACTTTGTTGCCACTTCGTTGCCGCTTTGTCTACACTTCATCACCGCTTCGTCACAGTTTTGTCGCCACTTCTTCACAGTTTTGTCGCCACTTTGTCGCCACTTTGTCGCCACTTTCTTGCCACTTTCTTGCCACTTTTTTTGCCACTTTGTTACCGCTCTGTCTACACTTCATCTCCGTTTCGTCACAGTTTTGTCGCCACTTTCTTGCCACTTTGTTGCCACTTCGTTGACACTTTGTCTTCACTTCATCGCCGCTTCGTCACAGTTTTGTCGCCACTTCGTCACAGTTTTGTCGCCACTTTGTCGCCACTTTCTTGCCACTTTTTTTGCCACTTTGTTACCGCTTTGTCTACACTTCATCTCCGTTTCATCACAGTTTTGTCGCCACTTTGTCGCCACTTTCTTGCCACATTGTTGCCACATTGTTGCCACTTCGTTGCCGCTTTGTCTACACTTCATCTCCGTTTCGTCACAGTTTTGTCGCCACTTTGTCGCCACTTTCATGCCACTTTGTTGCCACTTTGTTGCCACTTCGTTGCCGCTTTGTCTACACTTCATCGCCGCTTCGTCACAGTTTTGTCGCCATTTCGTCACAGTTTTGTCGCCACTTTGTTGCCACTTTCTTGCCACTTTGTCTACACTTCATCGCCGCTTCGTCACAGTTTTGTCGCCACTTTGTCGCCACTTTCTTGCCACTTTCTTGCCGTTTTCTTGCGGCTTTGTCTACACTTCATCGCTGCTTCGTCACAGTTTTGTCGCCGCTTTGCCGCCGCTTTGTCTACACTTCATCGCCGCTTCGTCTCCGCTTCATCTATACTTCATCGCCGCTTCGTCTCAGCTTCATCTCCACTTTGTCGTCGCTTTATTGCCACTTCGTCTCCGCTTCATCTATGCGTCATCGCTGCTTCGTCGCAGCTTCGGCTCAGCTTCATCTCCACTTCGTCTCCGCTTCATCGTCTCAGCTTCATCTTGGCTCCATTGCTGCTTTATTGCCGCTACGCCGCCACATTGTCTTCACTTTGTCGCAGCTTCATCTATACTTCATCGCTGCCTCATCGCCGCTTCGTCTCAGCATCGTCGCTGCTTCGTTGCCACTTTGTCGCAGCTTTTCATCTCCACTGTGTCGTGTCTTCATTGCCGCTACATCTCCGCTTTGTCATCTCAGCTTCATCTTGGCTTCATCGCAGCTTCATCTCAGCTTCGTTGCTGTAAGAAATATAAGTTACAGTTGTAGAACATTCTCCAAAAGCTTAGGGTGGAATTTATTAGTCTACGCTGTTATAACTTTACTCGTACCGTAGCAGCTGGAAAAGTCCTGAAAATGTCCTGGAAAAGTCTTAGAAAATAACTTCAGTAAAAGAGTGGGAACTAAGGCATTAAAAATTAGCTCTAACTCCCTTGTTTTAGTGGGTTTAGCTGTTCCATTGGATAAGGAGAATCACTCTGTCCTGGAGGGTTCACCAAACACTTAATTTTCCTTCAGCAGCAACAATTACAGTCGTAGGACAGAATATAGAGCAAGTCTGACGCTTCCAGCATAGATGCTCCCAGTGGAGGAGAAATAAAGCCGTTAGAAGGTCTCTCTGGGTGAAAAGTCTGAAACAAAAGCTGACTGGAACTGTAACAAGAAAGGAATAAGAAAATGCAAATTATTAAAGCAAGCTAATCCAACACGACTGCATTCCCCATCTAACAAGTGAGAACAGCAGTAGCTCCCCAAAGCTCCTGCAGTGATGAAGAAAGAAAACGCTCTCCGAGTTTCTCTGTGTGCTTTTCCAGTTCGTGTTCGTCGTGCAGTCTCAGCTCTGACGGGCGCGTGTTGTAATTCAACAAGTTAACCACACAAACTTCAGAAGCTAAAGAGGTTTTATGTTGCAGTAAAGTTTACAGTCAATGTCAGCACAGTTCATTTATAACGAAGTCATGTGTGATCGGGATGTGCCAGCGTAAAACTCAACAGTTCCATTAGATTTCTGTTCAGGGAGCTACGATTCGATGATCCAACAATTATCACACATGAGATTAAAGGCATCATTTTTTCCTGTTCAGGTTTTTCTTTCCAACTCACAATTTTAATTTTATATCCATTCAGTTTCCACTTTTAAGGCCTTTACACACCTATTGTGTATAGTTCGTCCAAAACATTCACACGGCAAAAGCTTTATTCAAATTCATGTCAAGTCAACGAGAGCGTCACAAAATTCTGTCTAGCCATTTTACGATGTTTATTTTTTCAAACTGAGGTCAATTTTCTTCATATTCGCATGACTTACATATAATGGAGTTCACTGGCGCTCCAAACAAAAAGGTCCATAACAGGGGTCTGCAACCTTTCTGGTCCAAAGAGCCATTTTTGCCTCAACCCGGCTAAATAAAAGTCGCCCAGAGCCGCAAATATTTCTTTGCCTTTTTTAAAAAGACAACTTGTAATTTTTTGATCAATACTAATGAAATGTGTTGCCATTTATTAAAGAACCACAGTTTTATTTTGACTCTTACATTTTGGAAAATAAAACTATGGAAGAGGATTAGGGCTACTGAAGAGAAAAAATTCTGCGATGAAAGTCAGAATTCTGACTTTTCTCAGAATTTTTTTTTTCAATCCTCTTCCATACAAAACCAAACATACAATAAAACCTTTGAAAAAAAAAAAAAGCATGGCTCCATTTTCCATTGGGGGATTTTGCTCTTCTGAACCCGTGTGTTGCAGGAGAGGACCAGAACTTCCAAGCTAATGAGACGAGAAACAGATGCAGAAAAGAAATCACTGCTACTTTTACTTGTAAAAATAAAAAAACTGCTAAAACCTACATTTGTTATCATCTATATTTTTAAATATTACTCAGTTCTTTATCATTTTTAGTCAGTGTTATTGAGCCATGGTGGAAGGTCCAAAGAGCCACTTGGCAGGTTGCAGATTCCTGCTCCATAAAGTCCACAAAAACATGTCGATATTCCTCCAAACTGCTCGTTCAATGTGATCAAAGTGTCCTGAGTGGGTAGCGTCCAGAATTTACTGGAAACGCCGTCATTTAGTAGATTTTTAGAGACTAAACAGGAGAACATCATACTTCCTATTTGCACGTTCATGTTTGTCTGTCTGTCTCTTTCTTTCTTTCTTTCTGCCTCTTGTGTTTGTCCGTCTGCAGCTCTCGTCGCTCTTTGCACAATCTAAACAGCTTATTTCTTCTTCTACGCTTATATTATCAGCAGAGTAGGCGCTGAACACCGCGGCTTTCGTAGTGTGGTGAACTTGCATGAACGCACATCAGGGAAGTACGATGTTCTACCGTTTAAGCTATGAAAATATACTACATGATGGTTTCCAGTAAATTCAGGACACTTGGATTACATTGGACGAGCAGTATGGAGGAATATTGACAAGTTTTTGTGGACTTTTATGGACCTTTTTGGCTCGGACCCGGTGAACTCCATTATATGAAAGGTGGTGGATAATGACAACCCCCCCGGATCTCCCGCTGCATTTGAGATATTAAAAAGTGCTCCAGAGTCTTGCTCAGCATGAGGATGAGGAGAAGATGAAGGAGATCATTCTGTGGTGTACTGTCCCTTTAACTTCTGCGTTGCTGCCACTGCAGCTGTGTTTCGGTCATTTAACTATTATGAAACAGAATGTTTTTAGACATTTATGAGTCGTAATCGATTGGAGACGTGTCACATGGGATGCCCGGGTTTGATGGAGATCGGGCACCTCCTCCACAGCTGCAGCTGGCTGAGACGTGAGAAACCTGCTGCCTCACACATGGCTGTTAAAGTCAGAGAGGAACGTCTGCCCACGTGACTTCACGCCAGCCACTTCACCACCTGTAGCGGTGCCTCAGTTTCCCCGTCACTCACACACGTACGTCTGCACGTACGGATGGCTCGTCCAAACAATGCCATGCCGGGCGGCGTTCCGTCTCTGCAATCCTCACACCTCCCATCCCGACAGGATGCCACCGTTCTCTCCTGCACGCCGCATCCAGACAGCTCGTCTGATTGATGTCACGGCAGTCGACGGAGCGCTAATTACTCCCCGCGCGTAGACGCTGCCGTATCAGAGGCAGTGTCATATCCTGTCAGCTGCATTTTAAATACGCGTGTCGCTTCCCGTTAGACCTGAAAAGAAGGAGAGCGAGGACGCCGACGGGCCGAAGGCGCCCACGCCACCTCAGCTTCGCTTTCACACAACCTCTCTGCCTCCTACTCGGCCTCTCTCCGCTCCCCTCTGACCCACCTGCCAGCTTCGGTGGTCTTTTGTTGTCAAACTTCATTAGTGGAGATGTCGGCTAATTAGAGCCGGAGCGCGAGCTGGGGAGATTAGGAGGAAGAGGAGGAGATGAAAGGCGAGAGGAGGGAGGGAGGGCAGCGGAGATGAGCAGATGATGAAGAGATTAAGATGGAGTAGGAGGGATGGAGAGATGAATGCTATCAGGTAGAGATGGAAATGACAGCTGATGATTACCTGTGTACACGGAGGAGGGTCGAGCGAGGAGAGAGAGATGGAGGAAGAACAAAATGACATGCATGAAATTGAAAATGGAAAGAAAACACTGAACTGAGATTTACTGTTGAGAGTGAGAGCAGTGATTCTTAACCAAGCTCGGGCCTCCAGCGCCACCTAGAGGCCGCGAGGACCGAATATTTACACTGTTATTTATGACTGATGAGTTGCAATGTAGCCCCCCCCACCTGGTGGCGCTAATGTTCTCTCTTTCCGTCCCCCGCGGCCAAAAAGCTTATTCTTTTGGTCTTCGCTACCCCACCACCCCTCCTTATTCTAAAAATTCCCGTTCCCCATACCCAATCCTGTTTATATTTTATTTATATTTATTTATTCTTTTTTTATATAAATACTCCGCTCCCTTCCCCTTTTATTTTTCTCCCTTTTACTATCTTTTTATAGGAGTCTCCTCCCCCAAACCCACTTTTTTTTTTACACCATATTATTTTCTTGTTCCTCCTCTTTAATTTTCCCCTAACCTCCTTTATTAAACAGCTTCTTATTCTTTTCATTTTCTCTCTTTTTCCAACCAATCCTCCACAACCTTCTGCCTCCCTCCAGCTATTCCATTCCCCTCCCTCTCCTCCTCCTCCCTCCCTGGAGGCACCTTCCCCTATTTATTTTACCCCACACAGACACCACCTCCTCTCCACTTTTAGAAGATCTTTCCCCATCTTTTAGACTCTCACTCCTTTCCTTCCGTAATTTTGCCTCCTTTTTTACCTTTCTCCTTTTTTTGGTTGAGTCCTTGTTGGCCACAAGCCAACCTACCTACCTCCTACAAGCTAACTGCTAGCAAGCTAACAATTTTTACTAAACCACCACCTCTTTTTTACCCCCCCATTCCTCTACTAAATCTCCGGATGCGTTATTACCCCCCCCCATCATCCTTAATCATCTCCCCCCCCATTCCTTCTTCTTTTTTTTTCTTCTCCTCTTATCAACAGCGGCCGCTCTCTCACATATTTTTTTTTATTTATTTCATCCAACCGCTCCCGGCATTCTTCTATTCCATTCTCATTCTTCCCACTAGATTATTTCTTCCTCCCCTCTTAGTCCTACCTTTCATCCATCCTTAATGACTGACTAAATCATTCTCTGTCCCAACTTAATTATCTATCTGGGTTTTCTTTCTGTCAATCACTCCCACTCCTTCCTTCTCCTTCTCTTCCATTTACTTCATTAATTTTTTTTTTTTTCTCAACCCATTACTACTCTCAACCTTCCTTCCCCCCCCCCCTCCTCCCCTCTCTTCCCCCCCTCTTCTTTATTATAGTTTATTCCCTTAAAACACCCTCCTCCCATTTTCAATAATCTTTTCCCCTTTTTTCTTTCCCCTTTATTTGTACGCCTCTTTTCTTTTACTTTCCCAAAAACCCCTCCTTTGTCAGAGTTCAACAAACAAGCAAAAGAAGACACTCAGCTAGCCGCTAGCCTGTAGCTAACGTTGTAAAGAAGAATTAAAACTAAATAATAAAGACAAAAATGATCCCAAAACAACCCTAACGAGGCAAAAACCCACTCCAATTTATTAAATACGGATTAAGTGGAGAAGTCTGGATGGAGCACCAGCTAATGCTAATGCTAACGCTAACGTTAATGCTAACGCTAACAGAAGTCCTGAAGCATCTGCAAACTTCTAGCAAACATCTAACACTTGTTGGAAATGGAAAGAAAGGAGTTTTAAGGAAAATTAAAGAGAGAAAATCAGCTGTTGATGCAGAAAATGTCTGTTATGTTTGGAAGTTCTTTAAAAAATCTAAGAAAAGTTTAAATAAATAAATTGTTCAATGAAAATTTGTGCTTTAATTTCTCGTCTAAACAAATAAAATCCAGGTTTTTACAGATTATTTAAACTGAGCCTTTTTATTTCCAATGTGATCTATTACTGCAGCATTTTATCTCTTTTTTAAATCAGTTTCCATCATTTTTTTCTTTTGTTCCTCTTTTTGTAGTAAAATGTTGTAGATTTTGTGTTTATAGCCTAATTCTGATTTGTTCTTGTAGGAGTCTGATTTTCTTCCATGAATTATACGTGTGATATAAATGTGTTTGTGACCATCTCAGAATATATTTTATATGATGTTATTCATGTTTATCAGCCACATTTTACAGGTTCAGTCTGTTAAAGGCAGCTGGATTTGCTTTAGTTATTAAAGAAAGAAACCAGAAATGATCATTACACTGATACAGAGTTAAATGTGAACCTGGACCAGTTTGGACTGGAACCTGGACCCATCATGATAAAGGTTGAAAACCGCTGAATTAGAGTAAGGAACTAAACAGCAAAGCAGATAAAGTAACGCTCTGGATTCATTTGACAGTTAAGTAGCTGGTAGATTATCCTGCATGTGTGTGTTGCTGCAGAGTCGGACGGACACACGGCTAATGCATTGACCTGTATCTGCTGTTGTGGTCTGGCTGATCCGTGTAAGACACAGCTGATAACGATCCTCTGCTCTACAACTGGACACCAGGGAAAAGATACAGACTGCCGCACATTTGTTGACGCGTGGAAAGAAAAAGTCGTGTCAAAATCAGTCAATAAAAGCTGTATTTCTGCTGCTGCTGCCCTCACTCTTATCGACCGGCTCGTCGCTGCCGGGAAAGAAATGATAACAGCTGTTTTTGCTCAGGTGAAGTAACTTATTTCACTTCAGTGCATCAAGTGACCTCATTCATTTGTGTTGCTGGTGAAGCAAAAGTTTAGCCTCATTTGAATAAAAGGTTGGTGACGGTTTACTGACCATAAAAACGGTCAGAACCTCGTCTGTGTGCGTTTGCTGCTTTGATTGACACAAATGGGTCAGTGACAAATACAAGGTCCAAAATACATTTTTAAAAAGTTTTCTCAAAGTATATTTTTGAGTCTGGAACAATGTGTTTTAATCATGTTTATATATGTATATATATATATATATTAGTGTGTGTATTTCTTATGATTTATCCGATGTCAAATCTTTGGCAAGTATCTACTTAGACTCTTACATTAGCTTCAGTATTCGCTAACATGTTAATACATATATGTTTAAACTAAATAAAAGAGTTTTCTGATAAAAAAATTCGTAATTTTACATCGGTTGTACCATCTGACAGTGAAAGTGTACCAGTCTACCTATGAGCTGGAGAAAAGCTAAATTTATCCATATTTGATAGCGAATAACAAACCTTTTCACCGTGGCAGCAGCAGCATCATGTTTGCTGTCATTACGTCTTTATTGTACAATTAAAGTCATGTTTTAATGGTTGTGCCACACACACAAAAACAGAGGTAGGAGACAGGAACGTTTCTGTACCTGCAGGTACTTTTTTTACAAATATTCTCTCAAAAGTACAATACTGGTCTTTATGAGGCCAGAAGTACCTATATACTATGAAAAAGGGTCCAAAGTAGTATAAAGTACACATTTGTACCATTCCAACCCTAAGGGTACCTGCAGCATTGAAAAATGTGTGTAGCTTGTACAATAACTATAAATAGCAGTACTTCTAAACAGTAGTATAATTATAGTTATTATATTATGATTTCTATAATAATTATAGTAATAATTATATGTATAATTATATATGTGTTTGGCCTAATATTTCTATAATAATTATTCATTTATTATTAGCATCTTTGATTGTTGTCATAATCTCTATTTTATTGACTTTTATTCATCATCTTTAATTGGTTTAATTGTACTTTATTAACTCATACAGCTTGATAAGGTACAAAAATGGACCATGAAGGTACAGAAATGTCTTTCAGAAAGGAACCCCCCCCCCCCAGCAACAAGCTTTGGACCCTTTTAAGTACAAACTGGTACCTCTATGTTTGAGTGTGTATAATTACACACACAGGTTTGTTTTTATATCCCCGTGGGGTACATCCATTAAAATAATGCATTCCCTAACCCCAAACCTACCCCCATAACTGATTGCCTAATCCCCTAACCTAAACCTAAGTGTAACTTAATCTCTAAAACCTAATCTTGACCCTCAAAACGGGGTTTGGACCCGCGGGGACCTGGAAAATGTCCCCACGAGGGCAAAACGTCCTCACGGTGATGGTTAAATACGGAAAACCGTCCCCATTATGTAGCATAAACGTGCCCACACACACACACACACACACGGTGCGCTTTATTTGATTTAAAATCCCACATAAAGGAAGAAGAGGGTAACCACACAAATACATAAATATGATGGACAGATATGCAACACACACACACACAGTTCCAGGACAACGGAAGATATTGATCAGATATTGATCAGCTCTGAACGGGGACGCCGTGAAAGCAGCAGACTGGGATGACTTCACTTTTAAACATGTGATCTCAACAACATTCATTTTTAAAGAGCATCACTTCATCAGCAGCGACGTCTCCCTAACCCGACTTTCCGTTTACGTGGAAGACTTCCACGTCTTCACATAAGGCAAGACAGGATCTTTCTCCCCGAACGCCCACAGAAGCACGGCCAGATCAATCTCTCGCCCTCTCGCTGTCAGACCAATAATAACTCCATAAATGTTTAAAACCAGGACGGGAAACCGGGCGTCGCTGGTAATAACGCTGCTGTTAATAATTAAGACTCCTGTCCCATTAATAACAGTGACACACGCCCAAAGAAATATCTGTATCCATGCTAAAGGAATACGTCCTTGTCATCAGAACCTATAAATATTTACAGGACTGGTAATAAAAGGAGATTTTTTCTGGAGTTCCAACCTTAAAAACTGTTTTCTGGTTTGCTTTTAATCAATACTGGGATGTGACGCGATCACGGCTCGTGCATATTTTATATTCATTTTCAGTGGTTTAATGTAAGATGTGTCAATCGGAGCCCAGTCCATTCAGGAAAAGAGCGTACGCAAAGGCTGCCGTTCCCTCAGAGATGCTTTATTTATTTCATTTTCATGCCTGTCATAAGTGTGAATGCATTTAAAAGAAACGATCACCCCGGCTCACCCAGAGTCAGACGTAATAACATCATTAATGATTAAATCAGCACCGAGTGATGGTGAAAGTCTATCAGCAAAGGAGGAAGATAAACAAATGAGAGAATGAATAAATGCAATTATTAGTGTAAGAGAGAGAGAAGAGGATGATATGGAGACGGAGGGAAGCGGCGTGACGAGCAGATGTTTTTCGTGCTCTCAAACCGGCGACTCTGAGCCGGTGTGGCCGCAGGCTGCATGTGCACACGCACACACATGCATGCAGATGATTTACGGGAACATGTCAGTGCCTCTCCTGGCTCAGTCTGATCTACGCATCCGTGTGAGGGTGAGACGATGGTAGGAAACACCGAACGGCCGAGGAGCAGAGATGCAGGGGGGGGGGGGGACACACATCAGTGGCAGTGAAGTTGTACTTCGCTAAAATGTCAACATGTCCAACTATAAGGCGGTTGCTGGTCTCCATGACACTTTTTCCACAAATAAAAGCGATATTTCTTTAAGGAACATTCCACCCACAGAATGATGTAACTTTATCTTCCACCCCCCCTCATGGTGAGAAAGACTCTGCAGCACTTTTTTAATATCTCAAATGCAGCCGGCGATCAGGAAGGCTTCTCGTTTCCCCCCAACTTTCATATAATGGAGTTCACCGGGGTCCAAAAAGGTCCATAAAAGTCTGGGTAGCGTCCAGAATTTACTGGAAACTACGTCATTTAGTAGATTTTTAGAGCCTAATCAGTACTACATCAGTACTACATCAGTACTACATCACATCTCCGGCGAGCACGCCGATGCGCGTTTACGAAACTACAAAAGTTTTGGCAGACGAGATCGCACGTTCTCTTTTTCTTTCTTTCTTTGTGTTAAATCAATATCAACCCCTCTTGGACCCTCTTGTGTTTGTCTGCAGCTCTGTCGCTCTTAGCAAAAATGTAAACAGCTAATTTCTTCTTCTACGCTTGTATTATCAGCAGAGTAGGCTCTGAACTCCGAGGCTTCGGTAGTTTCGTGAACGCGTTTTGCGAAAGTAAGATGTACCACAATTGCTGCAGACAAACTGGGACAAACACAAAAAGGTCCAAGAGGGGTTGGATATTGATTTAAGGACAAGTAGAAAAAAGAAAAAGAAGAAGAAGAAAAAACAGAGAAAGAAAGAGAACGCACGATTTCATCTGCCGCGGCTTCCGTGGTTTCGTGAACACGCATTGGTATGCTTGCAGGAGATGCGATGTAGTACTGATGTAGTACTGATGTAGTACTGATGTAGTACTGTTTAGGCTCTAAAATCTACTAAATGACGTCGTTTCCAGTAAATTCTGGACGCTACCCACTCAGGACACTTGGATTACATTGGACGAGCAGTATGGAGGAATACTGACAAGTTTTTGTGGACTTTTATGGAGCTTTTTGGCTCGGACCCCGGTGAACTCCATTATATGAAAGTTGAGGGGAAACGAGAAGCCTTCCTGATCGCCGGCTGCATTTGAGATATTAAAAAAGTGCTGCAGAGTCTTTCTCACCATGAGGGGAAGTGGAAGATAAAGTTACATCATTCTGTGGGTGGAATGTTCCTATAAGCATCAAATTTGAGCGTAAATCTTTCGTGTCTCTCTGGTTCGACGTCTCCACTGAGCATGTTTCTGCAGCTGCAAACTGGCTGGAAACCTGCACATGTGCAGGCTCCTCGTCAGCCACCAGGCTTCCCACAGCTGAGCATGTAAACAGGACTGTTTGTTTCCTACAAACCGGACTCCATGATGTTCCACCCGTCGTGGAGATTCATCCCCTTGTGTAGCTCTATTGGTGTTGGCATGTGGGCTGCATGCAGCAGAGGCACGATCATCACACAAGCTTTGCAGTTACGCAGACTTGGAAATTAGGAATTGGCTTTAAGTCCAGGAAGGAGCACATGCTCTGAAAATGATCTATAAATGTGTTTCAGCTAATCAAATGATCAGATCATTTATAACCAGCCAGTGTTTCTGTATGTTTCTGCCTGAGCGAGTGGGCTATATCTGATGCTAAATACTGTACTTGAAGATGTGGAACGATTTTATCTCTTGGTTTTCCCACTTTCGTGAAATGAATATAAAACAATCTGAATCTTAAATTGAATAAGTCCCTGCGCTCCCACCTCTGTCGGATTTAATTATTATAAAAAGCATTGATGGAACAAACAAGTGTTTTGTTTAGTCATCAGGTGCTGTTGCCACCTGATATCACTCTGAATCTTTCAGTTGTTTTGTGTTTCTGCTGACCCAGCTCTCCTTTGCTTTTAGGCTTAAAGTGCAAACAGTAGATTATGTGCCGTTGTTTCACAGGATCATTTATATGCAGCATACTGTCCAAGCAGGTTTTTATGGCTGTGAAACATTCAAATGCGTAAATATACAGAATTAACCACCGACTGATTGTAATTACGACAGAATAAATGGCTTTTGTGTGATGTTCATACGATCCACTTCGTTAGGTAGCCTACACCTTCGCCCTGTTTCCACCTGCTGGTTGGGGTGGGGTGTGGTTGGGTAAATCCTGATCTCTCTAGCGTTTCCACAGCTACCCGTATCTTTACCCGGTAGACGTCTCTGCTTCATCTCTGCTTCGTCTCTGCTTCGTCCCTGCTTCTTCTCTTCTTCTTCTTTTCTTTTTTTTTTTTTTTTTTGCTTCTTCTCTTCTTCATCTCTGCTTCGTCTCTGCTTCGTCTCTGCTTCTTCTCTTCTTCTTCTTTGCTTCGTCGCTGCTTCATCTCTGCTTCGTCTCTGCTTCTTCTCTTCTTCTTCTTTGCTTCGTCGCTGCTTCATCTCTGCTTCGTCTCTGCTTCTTCTCTTCTTCTTCTTCTTTGCTTCGTCGCTGCTTCATCTCTGCTTCGTCTCTGCTTCATCCCTGCTTCTTCTCTTCTTCTTCTTCTTCTTTGCTTCATCGCTGCTTCATCTCTGCTTCGTCTCTGCTTCGTCTCTGCTTCGTCCCTGCTTCTTCTCTTCTTCTTCTTTGCTTCGTCGCTGCTTCATCTCTGCTTCGTCCCTGCTTCGTCCCTGCTTCTTCTCTTCTTCTTCTTTGCTTCGTCGCTGCTTCATCTCTGCTTCGTCCCTGCTTCGTCCCTGCTTCTTCTCTTCTTCTTCTTTGCTTCGTCGCTGCTTCGTCTCTGCTTCGTCACTGCTTCATCTCTGCTTCGTCTTTGCTCCGTCTCTGCTTCATCCCTGCTTCTTCTCTTCTTCCTCTTCTTTGCTGAGTCGCTGCTTTGTCACTGCTTCATCCCTGCTTCTTCTCTTCTTCTTCATCTCTGCTTCGTCTCTGCTTCGTCTCTGCTCCGTCTCTGCTTCATCTCTGCTTCATCTCTGCTTCGTCTTCTTTGCTCCGTCCGCTGCTTCATCTCTGCTTCGTCTCTGCTTCGTCCCTGCTTCTCTCTCTTCTTCTTCTTCTTTGCTGAGTCGCTGCTTCATCTCTGCTTCGTCTCTGCTTCATCCCTGCTTCATCTCTGTACAACATAAGCTACATTGTAGAACACTTCTCCAAAAGCTTTGGGTGGAATTCATTTGTCTATGTTGTGATAACTTGACTTGCAGTGTAGCAGCTGGAAAAGTCCTGAAACAGTCCCACTTGTTGCCCGCGGTAACAAAAAAAAAAAGCCATCTTTACCTGGATGGGGGAAACGGGGCTCTTGCAGTATCCGGTTGGACCTTTTTTAATCTTCAGCAGTGCTTTTGTGTTTCGTGGCATATTCTGACGCTCAGGTTGAACTTCAGCTTGTCGTCGTGACATGTTTACTTAGTTGCTGCCATGTGATTGGCTCATTATCTGTTCGTGATAGCAGGCCGGGGTCCTAATAAGCGGCTGGTGGATGCATTTGTTGACTTCTGTTCTACTTTAGCTTTAAATCACTGGGTTGTTAACGGTGCTCTATAATAAATCTTCCTGGACTGTTACCAGCTGCTGCAGGCCTTGTCTTATTTGTAGAAACATTGATTTGTTTGACTGAAGTCAAAGCTTCTCACATGTGCCGTGCTTCAGTTTCATTGCAGCATCATCAGGTTGGAATGTCTCAGCCTTTCAGTGAGCAGACATATAAGGGCACAAGTTTTCTCTCCTCCTGGTTAATCTGCCTTTGTTGGCTACGTGAGCCATCGCTGACTCTTCAACAGGCCAGTCCGAGTAAAAAACCTCAACTGGGAAGGATGCATACGAGCAATGCCTGAAAAGATTGAGGACTCTCCTCACAGACTTAGATTCATATTGAAAGTTATTTGTACATTTTTAACCTATTATGAGATTTCTCATCTGGATCAAAAATGTCTTTAAACCTCCATAAAATTATGAAAGCTTAATATTTTTCTTAAATTTTGTCTAATTTTTTAATTAAATGTTTTTTTTTTCAATCTGTACCATGATTTAATGACTCACCGTAAAAGATTAACCCTTTAGATGCTAGTTTTTTTTTTTTTATCTTGTACCACTAGAAGTTTTTTTGAAAAAAAAAAAAACAAAAAGCAAACACTATAATTTGGTATTCTACAAAAAAAATTTATATATATAGTGCGTTTAATATCACCAGCCTACTGATCCCATTAATAGCTGAGAAGACTGATTTTATAGGTTTACTTTATTTATAATGTCAGATTAGGAGAAAAAATGTTACATTGGTGCTGTTAGCAACAAGATTTTTTTTAGTTTAGCCTTTGGTAAATCCCATAGAGTTACAGTTGTCATGGTTCTTGCAGGGTCTTAAAATGTCTAAAAATGTTTAAAATTCTAAAATGAAATTTAAGGCCTTAAAAGGTCTTAAAAAGCGCCATTTTTTCATCCAAGGTCTTAAATTTGATCTAGACAAGTACATTTTTTCCTTTTATTCATTCCTGAGGAGCGTTGACCACATAGAATACGCTGAATAAAATATCAGAGGTTGATTCTGTCCGTCTTTCTGAAACGTTCAGACAGCTTCAAAGGATATTTTAAACTTCTTTTTCTATTTTTTTTTTTAAATTGATACAAAATTAAATGCATTTTTTCGTGACTAGCACTTGAGTTAAAAATATTGTCTGTGTCTATTATTTGATTCAGTCGTCCACTAAGATAATTTTTTTTTAAAAGTTACTTTTGGGGGCAATTATTGTTATGCAATTAATCAAGATTGATGAATGACAAACCCTGTAATTAATAAGTTGGTCAGTGAAATAACTCAAAACTGACTAAAATAATAATAAATAAAAATTCTTTTCAAATCATGACATTGGTTTTGAATTGTGGTTCAACAGAAATATTAAAGGTACAGTCTGTAAGAGTTACTGACATCTAGTGGTAAAGATGGGTATTTGAAAGAAAAGATGTTTTCTTTCAAATGACTTAATATTCCAGCACATCCAATCAGACGTCTGCACCTGTTGACAGGTATGTTGGTCCACTGTTCATGGGAAAGGTGCTCTTATTTGTCTAGGACAGTTCTTTTGAAATATTATTATCAACCACAATTTAAAAGCAACATTTTATTTCACTAAATTATAATTTTGAAATGTTTTATTTATTGTTACTTTTGTTATTTTCTGGTTTGAATTGTGAATTTAGTCTCTGTTTAATGGGAGAGGATGTAAACTTTCAAGCACAGCTGTATAGTAACAATATTCTTTAGTTATTGGAGTTAAATGGGTTTTTCACCAAATGTTATTTAAAGAAATGGTTAAAAAGATTAAATCAGCTCAAATACAATTTACTGTAAAGTTTTAAAGCATATTTTAACTGAAGATTCAGAGTACAGAAGTAAATTTGAACAAATATGGAGCAGAAATATTCAGCAGTGACCTCTCTGACAGCATTGTGTTCACAGAATGCCTGGAAGCCACTATGCATGTGTGTGTGTGCGTATGTGTGTGTGTGTGCATGTGTGTGTGTGTGTGTTGTAGCTTCGCCATAAATCACCAGATGTTGCAGCAGTGTGTTTCTCCCATTCGGACCGACTCAGTTCATGAAACTGCAAACAGCCGTTGTAATGTTGCATATGTGCTCGTGTGTGTTTGATATGACTTTCTGCATTTCCATCATGTGTGGGTGAGTTGATGTGTGTGCATGACTCAGAGGTACCCAGAGTTCAGTGTTGATATGCTGTATATTTCCTTCGTTGACTGAGAGAATATTCACAAAATGATTGATGATTTAGTTTTCTTTCCTGTTGCAAGAGAAGAAGGAAAAGAAGAAGAAACACAGTTGTGTGAAAAAGTGTTTGCTCCCTTGTTGATTTCTTATTTTTTTGCATGTTTGTCACACTTAAATGTTTCAGATCATCAAACAAATTTGAATATTAGTCAAAGAAAACACAAGTAAACACAAAATGCAGTTTTTAAATGAAGATTTTTATTAGTCAGGGGGAAAATCCAAATCTACATGGCCCCGTTAAAACATAAACTAACTGTGGTTTATCATCTTTGGAAAGCTGAGTTCAGTTTCTCTATCCACATCCAGGCCTGATTACTGCCACACCTGTTCTCCATCAGAAATCACTTAAATAGGACCTGCCTGTTCCGTATTAGGTTTAGGGGGCACTTTTTCACACAGGGACATGGAGGTTTGGATTTTTCCTCCCTTAAAAATAAAAACCTTCATTTAAAAACTGCATTTTGTCTTTACTTGTGTTATCTTTGTCTAAGTAAATTTGTTTGATGATCTGAAACATTTAAATGTGACAAACATGCAAGAAAATAAGAAATCAGGACAACTATAGATGTAGGCAGGAGTAATGATGAAGAGGTTTGTGTGTAGTTTTGCTCACACGAGCAGAAATCTTCATCTGTAAAGTCAAACTTTTGAAGATGATGATGGTAAAATTGCTGCTTGAATAAACAGATGGCATGTGTGGCTGCTTCATCATCAGGACAGCTGTCTGCTGATGATGTCTTACCTACAGACCGGGTTCATCAGTCAAAGCCTACAGCGACGTAAAGCCGCTCTGATCTGTACTGCTGATAAAACCCTGAAGTCATCATGAATGTCGTATTTGGATGTTTACGGCCCGGGCTCTGACCAGTGCAGTGTCCAAACGTCCCATCGGTCATCTGCAACGATCTAAAAGCTGGTTTCTTTTTGGTTTTGTCCTCTGTGCGCTCCTACATCCGGATGTCCACGCTTGCCGGCACCAGTATGGACCGGATCCAGCAGCTGAGAAGAGAATATCAACAAGCAAGGCGAGACGGGATGGTGCCTCCTTATGAAGACGTGGATCTACGACGCAGACATGAAAACGAGCCACACAGGGTAAGAAGCACAACCCCAAACACACACACACACACACACACACACACACACACACACACACACACACACACACACACACACACACACACACACACAAAACCTCCTAAAACGTCTCATCTCTCCATATCAACAATACTCATATCCTCCAATTAAAGAAATTAAATTCACAATTGTAATTCAAATAACAAGAAACTGAAGAAACTAATAATAAATAAAAATTTACAAAATTATATTTTAGTGAAATAAAATGTTGCTTTTGAATTGTGGTTGAAAATAATACATATAAAAAAATAAACAAACTATCTCCGACACATTAGAGCATCTTTCCCACGAACATGGACCAACATACCTGTGAGCAGGTGCAGACGTCTGATTGGACGTTACAGAAACACCTGATTGCAGTGATTGGCTCAAAGTGTTGCTCAACAAAAATTTACCTTCGAATCCCCATTGTGCTTGTTTACTTGTTTATTTTGTGTTTGTTTGTTGTTAGTATTTTTGCTGAATCACAATTCAAAATCAATGTCTTGACTTTCATAGAATTTTTAGTTATTATTACTTTTGTCAGTTTCAACATTCATTCCCTCCAATAAAAGAAGGAAAAAAAATCATCTGTCAGTGAAATAAGATGAAATTAACAAAAGTAATAATAAATAAAAATTCTAAAAAAATCACTTTATTGATTTTGAATTGTGGTTCAACAGAAATATTAAAAACAAACAGAAAAAATAAACAGGTAAAAAAGCATGATGGAGATCTTGGCTAAAATGTTGTTGAGCAACACTTTAAGACAATCAGGTGTTTCTGTAACGTCCAATCAGACGTCTGCACCTGTTCACAGGTATGTTGGTCCATGTTCATGGGAAAGGCACTCTGATGTGTCTGGGACAGTTTTGTTTATTTTTTGTATGTATTATTTTCAACCACAATTCAAAAGTAATATTTTATTTCACTAAATTATAATTTCATAAATTTTTATTTATTATTAGTTTGTCTAGTTTCTTGTTATTTGAATTACTGTTGTGAATTCATCATTTTCTTTAATTGGAGGGTGTGAATAATTTTGAGAACAACTGTCTGTCTTTTAATCTGTTTAAAAATCTACGTGAAAGTATTTAGCGACTGTGTTTGAAGATTCCTCGTCCACATCAGAGTGAATTAGTGGAGTGATCAAGGCCCTTCAGCTGTCAGCATATGTGGGAATTGAGCTGATGGGATCCATTTTTCACTGATGATGAGACAGAGGAGATAAATAGAGGTTGGAGACACTCGTCATGCCGCAGGTACTGTTTTTCAAATTATAGACCTGCAATCAGATGCACGCAGATCCACTGTGGAGTTGAAGCCGGCTGAGTCACGCTTGAAGAAGCTGAAAACCCGCCTGAGATAACGAAGTAAAGTTATGATGATGATGTGCCTGGTACCAGGTGACACGATGAAGCTAATGATCAAATGGTAAAAGAGATTTTATTCACACATATAAAATGTTTATATATATATTTATATATATATATATATATATATATGTATGTATATATATATATATATAATATATATATGTATTTATATATATATGTGTGTGTGTGTGTATGTATGTAGCCTATGTATCAGAATTCTCACCCCCACCTGGAAATACCTGGAAAATGATTTCCATGACTGGAAAAATGTTCAACCACATGGAAAATGAGAAAAAGAGTCAAATGTCCTGGAAAATTTCTCCTATGCTTCATCGCCGCTTTCTTGCCGTTTCAGCGCCACTTGTAGAAAACTTCTCTGAAGCTTTGGTTGGAATTTATTAGTCTATGTAGTGATAACTAGACTTTTAGTTATTACTAGCTGAAAAAGTCCTGGAAATGTCCTGGAAAAGTCCTGGAAAACAACTTCAAGAAAAGTGTGGGAACCCTGTGTGAATGTGTATGTATATATACACACACACACACACACATATATATATTTACATATATATATATATATATATATATATATACATATATGTATGTAAATATGTAAATGTCGTTCTGCAGTGGTGCCACTTTAACTTTAAATTTTCATGAGCCACAGTTGAGTTTGTCAACATAAACAGTCGTCCTCAAAATTATTCATACCTTCCAGTTAAAGAGAAGGCTAATTTCACAAGAGTAATTCAAATAACAAGAAACTAAAGAAACTAATAATACTAAAAAATTATATTACAGTGAAATAAAACATTGCTTTGAATTGTGGTTGGAAATAAAACCTTAAAAAAACAAACAAAACGGTACCAGATACATTAAAGGACTAAAGTTCTTTTTAGTTTTGCATTAATGAGATTGAGTCTTTGGTGGATGCTGTTTTATACCCAGTCCTGGCACCCTTACCTTTTGCCAGTTAATCTGCTGTTTGTATCATCGTCCATGATGGTGTTACTCTGGTCTTTCCTGTCCCTCTCTATTTCTGAGTGTCCCTGGCATTTTCTAAAAGTCTCCATTTCACGAACGCTCAGAAGAAAGTCCAGACTTTAATTTCTGTTGCCTTTTGAAAAACTCCAACTTCTCTGAAAATGGGTCTGATAGAGAAATTTTTCTTAGTCAAAGTCCCAGCAGTGATGACTGGCTGAGTGAGATGTGTGGAGCCGACGATTAACTTATGACTTAAGCTTCTAAAAATGAAAAAGAAGAAGAAGAAGAAAGGAGATTCCCTGTGTGCGACCAAATTTAGTTTTCCACCACGGAGCTACAATTAATCCTCTGCAGCTAATTGGCACGTTAACGGGAGGATATCACAGTTTAACCACGGCAACGTGTGGAGAAGTCAAATGCTTCCTGCATCCACACGCTTCCACACATCACCATTATTGGTTAAAGATTATCTAAAAACTAATTCATGCAGTAAGAATCGGTGAGCATGCCAGCCACAGGAGTGCATAAATAAAGACTACAAGCATGCTTCTGAGATGGCTTTGATTTTTTTTAGTTGAAGTGAAGTGAAAGCAGCTCCGGAGCGTTCGGATGAGGCCGACTGCCCGAGGGACAGGATTCATTTATCCAACATGCCACATGGATGAAATTAAACCATTACAGTCATAATGTTGATTAATCTTTTTTTTTTTCTTTTTTTGATTGATTGCTTTGCCCTGACAGGCAACATTTGCTATAAATCAACATTTCATAACTTAAATGCAAAGTTTAGTGTGATCAGTTTTACATCTCAGTGGCAGAAAAAAAGCCTCGTGTTTCACCGAGTCCAGGACCGTGTCGACCAGCGTCGTGTTTATGGAGTTATGATTCCCGGTCTGCCTCCTTTTGCATTCGATGCCAGATTTATGAGTCCTTCATTAAAGAAGCAGCAGATATAACGTTAGAGTGAAGAAACAGTTGCTGCTTTTGTAGGAACTGTCTCAGAGTCTTTCACGCCGACACGATTTGGTCCGGTTAAAGCGGACTGGAGTCGGGAACACCAGGTACTGGGGCTGGACAATTAATCGAATTTTAATCGTGATTTCAATTTCGCCTTTTCACAATCATAAAAACACTGTAATCGAAGAAAAACCATTAATCCTGAAGTGAACATACTGGTGGAGTTACAGGAAGCAAACTGCAGGAGTATAGAACAGGAATGCGTGTAGACTAAGTATTTGTTTTATTGCTATTATTATTTTGAATAATATTCTTATTTTACTCCTTTACTTGTTTCTTATTTATTTTTCGGTTAAATTTTTAAAAAAAGTTATATTTCAAGTTGAGTTATGTGGTTCAATAGACACTTTTTTATAAAATCAATGAATAATCGTGCATATTAATCGTGATTTCAATCGTCCAGCCCGAGCAGGTACGCAGGTGTGAAAGTGGACGGGCAGGTGTGACAGACAGATGCCTTATCCAATCAGCTAACCAGTATTTCCACCCCCTCCCAAAACTATTCTCACGGATGATTCCCAGATGGATCTGCGGGACCAAATCCATCGGGCGGAGTCAGTTTGGAAAACTGCAATGTCCCCCAACAACCACCAGGTGGTCCTTGGAGCTCTGCCATGCCGACGGTGCAACCTGTCCCCCAAAGTCATACGTACTATACGGTCGTTTTTGTGAGCATATTTCACGCTCCCTGACCCCCCCCCCCCGGCGGCGGCAGGAGGAGAAATGACGGCGAGTCCGACTAAAGAGAAGGAAGCCGACTGAAGAAAGATGTTTAACAGCTGGTTAACACGTGAGGCGTGTTTAGCTCAACTATTTGGGAAGCTGCTCCCGTAATCAGAGGCTGCAGTTTTTCCACGCAGCCGGTCTCAGTACGATTCTCAGCCTGGGACCCGCTGCAGCCCCCCACCTCTCTGCCCCCCCCCCCCCTCTCCTCCCATCTGGTGATACAAAGGCCGTCAAAGCCTGAAGAAACACCTGATCACGATACGACAGTGTGCATTTATTATGTCGCTTATTAGTAGGGATGTATACCGAGTACCGGTATCGTTTGGTACGGTTCCTAATCTTAACGATACCAGGGTACCGTTAAGATTCTGGACAAACGATACTCTTATTGATACTTTTTGTTCATCTACCTAACCATTGAGTTATCATTACACAGTCAAATAATCACAGAGATTAAATAAGAGAGACACAATTCGCTTATTCTCCCAGCTGTCCTTCACCCACTTTTATGTCCAGGCTTCTTCCAACACGTTCTGAACAAATGTTCTCCACCACTGGATCTTTTAACATCTTGTAATGTCTATTATTTACTCTAAATTGTGTTACAGTATCAATAAGAGAATCGATAAATACCGGTATCGATAAGGAGTATCCATATTGGTATCGGTATCGATAAAATCATAACGATATACATCCCTACTTATTAGAATTCTGTTTATTCATGTTCACTGATGAATGTGCACGTATGACATATATGACATGCCAGCCACCGCAACACCGCACATGTCCTGTTACTCCCTTTCTTCCGGATCGTTGTTAATAGTATCCTTAGCAACCACCATAGCAACAATCACAAAACCTGAAAGAATGTCCGTCAACACGGATAAGAACTTTGGGTCTTTTACATGAAACGAATGGATTTTATGAAAACAAAGTGTATATTTGAAGCTAGAAAAGTTATTAGAACAAAGCTGGAACTGCAATCTATCTAAAGAAATATAAACTTCTACTGAAGATTAAAGGGGCATCCGCCATTTTTCTTTTGGTCACAACAGGGAGGAACACGGCAGTCACGTAGCCACCACTAGGAGGTGCTACTGGACGCTTTTGAGGAAAACGTAAATATAGGTCGTATTTTGGTGCATGTAAAAACGACCGTATATTACGTATGACTTTGGAGGACCGGCTGCGAAGGTGACGTAGAAAGTAGAAAACAGTCAACTGAAAAGTTTGTTGCATAAACTACACATTCTTCATGTTGTGATTTACAAGTTTTACGATTGAAAAACGTGATGCTACAGTGCTATTTTGGCCACAAACATTCAAACAATCGCTACGGTAAAATAAAGAATGGGGTAAAACATGGTGGAGACGGGGCAGCCTCTCTGCAAGATGTTATCTGCAGGAAAACTCAATTTCATCTATTCTTTTAGTAGAATGAAGGAACGAATGAGAACGATTGTCCTGAGAGTTCAGAGTTTCTCTAATTGTGTTTTTTGTTGTAGCAGCTGATCGTCTCAGCTGTACTAAGGAAGCGCGAATCATGAGCGCACGGCCACGAAAAGTGTGTAAAACACCCTGATAACGAACGGAAAGAGAAATCTGGACTCACAGAACAATAGTACTCGTTCATTCATTCTACTTAAAGGAGTGATGACATAGCAGTTAAAAACTAGTTTATGTTGTTGGCATTACTTTATATGTAAATACTCCAAAGAAAAAAACGGCATTTTTTACAGCGGAGTATTGTTTTGAAACGCCAGACCTCACTTCCTCAGTAATACAGTTGGGTCCGGTGATGATATGGAGCTTTACCCGGAGACCACGTTGACTTCATTTTGATTGGCTACACCTTATTTGGCTATGACCTTATTTGGAGAATCTAGGTCAAGCTGCGGTCGGAGTTTGCTAAAGGCTAACTGCTAGCAACATGGGCACTTCAGACAGTGAGCTACGTTTATCAGACAAGACAGCATTTAGAAAGTAAATAAACTTACAGGTAATGACAAGGTTGTGGCCCCCTCCCTCAGTGTTGCTGCAGAAGTTTTCTTTTAAATCCATTTGTTTGAAAACCCAGACCTGACTGCACAGAAGTTACTACTAGCTCCATACACGAAGCTGAATCAGACAGGGAGGGGAGGGGGGGAGCGGACGGTGCATAAACCGTTAGGAGAGAGAGGGGGGCGCTGTTTACTTGATAGTGTGCTCTTATTGGAGCAATTAAATTACGTAGAATGATAGAACTACGTAGAATGATAGAACTACGTAGAATGATGGAACTACGTAGAATGATAGAACTACGTAGAATGATGGAACTACGTAGAATGATGGAACTACGTAGAATGATAGAAGTACGTAGAGTGATGGAACTACGTAGAATGATGGAACTACGTAGAATGATAGAACTACGTAGAATGATGGAACTACGTAGAATGATAGAACTACGTAGAATGATAGAACTACGTAGAATGATGGAACTACGTAGAATGATGGAACTACGTAGAATGATGGAACTACGTAGAATGATGGAACTACGTAGAATGATGGAACTACGTAGAATGATGGAACTACGTAGAATGATGGAACTACGTAGAATGATAGAACTACGTAGAATAATGGAACTACGTAGAATGATGGAACTACGTAGAATGATAGAACTACGTAGAATGATAGAACTACGTAGAATGATAGAACTACGTAGAATAATAAGCTGCTGTCTGATTCAACTGTTTCTGAGCAGAGAGACAAAGCTGACAGACCATAAACAGGAACTTTGATTCTCACTCTGACATTCACATGGCCTCATCAGAGCACAACAGATCATATTATACACCCAAAACCCCAGAAAAGTGAAATTTGATGTCATGGCACCTTTAAAGTATTGATGAAATGAAGGAGTTTTACTGCAGATAGTTTCTTATATAGTTGCTGCCCCGTCTCTCCCGTTATATGGATGCACGCCGAAGAGCGACTCAGCGTAATATCTTCCAAAGGACTCAAAGTGATGCAGAAACTTTACCGGTGAGTAAACGCACGTATAAACTCCTAGAAATAAGGTCCAGGTTGGAAAAAGAAAGTTATCCTTTAAAGAACTTCATGCGGACCCCCCCCCCCACCCCCACCCCGCCCGCCACCGAGGAACTCTCCTCCAAACTTATACAGGGGACTTTTTCAAACCAGATCTAAAAGTCATTTGGTTTGTGAGCAGCCGGGGGCAATCGTCTCTCCCTGCGATCGATAGGCTCACATTATGCTGCTTTCTGCCTGAAATAGGAAAAGTTTATTGTTGTTTATAAGGTGGGGAGTGAGAGCAACTCGCCTGCTTCAGAGGTGGAAATGAAATTGGAAGTTGGCAAGCTGTAGAAAGAAAAAGGTTTGGAAGAGATCACATCTCACCGGCCGTGCTGATTAGGAATGATGCATTCAGTGATTAAGGTAATACTGATTATGCACCTGACTGCTTCTCCATGTGAGGGAGTGTGAAATGAACGGTTATGATGGTGAGCCTGTGGCAAACTAATTCAATTTCACTTTTATTGCTTTGTTTGCTTCCCCTTAAGACCCTTTTTTTCTATTTGTTGCACCATGTCTATGAAAAGTAAAAGCAATGCAGATTTATTTGGAGGGAGTGTGCATGAAGGGAGATAAAGCAGCAAACGGAGGGAGGAAGCGTTTCCTCAGCACACTGAATATTTTCCTTTTTCCCCCTATGGCTCCATTACCGTTTCACTGATTCATGGTTATGGGTTCGCTGTCTCAGCTTGCAAAATTATGTTTGGCTAAAAACAATTATCAAGCAGCAAACGCCGCGCCACAACTTTGTTTGTGAGCGAGTGCGTTGTGCTGGTGGGCGGGTGTGTTGTTTTAGACGACAACAACAGACTTTCTCCCCGAGGAGGGGAGACGTAAATCAACAGGGTGCTGTGCTGTTGTCACATTCACATGCACGGTCCTGCGTGGAAGCCAGTTTTTCTGGTGGGTGGTGTGACACAGCTTTTAGTTTAGGATTTAATTATCATGAATAGCTTTCATCTGTTTTTCCCTGTACTTAGGCTGAGATAAGTCTGTTCATTTAAAGTCAGTCATTAGCTGCTAATGCAGTTTTGTGGTGTAATGAAAATTAAATTCCTTGGAAACTGAGATCCGAAATAAATTGACTTAATGCTTTTTCGCTGGGCTGTTATTTGTTTAGTGGTGCCTTAACGTTTTTTAAGCATTAAGAATGTTATACATAGGATAAAAGAAATCTTCACAGGAGCACTTGTTTAAAGGACAAAAGTATTTCACTTAGTTATGAATGGAGGAAAATGGTAGGACATTGGTAAGTACTATCAGTGATATTCTTTAGTGGCTATAGGGGATTATCACGCTTACCGGAAGTTCCCGGTATTTGGACACTTCCTCTTCCGGGCCATGTTAACATCAGCCGTTCCTGCTCTGTTATACTGTTTAAATCGGATAAACTCCAAACATACTTAAGTTTTCATTCCAGACTGAAGTGATACTGGATCAAAAGCTGGATCAAAGCGATCGATTCGCCGCGGTGAAGGGCCGAACTTTATAATAAAACACACGTTTGTTTGTCGCTGGTGGGGCACGACACCGGCACTTCACAGCATGCTAGCATTAGCCAGCTAGCATTTACTGACGTGCTTAACATTGTGCGTCTTAAAACACACAAACATCTGAAAATCGGGTCTGTACCCCCCCCCCCGTTTCCAGTGGAACAACTGGGGACTGCCAAGAAAGGAGACGCTTTCAGATGATTGTGTGTTTTCAGCCGCACAAAGTTAGGCATGTTATCAAGCTGGCTAATGCTAACCTGCTAACAGTAGTCCGCCAGCTACTACTCTGTTAAACTTTGTTAATCGGATAAACGCCAATGCCAAGTTTTCATTCCAGACTGAAGTGATGCTGAGGAAGAAGTGGATCAAAACGACCGATTCGCCGCGGTGAAGGACCGAACTTTATAATAAAACGACACACGTTTGTTTGTAGCCGGCAGACTGCGCAGTCGTGTTAGCAGGTTAGCATTAGCCAGCTTGATGACGTGCCTAACTTTGTGCGGCTGAAAACACACAAGCATCTGAAAGCGTCTCCTTTCTTGGCAGTCCCCAGTTGTTCCACTGGAAACGGGGGGGAGTACAGACCCGATTTTCAGATGTTTGTGTGTTTTAAGACGCACAATGTTAAGCAGTGAGTTCTGAAAAATGTCACACCTTCCTTCGGCTAGCTTTCATGCTGCATCTTAAGCCGGGCTTACACGGGGAAACTTTTGACCCATGTTGAGCCGATTTTCCACTCAGATGGCCAGTTTTCGGAACGGCCCAATTTTTGGCTCAATCCTGTGTCCTATAGTCCGCTTTAGATTACGAGGAGGGATCAGCACCTCACGACCACCTCCCGATCAGAAATCCTGATCAGAAATCGTGATCAGAAATCGTGGATTGGGGCAGGACAATGTGCTGACTGACGTCAAACTCGTTTTAAACTCAGTCAGTTTTTTGGGAGTAGCAACTGCAAATAGCAAACATAGCACACATCATGACATTAATGTTATGTTTCCCGGTCACAACGTCCGAAGCAGGACGATGGAAGCAGGCCAGAGGTGCTAAAGCAAACCAAAGAGCGCCAGTGTGAATGCACCTTAAGTGTTTCATGACACAAACGTGGACATATCTGAGGAGCTCAGAGACTAAAGGAGAAGTGTTACTTTGAAGAAAAAAGTACTGCGTTCCAGTAAAAACTATACACTGTATGTGAAGCATGGTAGTGGTAGTGTCATTGTTTGGCCCCGCCAGCTTCTCGCTGATTATACAATAAATCTGAGTTGGAACCAGAAAACTTTATATCGTGCACTCTCAGAAATAGAGGTACCAGTTTGTACTTAAAAGGGTCCAAAGCTTGTTGCTGGGGGGGGGGGGGGGGGGGTTCCTTTCTGAAAGACATTTCTGTACCTTCATGGTCCATTTTTGTACCTTATCAAGCTGTATGAGTTAATAAAGTACAATTAAACCAATTAAAGATGATGAATAAAAGTCAATAAAATAGAGATTATGACAACAATCAAAGAAGCTAATAATAAATGAATAATTATTATAGAAATATTAGGCCAAACACATATATAATTATACATATAATTATTACTATGATTACTATGAAAATCATAATAAAATAACTATAATTATACTACTGTTTAGAAGTACTGCTATTTATAGTTATTGTACAAGCTACACACATTTTTCAATGCTGCAGGTACCCTTAGGGTTGAAATGATACAAATGTGTACTTTATATCACTTTGGACCCTTTTTCATAGTATATAGGTACTTCTGGCCTCATAAAGACCAATATTGTACTTTTGAGAGAACATTTGTAAAAAAAAAATACCTACAGGTACAGAAATGTTCCTGTGTCGTACCTCTGTTTCTGAGAGTGTGGGCTGATTGCTAAAACAGCCTATGAACACCACGACAGGAGAAAGTGTCCCACAGCAGCAGCCATCGGTGTAGCAAATACTGCTTAATGAAAACATTGAAGTGAATATTTTAAAATGTTCAGGTTAAAATCTGGATGGAAGCGACTGAAACAAGCGTTTAATATCAGGAAATCTATCAGGATCCCAGAGTTGAAGGAGTCTTGTGTAGCGGAAAGGACAAAAATCCGATATTCGGGACATATCAACAGTTACCATAAACATTTCATAACAGTGGTTATCTGTGATCAAGGAGGGGAGGATGCACATTCTTTTCACATAAAAATATTTATAAGATTGTAGTACTTCCTTCAGTAAATGAATAGCAGAGTTTACAGAGTAATGTTTATGGCTAATTGTTTTTATTGGCTTTTCAGTGTGTTTTAAGGACTTGGATAAAATCTGATTTACTGAAATGGTTCATATCAGAGCAGAAATATAGACGACTGTCAAAAGGAGGGAAAACACTTCTTATGTACATGGTACAATTTTTTATTCCCTTCTTAAGCCCAGACTATCCATCCAAGTTCCATCCATCCCTCCCTCCACCTGTCCGTCTATCCATCCATCCATCCATCCGTCTGTCCATCCATCTGTCCATCCATCCTTCCTTCCTTCCTTCTCTCCTTTATTTTTTTGTTTAGATTAATTATCCATCCCACTTCTTCTCTCTCTCCCTCCCGTCTCCTCCATCCATCCATTCCTTCCTTCCGTCCTTCTCTCCTCCATCCTTCCATCCTTCCTTCCTTCCTTCCTTCTCTCCTTCCTTCCATCCGTCCTTCCTCTCCTTCCTTCCATCCTTCTCTTCCCTTCCTTCCATCCTTCCTTCCTTCCATCCTTCTCTCCGTCCTTCCATCCTTCCTTCCTTCCTTCCTTCCGTCCTTCTCTCCTTCTGTCCTTCCTTCCATCCTTCCTTCCGTCCTTCTCTCCTTCCTTCCATCCGTCCTTCTCTCCGTCCTTCCATCCTTCCTCTCTCCTCCTTCCTCTCCTCTCTCCTCCTTCCTTCCTTCCTTCTCTCTCCATCCTTCCTTCCTTCCTTCCTCCTTCCTTCCTTCCTTCCTTCCTTCCTTCCTTCCTTCCTTCCTTCCTTCTCTCCTTCCTTCCTTCCTTCCTTCCTTCCTTCCTTCCTTCCGTCCTTCTCTCCTTCTGTCCTTCCATCCTTCCATCCTTCCTTCCTTCCGTCCTTCTCTCCTTCCTTCCATCCTTCCTTCCTTCCTTCCTTCCGTCCTTCTCTCCTTCCTTCCATCCGTCCTTCTCTCCGTCCTTCCATCCTTCCTTCCTTCCTTCCATCCTTCCTTCCTTCCATCCTTCTCTCCGTCCTTCCATCCTTCCTTCCTTCCTTCCTTCCGTCCTTCTCTCCTTCTGTCCTTCCTTCCATCCTTCCTTCCGTCCTTCTCTCCTTCCTTCCATCCGTCCTTCTCTCCGTCCTTCCATCCTTCCTTCCTTCCTTCCGTCCTTCTCTCCTTCCTTCCTTCCTTCCTTCCTTCCTTCCTTCCGTCCTTCTCTCCCTCCTTCTGTCCTTCCTTCCTTCTCTCCATCCTTCCTTCCTTCCTTCCGTCCTTCTCTCCTTCCTTCCTTCCTTCCTTCCTTCCTTCCTTCCTTCCTTCCTTCCGTCCTTCTCTCCTTCTGTCCTTCCTTCCATCCTTCCTTCCGTCCTTCTCTCCTTCCTTCCATCCGTCCTTCTCTCCGTCCTTCCATCCTTCCTTCCTTCCTTCCGTCCTTCTCCCCTTCCTTCCTTCCTTCCTTCCGTCCTTCTCTCCTTCCTTCCTTCCATCCTTCCTTCCCTCCTTCCGTCCTTCCATCCTTCCTTCCTTCATTTTTTCTCTCTCTCATTCATACTCACCCTCTCTCCCGAAAGGAACCTGGCCCAGACCAGAAATCGTCTTGTGCGTGGGACGGTGGGAGGGGGCGGCCACCCGGAGCGCCCACACACAACCCCCCCCCCCCCCCCAAACCCACCATCCTTCTTTTTTTTTGTCCTAAAAAATAATAACCAATTTCCAAAATTTAGCCCAAGATCCTCCATTCAGGGAAACAAAAACAAATGAGGAGGAGTTCGTGTAGAGCCGCCGGGAACAAGTCTTCATTCTGAATTATCGAGCATCCTGATGTCACTGAGCTCCGTGGTGGATTATTAGTGAGTCATTCTTAGTTTGGTTCATGGTTCAAACACACGTTTCACATGTCAGTAAATTGGTCAGTCTTCTCCTTTAATATGGTTATTTAGCAATCCCACAAAAATGAGTACAGCCGAAGTGGATCTTGACCTTCAGCGAAGAGGACGAGGGTTTTTTTTGTTTCCCTGGAAACCTCTAAACTCAATCCTGCTCTACAATTTACTCTCACTTTGCAGTTACTTCTAAAGCCGTGCTGTTTGGAGGAGAAAAGTGACCTGAGGCTTTACAAATGCTGGGGTTTGAGCTGAATGTGACAAACTCCTCCAAATTACCCACCCTGCCTCAAATCCTACTGCAGCTGAGCTTCTCCCCTCCGTCCTCCTCATCACACGTGCTGCGTAGGAAACGTTTGCAAAGTCTCAGTCATCGGTCGTAGCTGCATTTTCATCTGCACGCTTGCTAATCCCAAACCATTAAAAGTAATTTACAGACTTTCAGGAGGCGATGGTTGGAATTTATGTTGTGCTGTGGTGGCCTTCGACTTCCTTGTTTTGTTCTGAATGTTTTTCTTGTTTTTTTCGTAGATAATCTGATCAGTGACAGTTACTGTTAAATGGTCTGTTTTTGATCAAAGTATTTCATTCCCGTTACCACATACAGGATCTGTCTTGTGATGACGCGTTTTCCGTAAGTGAGATACAGTATAGCAGTACTTAAGAATAAATTAGTCTCTTGTTTGACAATAGGATTAATCACGATTAATCATTTTGACAGCTCTAATATATATATATATATATATATATATATACAAACAACACAAACAGTCCACAAAGGAATTCATACCTTCCAATTAAAGAAATGACTAAATTCCCAATTAAACAAACACAATAGCAACAAAATAAAGAAACTAATAATAAATAAAAATTTACAAAATTTTGTAAGTAGAATAAAATATTGCTTTTGAATTGTGTTTGGAAATAATTAAAACAAACAAACCAAACTGCCCCAGACACATTAGAGCACCTTTTCCGTGAACAATGGACCAACATATCGGAGCCTCATCATGCCTACTTACTTTTTTTTTGTGTGTTTTTTTAAAATATTTTTGTTGTACCACAATTCAAAATCAATGTCATGATTTTCATAGAATTTTTATGTATTATTACGTTTGTCAATTTTAACTTATTTCTCTGACAGCTGATTTTTTTCCTTCTTTAATTTGAGAGTGTGAATTATTTTGAGGACGACTGTACACAAACACATATACACACAACTATATATATATATATATATATATATATATATTCTGAAAAAGTCCGAATTCTGATTTTTTTTTTTTTTTTTTTTTTATTTTTATGCCCCCTAATACTCGTGTACTATTTATATAAACTCCTCATTGAAAGATCCTGCTACTTTGACAAGCAGATCACAAGTCTGTCAAAGGGGATTTTAAGAAATAAAACTTAATGAAAAAAGTTCTCCATTTTCTTCTGACAGTGTTGATGTGTGTTTGAACAATAGATTTTATCTGATAAATAGATAAAACCTCTTATAAAAATCAACCATTGTTATACAGATTCCTGTTTTGGAGCTTCGAGTTTAACATCATTTTATATCCATCAGTATTTAGAGCCAGAAATGATGCAAGTGGTGGATTCGGTTAAAAATAGTAACGTAAACAGCAGTGACTTGTTTTACAAGCAGACGCAGAACTTCATGAGATTTACATTTGATCTTCAATAAACAAAACCTGGAAACTGAATGCGCCATGCATGTTTCAACATGGGACTCGTCAATGAGGTTTTCATTGTTGGACTTGGTGCATTTTCACAAGACAGCCTCTAGTGGCCAACTGAGGAACTGCAATTACTGGTAGTCCTTGTTTTTTTCTGACCTTAGAGGTTGTATTTGGATGTCTTATAGTAATTATGACGATGATGATTTGATTAATTTAATCAAGCTTAAAACTAAAACAAAAAAGTTATGTTTTTCCAGAAATAGTTTGTATTTATTCATATACACGAATGCAGAAACAGTTTTCCAAACATTCTCACCATAACAGGTTTGAACAGAAGAGGATAGGGCCACTGAAGAAAGAAAATAAAATTCTAAGAAAATACTCAGAATTATAACTTTAATTGCAAAATTCTGACTTTTTTTTTCAGAACATTTTTTTTTAAGTCAGTATTTTTTTTCTTTTGCCATTTCCAAAAAAATCAGAATTCTGACATTTTCAGAATTTAAAAAAAATAAAATTCCTGATTTTTTTTTCTAAATGTTCTGAGGAGAAAGTAAAAATTCTGGCTTTTTCACAAATTGCAAAAAAAAAAAAAAAAAAAAGAATTTTTTTCCCCTAAATTTTCTGGGAAAAGAAAGTCAGAATTCTGACTTTTTTCTGATAATTTAATTTATTTTTCTCCAGTGGCCCTAATTCTCTTTTGTAGATTTGACTTCTGACCATTCAACAAAACATATTCATATGTTTAAGGTATTTAGAGTTGAACTTTGGCCTACTTTTATATATCATGTAGATATTCCATGATTAAAACCTAACAAGTCTTTTTTATGGAATTGCATCTAGTAGCAGCCCCGTTCTCCTATCCGTCTACCTTCTTCACACGATACAAGAATAAAAGCATTTTAGTGTTGAAGGTAAAACGAGCGGATCCCTTTTACCATCATTCAGCTGGCTGGTGCTGGCAGTGAAGATCAAACCTGCAAAGCGCTGCAGGACTTGCAGTAACTGTGGCCGGCCTGCTGATCCGTGCCGCCTGCAAACGTTGCCCATGCAGAGGATCTTGTTTCATATCCTGTTGATGAAGCCTGAATTCCCTGCGCTGTCACAACCGTGTCCGGTCCGGCCCTGCGTGTTGACAATCCCGTGTGCGTGTGCTTGCCTGTCCACTTCCATGTTTTTATTAGTATTCCTTTTTGGAGTGAGCGTCCGTGTGTTTCAGGAATTGCTTCTCTTTGTCTTTGGGTTCAAGGCTTCGGTCCTCTGAACTGCCTCCAGTATTCTTTCTAAGACTGTACCATCCAGAGAAAGGCACGCCATTGTGTGATTCACAATAGAATTTGGGAAAATCCCAGCTCTCTGTTCCCATGACCTTTCTTATTTTTACTTTAGTTTTCATGGTTAAACTGTAAATTCTTCATTGTGAAGTTTGCTCATTTCTCTTATCTTCAACCTTTCGTCTGTTGCCTGTTTGTGTAATATAGATCTGGCTCAGGGCTCCCACTCTTTTCTTGAAGTTATTTTCCAGGACTTTTCCAGGACATTACGAGTAAATTTATCACAACATAGACCATGAAATTCCACCCCCAAACTTTTGCAGAAGCGTTCTACAATTGTAGCTTATATTTTGTACAGCGATGAAGCCGAGACGAATCAGTGAAGAATCAGAGACGAATCAGTGACGAATCAGTGAAGAATCAGAGACGAATCAGTGACGAATCAGTGAAGAATCAGAGACGAAGCAGAGAAGAATCGGAGACAAAGCGGAGGCGAATCAGTGAATAATCAGAGACGACTCAGAGACTAATCAATGACGAATCAATGAAGAATAAGAGACGAATCAGACGAAGCAGAGACGAATCAGTGACAAATCAGAGACGAATCAGTGACGAAGCAGAGACGAATCAGTGACGAATCAGTGACGAAGCAGAGACGAATCAGTGACGAAGCGTAGACAAAACAGAGACAAATCAAAAGACGAATCAGTAAAGAATCAGAGACAAATCAGTGAAGAATCAGAGAGCGAATCAGTGAAGAATCAGAGACGAATCGGTGACGAATCAGTGACGAGCGAAGACAAAACAGAGACAAATCAAAGACGAATCAGTAAAGAATCAGAGACAAATCAGTGAAGAATCAGAGACGAATCAGTGAAGAATCAAGACGAATCAAGAGACGAAGCAGAGACGAATCAGTGACGAATATGAGACGAATCAGAGACGAAGCAGAGAAGAATCGGAGACAAAGCGAGACGAATCAGTGAATAATCAGAGACGACTCAGAGACTAATCAATGACGAATCAGTGACGAATCAATGAAGAATAAGAGATGAATCAGTCGAAGCAGAGACAAATCAGTGACGAGCGTAGACAAAACAGAGACGAATCAGTGACAAATCAGAGACGAATCAGTGACGAAGCGTAGGCAAAACAGAGACGAATCAGAGACGAATCAGTGACGAATCGTGAACAAAACAGAGACGAATCAGAGACGAATCAGTGACGAGCGTAGACAAAACAGAGACAAATCAAAGACGAATCAGTGAAGAATCAGAGACGAATCAGTGAAGAATCAGAGACGAATCAGTGAAGAATCAGAGACGAATCGGTGAAGAATCAGAGACGAATCGAAGACGAATCAGAGACGAATCAGTGACTAAGCAGAGACGAATCAGTGACGAAGCGTTGACAAAACAGAGACAAATCAAAGACGAATCAGTAAAGAATCAGAGACGAATCAGTGAAGAATCAGAGACGAATCAGTGACGAATCGGAGACGAATCAGTGACTAAGCAGAGACGAATCAGTGACGAAGCGTTGACAAAACAGAGACAAATCAAAGACGAATCAGTAAAGAATCAGAGACAAATCAGTGAAGAATCAGAGGCGAATCAGTGAAGAATCAGAGACGAATCGGTGACAAATCAAAGACGAATCAGTGACGAAACTTCTACATGTAAGGCTTGAAAACAGTCAGAAGCGTCATAAATAAGGAGGATCAATGTTTTCTGGTGGATTCGGTTCACTGCTGTGACACCTACATGCCCAAAATCAGCTTCTCTCACTGAGATAATGCCAAACTAGGATTTCTTAACAAGATATTATTAATAACTTGGTTATTTATGCAATAATTAAGAAATTAATGTGTTAATTTTACAAATTAATCTCTTTGCAATAGCATGTTATTATTGATAACGGGGGGCCGGGTTGGGGCGTTCCCCCCCCGACCCCCCCTCCCCCTCCTCCCCCCCCCCCCGCTTGCCCCCCCCTATTTTTGTAATTCCCCCCTTTCCCCCCGGTACCCTAAATTATAAAAAAATATAAAAATAACTCTAAAACCCCCAAATTTTATGATAAATCCTGCGACTCACATTGGGGTCCCGCCCCCAACTTTGGGGACCGCTGCTTTCCACCAACCCGGTTGATTTGAAATTAAACAAGCAAGATGTGCTTTAACTGCAGACTTTCAGGTTTAATTTGAGGGTTTTTACATCCAAATCAGGTGAACAGTAGGAATGACATCACTTTCTTTACGTGCCTCCCACTTTTTGAGGCACCAGAGCATATTAAACAATCATACGTCCACCTGTTAATACTTGGTTTCAAATCCTTTCGCTCAGTTTCAGCCTTAAACCTGGAACGCGTAGACATCGGCAGACACTTGGTTCGGTCCTGGTGATGCTCTGCCGGGTCTCGACTGCGACTTTCTTCAGTTTTGTCTTCATCAAGTGAAATTCATGCTCAACCGAGTTCAGGTCAGGTGACTGGCCGCTGCATAACATTCCACTTATTTGCCTTAAAAACTCTGAAGCCGCAGAATTCTTGTAGCTTTAAGTCGTCACATTTTAGAAATCAAAATTTAACCAACTTCTGGGTTAGACGGATCAAAAAGAAACTGAGTCAGAGTATTAGCGATGGCTGAAGTGCTGGGGTATAAACACCGATTATTAACACCGGGAAAGACAAAGAGCCTTTCTGTAATCACACCACAACTTAGCGCCACAATCTTGTGTGTGTGTGTGTGTGTGTGTGTGTGTGTGTGTGTGTGTGTGTGTGTGGGTGAAAGTCTACATTAGTCACGAGTATCAACCAGCCGAGAACCGTGACTAACAAGAAACATAGTTTTTCCACCCTGTAGAGGCAGAATAACACGGTGGGAGTGAAGTGAGTGTTTCTGCCCTCGTTTGAAGAGCAGGGTGATCTAAGGTGAGATCTCTGCATCTCCGGGTTTATTCGCACATTTCCCCCTTTTATCATCTTAATAAGCACAGTTGCATAAATAGCTTGTAACTGTCACTGGTCGGTATCATTCTCATGTGAGGAAGGATTCCTGTTCGTAATACTTAGTTTTCTTATCATTGAAGATATATTTTACAGACACAAACGTATTGTAATGTATTTAACAGTAAAAGTAGAAGACAATTTTACTGTTAAATACATTACAAATTATTCAACTGAATTAAATTGTAATGTATTTCAGAGTATAACAGTACAATTAAAAAGAGGACTGTGTAGGCAATGAAATAGTCTAAAAATGAATCAGGGCTACTTTAGGTCAGTTTTTTTGATAAGCTTGTTTAAAACAACATGCATTGTGTAACTTAAAAACAAAAGTATTTTAAAATAGATGATAAAAAAAGAAAAATGACACACAGTCGTCCTCAAATGATTCATACCCTTCCACTGAAGAAAAGGCTGAATTCACTGCAGTAATTCAAATATCAGGAAACTAAAGAAAGTGATAATAAAAATAACAAAATGTAATTTTAATTTAAATATTGTTTTGGAATTGGAGATAAAAATAATGATTAAAAAAAAATAAAACGAAACTGTCCCAGACCAAATAGAGCATCTTTCCCATGAACATGGACCAACATACCTGTCAGCAGGTGCAGGCGTCTGATTGGACGTTACAGAAACACCTGATTGCAGTGATTGGCTTAAAGCTTCAGAGCCCCATCATGCTTGTTTACTTGTTTATTTTTTCTGTTTGTTTTTAATATTTCTGTTAAACCACAATTCAAAATCCGTATCATGAATTTCACAGAATTTTTATTTATTATTATTTTTGTCAATTTTAACTTATTTTACTGACAGCTGATTTTATAATGGGAGGGTAAGAATAATTTTAAGGACTGTAAATGAGTAAATGTGAAGGTGAACTACCGTAATGAACGTAATAATAAAGCATCTCCGTAGATGTCGGATATCCAGCTGACCTGCAGCCGCGGTAAGAGGCCACATCGGCTTCTTCGGTCACCATCTGTGATTACAGGTTTTCAGTTCAGCTTTCAGTCCAAAGGAGGGAAGAAATATATGGAAACAGTCTATGAACAGCTCAGCAACAGCAGTTCACTTCGTTTAACGTGCATAATTTACAACAAACATACATGTTTGCGTGTGTGCATTTAATAATGTAGGACTTACAGTTTTCATGGAGGTCCACATGGGGTCTTCAAAAGTCTTAAAATTTAAAAATCTGCATAATAACTTAAAAAGTCCTTAAATTTGACAACTGTGGTCTTAAATTTCATATGGTAGGTCTCAGATTATCTTATGCTCCAACAGATTTTATATTAACCAGTCAAAGTCATCTTTATTGTCAGTTCTTCACATGTACCAGACATCCAACCCCTTGTGACTTCCCCCAACCCCTCACCCCAATTTCTAATTAATTCTTTTTATTTGTTTTTCTTTTCTTTTTTCTTCTCTCCTTTTTTCTCCTTCCTCCATTTTATCCCCCCCCCCACTCTCTCTCCTCCCCACCCATTGTTTTATTTTTTCCTCCCTCAACCATTAACCCCACCTTTTTAAGATTCATTTTATTTTTTTAGTCTCCTCTTTTTTCTTTTTAATTCCCACACCCCCTAAAATTGGCGTTTCCCCTATATAGCCCCCTATGTAGGGAGAAGGGGGACATTCACACAGCTAGAAAGTACCTGAGATTGCAATCAGGAAGAGATCTGGCCGGGTCTTTGCAGAGCCGTCACCTGTCTGCCTGAAGTTTGTGTGAACATCTTTATCTTTTGGAAGAAAATTTCAGACCGGTTACCAATACCTCCTTCCCTCCCCTCCTTCTTTTCCTATAGACGTAGGTAATGATGGCCAAAAGTTGTTGTTCAGTTGATCTTTTTTGACAGTATCTTTGTAGATGTAGAGGAATCTGTTTCTGCCAGTGTGTCTGTGAAATGGGCGTTAAATTCTGTTCTTAAAGTGTTAAATTTAACTCGTTAAACGTGTAGGAACCCTGTTTACAGGAGGGATGTGGAGATTCAGCGATCTGAATCGGTATTCTGACACGGACGTGAGATGCGACTGCCAGCTAATTGCGCAGCGTATCTTTTCTTGGTGTGTCTGAATCGGTAAAAACACATATTTACACCAATTATTATATAGTTTGTCTCCTTGTCACACGTATTTCCGAGGCACCTTGAACGCACCATCACTATCTTTTAACCTTAGTTTTAAAACATCATTTACAGACCCCTGCTGGTTTTCAAGGGCCGTTTCTCAGTTCCTAGTTTGTGTACTACATACTCGTGTACTTGTGAGTACAGACTTGTACGTACGTACTGGAAGTCTGCACCTGTGGAGTTCACAAAGGCCGACTCCGCCTACTTGATGGATTGGGACAACACAAACTTGTGACATCACCACCAGCAGTGAGCAGGTCTGCCTGGCAACATGAAAATAATATTGTTATTCTACAGTTTATTTATTGTTGTGGAGATGCACTGAAACAAATAAAAACAATTAAAATAACTGCTCCAGAAACAATTATACTAAGTGGATGTTTTTTCCGAACGTGTAAATTATATTTATTTCCAATGCATAAGCACATTAATGCAAACGGTAATCAGGTCATAATTATTTGATCTAAAACAGCTGTGAGAGGAAAGCGGGAGGAAGAGGAGGAGGAGGAAGAGCTGCAGATAAAAGACCAAGAACAGTAAAGAACAGGATCGCTCAGGTTTGGCTGTTGGGGGGGGGGGGGGGGCTGCCAAACGCTGCGTTTGTGCTGGTGCATGCTGGGATTTATATCTGGCCAAGTATGCACGAGCCTCCTCTGATGCATGCTGGGTAAAATGGGCGGAGGAAGTTTTCATCCGGGGATTTCCAGCATAGTTGCCCAGAAGCGAACTTTTTAATAGAACATGGATCGCGGTGATGATGTTTCACGAGTCCACGAGCACGCAAGTACGCAGAAGTACGCAGAAGTACACACAAGTACGCAGACTGAGAAACGACCAAGATGTTTCAACTTCAGCACCTGACTCAGATTAAAGGCTCGTTAGCAGCTTGCAAAGACCTTGATGAGCAGTTGAGTTGATCTGAATCAGGTGGAGCTGGAAACCTGGAATACATGCAGGGCGGGGCTCCCTGAGGACCAGGGTTAGGAAACCCTGGTTTAGTCTAAAAAAATCTACTAAATGACGGCGTTTTACAGTAAATTCTGGACGCTACCCACTCAGGACACTTGGATTACATTGGACGAGCAGTATGGAGGAATATTGACACGTTTTTGTGGACTTTTATGGACCTTTTTGGCTCGGACCCCGGTGAACTCCATTATATGAAAGTTGGTGAATATGGTTGCATTTGAGAATTTAAAAAAGTGCTGCAGAGTGTTGCTCAGCATGAGGATGAGGAGAAGATGAAGGACCATCATTCTGTGGTGTACTATCCCTTTAAGCCACGTTTAACTCCCTCTGCTCGTTTTCTGCTTCTCGTCCTTGCAGGAAAAGTTGCGTTCATTGTCCAGTAAGTGAAACGTTGAGCGGTCAGTGGGGGAACAGCCGAGTCGTGCTACCGTAGCCTCGGCTTCAGGAACCCCCCCACCCCTGACCCCCCCTTTGTGCAGCTGGAACTGGTTCCACCAGCTGCATGACCTCCTGTCCTCGGTAGCTGTAATCTCCAGAGCTTCGGTGTCAGTGTCTAAGCAACGTCATTTTCTCCAAGACATGACCCCCCCCCCCCCCCCACCAGTTACAGCGAGACAGAGCAGGTGTTGGAGGTCAGATTACGAGTAGGTGGACCATCAAAATTATATTGAAATTGTTATTTTATTGCTAAATTTGTTATCGTCCTTAATGTCTTCAGAGGAAATTTAAATGTCTTTTGGTGGAAAAACACTCGAGAGTTCAAATCCAGCCCAGAAAATCTGTGTTTTTAGTTTCCGTCCCTGCGAGCGAGCAAAGCTGCCTCTGCAAGAAGCCCCTCATAATAAATGCCATTAATCCAGGCCTTATAAATATTCCACCGTCCGTTTCAGTCGTGTTTTGTCCTGACCCTGGACATTCTGGGCAGAGACAAACCCCACAGACACACATCCCTTTTTCTTCACGACCTTGGAGCTGTTCATGTGATTTCAGCCATTATGAGATCGTGGTAGCGAGGCTACCTGGGCAGGGATCAAACCCCGACTCTCCTCAGCAGTAAACCTTGTAGCCGAGTGTGACTCAGTGTTGGAACAGGCCAGGTTAAAAGAGGCATTTGTGCTCTACGTTAAAAGTTTAAAGGAAAAACAAGGTAAATTTAAAAGGTTTTCAGCTCCCCCTCCATCCATTTATTCGTTTTCTTCTCTCTCTTAATGGTTTTCCATCGTATTCAGTCTGGTTCACGGTCTCCCAGCATTATGTCCCTCTCCAAACCTCGTTGCTTCCCATTTGTCCCTCTTCATTAAGAGGTACATCCTTTTTTTCCCCCATCATGTTTTTCTGTTAGATATGGCATTGGGAATCAAATGCTTTTGTTAGTTGTTTGAGATGGTTTGAGATGGAAAGATGTACAAATAAATTTGCTTTGTAGCTCAAATGAGTGCAGTAAGAGTAACAGTATTTGAGGGGAAAAGATGGAAAAAGAAGAATTATGTTCTTTAGTATTCCCATTATACCAAGTAAGGCCATATTTCTCCGGTCTGTGTTATTAATGCAAGCTCCGTGTGACCGTAAATCCACTGGAATATACTGTACCGTTCAGCCAGGCAGCAGGCTGCACTGCTGGCAGTCAGCACACAGACACCACACTCAAAGCAGCTTTTTTTTTTTCAAATACATGATTTGCAGGGGATGCATTTCAAAGGGGTCTAATATGCAATTTCTTTTTTGCCCCGTCTGCATGAATAAACCCACATACACCAATGCACGCACTAAATAATGTGCATGGACCCATTTTGACTAAATATGTACTCAAACACGTGCAGTCTCAGCCAGCCACCGAGCTTTCATATGCAGAATGTTGTTTCCACGGAGCTGCAGATTGTTTTCTCGTGCAAAAACACGTAAAGTTGAGACGCATTTCTCAGGCTTTATTTTCTCATTTCGCTCTGACTGAATAAAGCCTCCGTGTAATGAACTTTTATTTAATTGTAGTTCCGTTGTATGAACTTTTACAGTTGTGCAAAAGTGTTTGCCCCCTTCCTGATATTTTATATTAAAACATAAATGAACTGTGGTTTATCATCTTTGGAAAGCTGAGTTCAGTTTCTCTATCCACATCCAGGCCTGATTACTGCCACACCTGTTCTCCATCCAGAAATCACTTAAATAGGACCTGCCTGACAAAGTGAAGTAGACCAAAAGATCCTCCAAAGCTAGACATCATGCTGCCATCCAAAGAAATTCAGGAACAAATGAGAAACAAAGTCATTGAGATCTATCAGTCTGGAAAAGGTTCCAAAGCCATTTCTAAAGCTTTGGGACTCCAGAGAACCACAGTGAGAACCATCATCCACAAATGGTGAAAACATGGAACAGTGGGGAACCTTCCCAGGAGGGGCCGGCCGACCAAAATGACCCCAAGAGCACAGCGATGACTCATCCAAGAGGTCACAAAAGACCCCAGAACAACATCCAAGAACTGCAGGCCTCACTTGCCTCAATGAAGGTCAGTGTTCATGACTCCCCCATCAGAAAGAGACTGGGGGGCAAAAATGGCTGCATGGCAGAGTTCCAAGACCAAAACCACTGCTGAGCAAAAAGAACATAAAGGCTCGTCTCAGTTTAGCCAGAAAGCATCTTGATGATCCCCAAGACTTTTGGGAAAATACTCTGTGGACTGACGAGACAAAAGTGGAACTTTCTGGAAGGTGGAGGTCCCATTACATCTGGCGTAAAAGTAACACGGCATTTCAGAAAAGGAACATCATAGCAACAGTAAAACATGGTGGTGGTAGTGTGATGGTCTGGGGCTGTTTTGCTGCTTCAGGACCTGGAAGACTTGCTGTGGTAAATGGAACCATGAATTCTGCTTCTACCAAAAAATCCTGAAGGAGAACGTCCGGCCATCTGTTGGTGACCTCAAGCTGAAGCGCACTTGGGTTCTGCAGCAGAACAATGATCCAGAACACACCAGCAAGTCCACCTCTGAATGGCTTAAGAACAACAACATGAAGACTTTGGAGTGGCCTAGTCAAAGCCCCCACCTGAATCCCATTGAGATGCTGTGGCATGACCTTAAAAAGGCGGTTCATGCTGGAAAAGCCTCCAATGTGGCTGAATTACAACAATTCTGCAAAGATGAGTGGAACAAAATTCCTCCACAGCGCTGTAGAAGACTCACTGCCAGTTATCACAAACGCTTGATGCAGTTGTTGCTGCTAAGGTGGAACAACCAGTTATTAGGTTTAGGGGGCAATCACTCTTTCACACAGGGACATGGAGGGTTGGATGTTTCCCCCCTTAAATATAAAAATCTCCATTTAAAAACTGCATTTTCTGTTTACTTGTGTTATCTTTGTCTTATATTTAAATTTGTTTTAAGATCTGAAATATATGTGTGATAAACATGAAAAAAAAAAAATCAGGAAGGAGGCAAAAACTTTTTCACAGCTGTATTTAATTGCAGTTCGGTTGTATAAGAGTGGCTGGCAGGACTTTTCCAGTGCATTGCATTTTTCTCTTCTTTTTGGCAGAAAAGACACTTTAAACACAGACACTTTAAACACAGATTCAACCAAGAATTAAGTCGTATTACAAACCTTACACAATTGCACAAATTGGGGAGTGGATAGCCTAGTGGTAGCGTCGTGGGCTTGGGCGCGGAGGACCCGGGTTCGATTCCCCGACACGACTCCTGGGTGAACCACTGTGGACCCCTGAGCAAGGTCCTTAACCCCCCACCATCTGCTCCCCGGGCGCTTTAAGTAGCAGCCCACTGCTCTCTGATACTCACAGAGTACAGAGATGGGTAAAATGCAGAGCCCTAATTTCCCCTCGGGGATCATACCAGTATAACAAAAAAAAAAAAAAAAAAAAAAATTGGATAAAAGTTAGTCGGGTGGCATCTCCTGAGAGAAACGGTGTAATTTTAGTATTATTCCAGAAACACAACCTGCAGTCTCAAAGAGCAGAATGATGTTGTTGGACTGTTTTCATCATCTTCTAAAACTCCAAATCGCACACATGCACACACTCGGTTTATCTGTAGGTGATACACATTTGCAGTCAGACAGTTGTGTGGAATCATGGGATTTAGCCCAGTTACTCACACTGGCCATATAAGGACAGGCAGGCCACTGCAACAGCTCAAATGTGCTGAATCAAGTGGAAAAGAGGAGAAACTGAGCTCACACTGATGTTTCAGAGCAACTGTTCAACACACAGAAGGAAGAAAGAGAAGAGAGAAAGAGGAGGGAGGAGGGGGAAAAGATGGAGGACCTAGTTTCATACGATCATACATGTGAACTGTTGCCCGTCTTGTCCGTGATTCCTCTGATTCGTGTTCACGTTGATGAATGTGGAAGTCAGATACGATGGGTCGGTGTCTGGAACTCGCATGCAGACATTCATGACATCCATCTCCTCGGTCTCATGTTCCTCGTCTCTACGGACCACTGTGCCATTGATCTAAGCCCCCCCCCACACACACATCCACACATTGAGTGATGAGTAATCACCGAGGTTGGCGGCTGGAGGGTTAACAGCTAGCTCATTGTCAGAGATTAGCGGCCGTTAACAGCTAAGCGTTGTCTGAGCAGGCGGGATGGTGGGGGTGTCGGTGTGTGCTGGGGCCGCGTCGCAGGCGGTGTAAGCTAGCATTACTGCTAAATGTCACTGATTACATTACAGGATAAACTAGGGCAGGAGGATAAACCGAAATATTACCAGGACTCAAGTTTACAACGATACGGTGACAATGCTCAAAGTGAAAGCGGCTTTTCTAGCCTTCCTCTGGCTGCGAGCGAGGCGTAGGATATCATTATTATCCCCGCCATCCTGTCAGTCCTGGATCAGAGATGCTCCCCACTTCAGTTCACTCGTTCCACAGCTAAATGCTTTTGTACAAACTAATCCGACGAGCGTTTTGTGTGTTGCGCCATCTTGCGGGTTGACCGTCTGTTAACCACAGTAAACTCATTAGTGTGTTTTTAATATTTGCTCATATGTAAATAAGAATCTGACTCATTTAAGTTTACAGTGTTAATATGTACATGTGTAAGTTTGTATTTCAGTTTCAGAGCTTCTCGTAAACGTCCTAAACGTATCTACGGCCTCCTGGGTGTTAACTGAGCAACCTGTTATCTATCTGCCAAACTCGTCACATCAAGTTCCAGTCAGAGCAGAATTAAGATGTTTTAATGAAATAAAAAGTGTGTTTTGGCTGTTTCTCGTCGGCTGTGCTCATGTTCCTGTAAGACGCTGAGCTACATGTACGTCTGTAGTCATGTGACTCCACCCCATCCAGTCTGGAGCCAGTTATCGTCTATTTATCGTTACCGAGGTGAACTGCTCAATAGATCCTGATATTGATTTTAGGCCGTATCATCCAGCACTAAGATAAACTTTCATTTCTGTTCCTTTGATATAAATCAGACAGCGTTTACCTCTGCATCTACGTCTTTGCAGAGCGTGTTCTGTGGTTTATCGTCTGAAGCTCTGCAGGCTCGTAGCAGGAATTATAGATGCAGTTTCCTCTTTGCAGGGCTTTATTAATGTTAGCTTTGCAAATATACAGTAGAAACCGTGTTGGACTCACATACAGCTGAACAAGTTGTTGGGATTTGGTGGGAAAATGTTAACTCATAGGGCACATAAGCAGGAATCTTTGATGTACCCGGAGCTCTAGCTTTAGCTAAGCTGCATGCTAGTCGTTGATGCTCCAGGCTGGAGAAAAGTTAGGAGTTTTCCACCCCGGGACTCTGACGGGCAAAAAATGCTCCAGGGATGTGCACAATGAATGTCAGTGCTCAACCGAAAGAAGCCAGAGCTGCAAAGGTTTACTGAAATAAACTTGCTTCATACAGTATCCATGCACAGTGAGGAGATGCTGCAGGCTCGGAATGAAACCTGCTGCAGAGCATCGAGCCAGATGCATCACCAGTGTGAAGCAGACCGGCCGAGCCAGCCAAGTCACACAGCCGCCGTTAGATTTGGCTGGAAAACAGTCAGAGTAGACCTGATGTTGTAGGAATGCCCATTCTCACACACATACGTTTGTTTTCTATCCCCGTGGGGTACATCCATTGACATAAAGCATTTCCTACCCCCTTACCCTAGACCTAATGCCCTAACTGATTGCCTAAACCTAACCCTTGTCCTAATCCTAACCAAAACCTGATTGTAACCTAATCTCTAAAACCTAATCTTGACCCTCAAAATGGGGTTCGTACCCATGGGGACCGAGAAAATGTCCCCACGAGGGCAAGACGTCCCCACGGTGATGGTAAAAATAAAGAACATGGTCCCCACAATGTTGCAAAAACGTGCCCACACACACACACACACACACACACATACATACAAACACACCATGATGTAAACCAGTAAAAATGCCTCAAACACACAAAACTGACCAACAGAAAACTCTCCTGTGTCACCTGGAAAGAGTCAAACCAAGCTCTCACGATCTTGTAGGATCATTTACCTCGTTTTTTTTTTTTTTTCCTGGTGGAGACGTGATAGTTTACGGATTTCATCTGAAATCCTCACAGCAGCGTCAAGCCAGGTTATACCAGGGTTCCCACCCGTCCTGGAAAACCTGGAAAATGATTGAACATTTTTCCAGTCATGGAAAACACATGGAAAATGAGAAAAAGAGTTAAATGTTGTCCTGGAAAATTATTTTTCCTCCCTCGGCTTCGTCGCCGCTTGTTTGCTGTAATAAATATAAGCTACAATTGAAGAACACAAAGAAAACAAGCCGACTAAGTTTGTTGAACCAATGACACCCAGACTTACAAATCATGTGACGTTGTTCAGCCAATCAGACGTAGATATGTGAAGACAAATGTTGAGATAGATAGATAGATAGATAGATAGATAGATAGATAGATAGATAGATAAAAAAAAAAAAAAAAGATAATAATAATAATAATAATAATATAATAACTTTATTTTGGTAAATCAAAACAACACCAGAAACAAAAACAAATAGAATATTACAAACCAATAATTTACCAAAAAAGGTATAGGCTGAAGCCAAGGCTTATAATTGCCTACCCTATTCCTTAACTCAGCAGTCTAAAAAACAAAATATCTTCTGTCCATTTGCATAGATACATATGTACACATATACACATTCATAATCAAATATTGATTGATACTACATTCTCATGGTTACACAATATAGCTACACAACAGAATAATCTTTTATAATTTTACATTTTAAGGCTCTTTTAAAGTTCAAAAAAAACACATAATTTGAGTTCATCATTCAGTTCATTCCACAGTTTCACACCGATAACAGAAATCAACAAGATCAGATGTTGGAAACAAGGTGGAGCACGGAAAATTCCCCTTTTTTGTAGTTGTGATCTTGTTTTCTTCAGAAAAATTACTTTCATTATTTTTGTAAAAATTTTCTCGTTTATTTAGAGAAAAACTGGACTTTTTTTTTCGGGTGAACACAATAAGCTTCCATAATAGAGGAACACAGATATGTTGTTTTTAACCAAGTTAAACATTGTGGTGAAGCAACCGCTGACTGTTCTGACATCATTTTCAGTTCAGATTCACACACTTCGTCAGAACTTCAGAACAGCTCAGATAAAAAATAAAAAACCAAGAGACCTTCTATCCCACAAGAATCAGGAAAAAAAAAACTCTTAATTTTTAAAGTTTTTGTTTAAAAATTGGTTAAAAATGTGAATTTTATTAATTTGAGTAAGTTATTGTTTTGCAAATGGCCATAACCCAGAGTCTTGCTTAAGTCTGTGACGATTATGATTATTTTGTGATATCTTTAGTTTCTCTTATCAAACACAAACTGCTGTTTCAGACACATTTTAATGTGTTTCATATTGAATAAACGACCCAAAAATCACAAGCCATGTTCTAAAAAGGCCTTTGGTGTCTCCACAGTCAGCTACGTGGAAAGATGGGAGGTGGAAGGAGGTGGAAATGAAGGACAATTTAAAGAAGTGTGATGCAGATCTTATCAGAGGGAGAAATGCAGAAACCAAAGCAGAAGCATCGTTAAAAAGTGAGACGATGAACGGGATAAAATCAGGGAGAACGGAGGGAACGGGGGGGTAAATGAGGCAGATGGATGAGGGGGAAAGAACATGACTGAAAAGGGAGAGTTATGCATTGGGTCATTATGGAGGAATGTTAATATGATTAGTGAATGACTGACCTCGCTGTCTGGGACCGGTGCCTGGCTGGTCCGATGACTGCTGCACGTCCGTTACACAACCACACACTTAAAACCCAAAGATGAAGCCGTCATCAGACCCAGTGCACGCAAGGATGGACTCCTGCCCCCACTTTTATTGAAAAGTGGGGGCTCGTGTCTGAGAACAGGTTTTATTAAACACAGATGCGAACTCCCTCGCTGGCAACGTGTGATTTGTGTCTCCCCCCCCGCGCCAGCAGGGCAACATGAAACATGTCATGAGCGCTAATCTGTTTTTAACATGCCGGATTCCCACAGTTCAGGTCCGCGTGTTCACGCCAGCGAAACCACAAACTCCTCGTTCCCTATATACAATATGGGATGTGGACCGGGACAGCCAGAAAATACATATACGCACATTAATACACGTATAACACGAACGTTTATATGAACCGTTCCAAAAAAAAGAAAGAAATACCCTAAAACTCATCTACTCTAATCCCTAACGAGGTCCAGCCATCACATCACCGATAGTCCGAGTCGTTAAGGTCCCGTGTGGAGAAAGTCATGATTATAACTGATCCCTAACAGCAGTTTGACAGCAACAGCCTCTTCAGTAACATGTATAGATGGAGACATTTGCCCCCCTTCATCCATGTTGATCCATATCTGAGGACCTTTCTGAACATACTCAGGCTGGTACACCTGAGCTTTCACGTCTGTCCTCTAAATGATGCGTCTTTCTGGTCTGATATAAATGTCTTGTTTCATTTCGTGTCTTTATTTGAACATAAGACAACGATTAAAAACAAACGAGAAACAAAAAGAGGAAGATACGACTGAAGAAGAAAAGAAAAAGGTCTTTGTTCAGACGTAACCAGTGCTTATTTAATCCCACCTCCTTTGCTGCACGAAACTAAAAAATACTGTGTAAAATTATTACGACATAATAACATCAATAATACCAATAATAATAATGAGAACAGGATTATTAGTACCATTAACATGAATAGCAACACCAGTCTTCACTTTAAAATAGTAATCATTATCATTACGATACTACTACCAGTAATATTATTATTGATAATAACAATAAAAATGACAATCATTACAACAGTAGTTGATGGGAAAGAAGCGATCATCCCCCTCCATTTTCATGCAAACAAAAGATCATACCTTTTAGGGATGCACGATATAATCCGCCCGCTATCAGTATCGGCCTATATCGGCCTTAAAACTGAGTATCGGACATCAGCCACCTCACCGATATTTAACCGATATTTAACTGATCAACCCGCTGTTTCTAAAGTCTAAAAAAAAAAAAAAAAATTTTTCCCAAAACTTATTTTTTACAGACTTTAAAACTTCTAAAGACTAGGGGTGGGAAAAAATATTGATACACTGAAATATCGGGATATCTTCATATGCTGATATAATCTTGAAATAAAAACTCGGTATCAATCTATTTTACTTATAAAATCCTGCAAAATTTGATCGTTCTGTTATGAAATCTCATGAGAATTCACAAAACTTTTGCGATGTTTTCATATGCTGATATATTGACATTCAACACGTGGTATCGATCTATTTTACTTATGAAATCTCGCGATATTTCATCGTTCTGTTACGAAATCTCGCAGGAATTCAGGAAATATGAGATTTTGTAAGTAAAATAGATCTATAAATATCGATTTGATATTGGCATATGAAAATATTGCGATATTTCAGTGTATCTATATTTTTCCCACCCCTATTTTTTAAAGTGTTGGAAACTGCTTTTTGCAATGACTGCTTATTTTTTCAGCTTTAATATCGGTATTGATATCATTTATCGGCCACATGAGTTTTAAAATATCGGCATTTCCAATATCGTGCATCCCTAATATTTTTGTATGCTGATTTGAACATGCGTGTGTTGGGAGATTGCGTGTTTGTCTTCCAGCTGTTCCACAGTTTTACTCCACGTACAGACACAAAAACTCTTTCTAGTTGTTTTCAGCGTATTCTGATTTGATGTTTCCTGGTAAACGATAACTCCCATCGGTCTGACTGAAGAGATTTGGGATATCGCGTGCTTGCTAGCGCTGAACATTATCTGTGCTGTATGATCGTGAACCAGCTCCTGTTATTTCAGTAATCTTGATTGTAAAAACAGAGAATTTGTATGATCGAGATCCCATCTGTGAATGATACGCGCCGCCCTTTTCTGCAACACCGATAATCAGTTTAAGACACTTTTGTAATTGTTTCCCCAAATCTCTTCTGTATACCGTAGGTGAGATAAGGCAGAACTAATGAGCAACGCAAAATAAAAAGTGAATTGTAATCCAACAGCTGCTTTATTCTGTTCATGATTGCAGTGTTTTTTGCCATTTTGTTTTGAATGTGTCTGATGTGGAACTTCTGAGTTTATTGTCTAGCATCATACTCAGGACTTTAATGTCCTTATAATTACTTTATCAACTTTTATATGTGCATCATTTATATTTTTACCATTACCTTGGTTTTCTCTACACTCGGTGATAATTTATTTCTATTCATCCATTTTTTAAAAAATGTACTTAATTCATGATTTATAATAGTAATGAGTTCACTGTATTCATTTCCAGAATATAACATAGTCGTGTCATTAGCAAATAATATCAGTTTTAATCATTTAGAAAGGTGAAATATATCATTTATGTATATGTTAAATAATATAGGGCCCAGGACTGACCCCTGGGGGACCCCACGAGAAACCTTCATACTTAAAAAGCAAAATAATCCAACATATTTAGATAATTTCTTAACTACTACATTGACATGGCTCCTGAAGTTCACAAACTCATCCACATGAACTCCCAGAAATCCGGTGGTCTTCACTCGTTCAACCGAACTATTATTTATTTAGATGTTAGATATCTATACGGTCAAGGATGCTTCGATTTCTGTTGGAATGAAAAACCATAAAACTAGTCTTTTGTATACAACCCTCAGTTTGAGTCAAGATTCAGAATGATTCAGGAGTCGGTGGTTGATGGAGAACTTCTGTAATCTGTTATTGCCGGATCCCCGGGGGGGGGGGATACAATAAAGAAACCCTGATTCCATTATTTGATTTTTGGTATCACACCCAGCAAACTCAATGATGTTTATTAAATTGACGGCAGCTGTGGAAAAAAGTTACAGACGCACTGTTGAATTAAAAGACAAGTCATTCTTTTTCTTTCCGATGCCTGATAACCTGACATCATTCGGTCCGCTGGAAAATAAGTGTGGTCATTTACAGATGGGGCATGACATCATGGCCTCAGCAGAAAGGCATTATTCTAACTTTTTAAACATTAAAATCTTCATTTCTGGGAGAGAAAGAGGCCCTAAATGAAGCTTTAGGAACTGGAACGGATCTGAGCTCTGAGATAACTTTTAGACTCGGAGCTTAATTAACTTGTTCAGGCTTTCAGTTGTAAAGTGATGCAAATTCCAGGCTTTTTATGTGCTCCGTCTCCTGAAACCTAGTTCCAGCAGCCATGGGCTCCTCTAATCAGATTCTTAAAACCTCAGAAATTAAAATAATTGATGCCCACGTAGCAGGAAAAGCACCATAAGAACATAGGAAAGTGTTTTCAGGTATCGGCTTCCTCATAATTAAGCAGTGGAGGTCAGGTCGAACTCTGGAAGATCAGAAAAAAAAAGTTCTTTGAAAGATGCTTGAAAGCCAAAACAACTCCTCCTTTTTGTGACTGTAAAAGACTTTTCTGAAGATGCAGAAGACTGAAGTGGTGGAGGTCTTTCTCATTGTGCAGCACGGACCATCATGGAGTCATGCGAGGAAAACCACTTTCCTGTATCCTCATCCTCACCCTGAAATGTAGGCTGAACCGTGGCTAAAACAGCGTATTTGTAACTGTGACTGGCTGGTTTGGATGGATCTACATTTGCCTTTAGATTCGGAGAAGCGGACAGATTTACACTTTCACTCCTGACCAATCACAGAGTCCGAGGGTTTTCATCATTGATCAGTCGGGGCGGTATCGCCCTCTGGCGAGCAGATGTTTCAATTACGGCAGTTTAACACCAGCACTCACCGAAACTTTCTGCCCCCCCCTCCCTCACCCCCCACTGCCATCGTTGAACTGGTCCATTCACTCCTCATTGTTTTACAGATCAGGTAATCTGAATGTTGCAGCCATGTTCTGAATGTCACTGCTACTGTTTCACCTGGTCAGCGTATGCTAAAAAAGGATGTTTTATTATAATAACTAACTAAAAACAAAAAGTTACTGTACAATTTTTCATAAATATACATATATACATATATATATATATATATACACACACAGCCATGGAAAAAATGAAGAGACCTCCCTTGTTTTCTCATATTTCTTGGTCATTTTAATGCCTTGTACTACTAAAAGTACATTTGTCTCGACAACTATAATGATGACAACAAAAATAGCTGATAAGAGTTTAATCTAAGAACTGATATCTGCCATTTTCATGCTTTTCTTGATAAGTGATTTTGGTTATTAAAGGGACCAGAGGCAGGAATAAAAAAACAAACAATCATGAATGTCCATTTTTTAATACTAATGGGTGATGAAGCTCTAAATACCAAAAATAACGTTTCCACCACGTTTCTCTCCGTTGCCTTGAACAGGCTGTGTGCTGCATAAAGCTGCAATTCGGTGTCTGAATTTCCCGCGCTGCCCTGCAGACGTGATGTCATTAACGCTGCAGACGTGACGTCATTAACGCTGCAGACGTGACGTCATTGATGCTACATCCACAGTTTTGATGCAGGAAGAAGACGTCGCGGTAAATTCAAACACTGTAAGTGATTGTTATGGATTCTTCTGCCGTCAGCAAACGATCCAGATCAACTGAAAGACACTAAAACATGGAACTGCGAAGAAAAAGCGTAGAAACAACATTATAGCTTCAGTTTGTGCTCCGTGACGGCTTGGTGGGGGCTGCAGTTACCTGAAGCGCCAGTCGTCAGTTTCGTTTCTTAATCTTTCCTCTCGTCCCTTTAAGTTCTTACATCAATATCTGTGGCATCGTACTGCCAAAAACAGCTTTTAGGCATTTTTAATTTTCTTTTATTTCTCTTTTAGTCACATGATTCACACCACAGTTGGTACTCGATTGCATAACTATTATTTTTGATGACAAAGTCGGTCTCTTCATTTTTTTCCATGGCTGTATACACACTACTCACAAAAAGTTAGGGATGTGCAACTTTTGGTTTTTGGAGAACAGAATAATGCAGAATAAATATTTAACCATTGAATAATTTTCATGTGCATTGAAAAGTTTAGAGAAAGTTTAATTCAGTTCACCTGGAAAAGTTGGAGTGGATTTTAGATTCATTCTGACATCATACAAAAAGCCAAATATCCTTCACTTTTTGTGATTAGTGTATATACAGTATATTAGGGTGGTGCAAAGCATTCAGCATTTGTATTTGTATTTGCTGGGGGGGGGGATTTGTATGTCAAATCGGGGGATTTTTTTTAAAAAAGAACATCGGAGACCACATGCATACAGACTGCTGTGCCTGGGAATCTAACCCGCCATCATCCATGTAAATGACTGAATATCAGTAATGACCTCTGCGTTCTCTATAAATCAAACTCTCTCAGATCTCAGAGCAAGTTTTCTTCTGGTTCTGACTCAACTAAAGACTTCGTCAGTATCACGTGCAGAAATGTAAACCCTCCTTTAATGGGATGTTGAAACGAGAGTCGGTCCGATACCTGGTCATGGTGTCTGACCAACGGTCAGGCCGTCTGCAGGCCTTGTTGTGCGTTAACCTCCATCTCTGTGATGGTGTTTGTTCCTTTACTCTTGATGTCATGACAAGTTATCAAGTTGAAATTCCTATTTAGCTCCTTGACTTCTTGTCCGGCTTTGAGAAAGATGCCAACAGACACACACAGAAAGCTGAGAGCAGGTTCGTGTGTGTGGACTGATGAGTTTTGGTCCAGCGAGAGTGTTATCATCACTCGCCACCGCGCGGTCAGGACGGATAGTTAAATGCTGTTCATGTGTGCACGAGTATGTGTCAATACCCTGCCCCCCCCCCGTAGATTGTTGGCTCAGCTGTGCTGTCGAGGACACACACACCTCTATGTATCAAATACGTGTACATGAGAGCACTCTTTTGTTGATGTGTGAGCAAGCCCACATAAAGTGCAGACGTGTGCATTCGGAGATTGTCTGCAGTTTTTAAAGCAGCTCTTGAGCTTCTGAGGAGGAAATATCTGATGCAGAAATACAGGTGAGTCATCTGATAGATGAGTAATGCAGGAGTGGGGAGGGAGGGGAGCAGGGATGCAGTCGAGTTTAACAAAATCTCTCACGAGTTTTTAAGACTCTGGTGAGGGAGGTGTTGTGGCAGATTAAAGTCTCTCCGGGAGAAAACGCTGGAAGGGAGAGGATGCTGCTGCGAACATCAGGAACACAAACGCGCCGTGGAAGATTTCTGCTGCCAGTTATGAGCCTGCATGATCCGTCGTTTCTTTACAATGTGACACGGTAGCTACGTCTTACCAAAGACGCTGCATCCATCTACAACCGTGTTAAACGTGATCACTGATGAGAACTAGTCATGTTTCTGGCAGCGATCTGAGTTTTAGGCTCCGTTCCCACGGCGACGATCAGATAAGACGATGCAAAAGTGGCGTCTCGTCGTCATGTTTTTATCTGCGTTTACACGAGCATCTTCATGGAGAAATCTGCGTGCATACCAGGACGCAAGAGCAACGCGTCTTCAGAAATTCCACTTTGGAATGAGTCTAAAGATTCTTCAACCCAGAATAACGACGTTACCGTGTGAACGAAAGGCACTTCCGATTAAATATTTTGCCATTTTTGCCCGCAATCGTCCTCGTGTGAACGACCCCTGTCTCACTGTATGCTGCCTTCATGTGGCATAGGAAGGATGATCCTGTTCACTTGTTAAGTGGAAATTACCAGGTCATTGTGTTCAAGTGATTTGTTTTTTGTTGTAATGAAGTTACGGACAACGTCTAGCTGCTGCAAAGCGCGCCCCTGCGAGTTCACGACACTGCGGAAGCTGCCATGTTCAGCGCCTACTCATTTGCTGTTTACATGGTGCTAAAAGCCACCGAACTGCAGACAAACACAAGAGGGGTGGATGTTGATTTAAAACAAAGAATAAAAGAAAAAGAGAACGCTCGATCTCGTTTGCCGCAGCTTCTGCAGGGTCGTGAACTCGCATTGACGCGCTCTGCGGCAGCCAGATGTTCTGCTGTTTAGTCCATAAAAATCTAGCAAATGACCCTCTTGTGTTTGTCCCGGTTTGTCTGCAGCTCCGTCGCTCTCAGCACAATGTAAACAGCTAATTTCGTCTTCTACGCTTGTATTATCGGCAGAGTAGGCTCTGAACGCCGAGGCTTCCGTAGTTTCCTGAACGCACATATGCGCGCTTCACGGAAGTAAGATGTAGTTCTGTTTAGGCTCTAAAAATACACTAAATGTAGTTTCCAGTAAATTCTGGACGCTACCCACTCAGGACACGTGGATTACATTGGACGAGCAGTATGGAGGAATATTGACAAGTTTTTGTGGACTTTTATGGACCTTTTTGGCTCGGACCCCGGTGAACTCCATTATATGAAAGTTGGGGGGGAACGAGAAGCCTTCCTGATCGCCGGCTGCATTTGAGATATTAAAAAGTGCTGCAGAGTCTTTCTCACCATGAGGGGAAGTGGAAGATAAAGTTACATCATTCTGTGGGTGGAATGTTCCTTTAAGTTGGTGTCAGATGGACAGAAGAAGTCATTTGGTTCCTGCTGGGTCATGAAACCACGTATGCGTGCCAACACCGGCTGATCCAGTCGTAATCACAAGTATATAGAGAGACTGTCTAAAACTGACGGTATTTAAATAATCAAAGGTTTGGCTAAATTTTTCCGTGTCCCTCTGAAATTGCCATGTGGCAGTCTGGTCTCCTTTCATCTTCAGCTTGCAACGAGATCGTCCCATTGGTCCTTTCTAAATGGGGAGATTTGTTTCCAACCGCTAACTCGGAACCATCCAGCCTCTTCACTGAAGATGTCTCAATAGTGTTTGGGAATTCAAGCCAAGTCCCTCACACCCTCTTCCTAACACACACTCCTCCTCTCCCTCTCTGTCCTCCCATCTGCGAGTTCAGATGAACAGAAGTCTCCTGGGGCTTTTCATTGGCCGAGCTCCACACTAAGAGGCGAGCTAATTGGCCAGCTGGGGCCCAGCCGGTTGTTGGAGACGGAGCATTGGCTGAGAGTAGGGTCAAGTGGCATGTCATTGGTCAGATCGGCTGGTAACCTGGCAACACTCGAGGTTTTCCCTCTTGAGAAAAGCCTTGTGAGAAAAAATAAAGATGCAAAGAACTCTTGAGCATAATTTGGTAACAGCTTTTCTGAAAAATCGTTGGTTAATTTGCAGCTTTCTGGTGATGCGGGAGTGTGTGAGAGCAGGATGCCAGTCCCTGCAGACTGAGTGTGAATTTGAAATTAACCCTAAATTATGAGGTCCTAAATTGTTTGAAGTACTGTTTCACCTTCAGTTGTGGCAGCTTTTCAGTCCAAACAGGCTACAGGTTATAGCCGACCGTTTCCAAGGCAACACCCAGTGTCTGCATGCTTTCTTTCCCTGGGGGGCTCCATTAGTCTTGTGCCAAATTAAGTTCATTCAGTTATGCTTGACCCGGGACTCAGGAAGTACATGTCATCAGGATTTTTGTCAGAAAAAAAAATTGAATTGTAAATATATATATATATATATATATATATGTACACACACTACTCACAAAAAGTTAGGGGTATTTGTCTTTTGTATGATGTCAGAATGAACCTAAACTCTACGGCGACCCGTCCAAGTGAACTGAATTAGACTTTCTCTAAACTTTTAGATGCACATGTACATTGTTCAATGGTTAAATATAAACATTTTATATTTTCCTGAAATTATAACCGAAAGTCGAATATTCCTAACTTTTTGTGAGTAGTGTATATATATGGCAGTGAAGGACAAATGTAATGAATAAAGAAATAAACTATAATTCAAACAATAAAACAGAACAAAACTCACACATTTTAATTACAGAAAAATGTAATAAATACCACCAAAACCAAACACATAAAACCTTTTACTCATTTTCTGTTGTAGTAAAAACTACAAATTTGGACAAAAATCGGGTTGTATGTAACATACACAATCACAAACAGAGGTACCAGTTTGTACCTAAAAGGGTCCAAAGCTTGTTGCTGGGGGGGGGGGGGGGGGGGGTTCCTTTCTGAAAGACATTTCTGTACCTTCATGGTCCATTTTTGTACCTTATCAAGCTGTATGAGTTAATAAAGTACAATTAAACCAATTAAAGATGATGAATAAAAGTCAATAAAATAGAGATTATGACAACAATCAAAGATGCTAATAATAAATGAATAATTATTATAGAAATATTAGGCCAAACATATATAATTATACATATAATTATTATAGCTTTGATAGTTATTGTTTAAGCTACACACATTTTTCAATGCTGCAGGTACCCTTAGGGTTGAAATGGTACAAATGTGTACTTTATATTACTTTGGAGCCTTTTTCATAGTATATAGGTACTTCTGGCCTCATAAAGACCAATATTGTACTTTTGAGAGAACATTTGTAATAAATGTACCTGCAGGTACAGAAATGATCCTGTCTCGTACCTCTGTTTCTCAGAGTGTAGGAACCTTTTTGAGTTCCTTGAATCTTTTTAGGAATCAGGTCTTTTTTTTTTTTTTTTTTTTTTTTTTTTTGCTTTCGTACAAACGGGAACCAGGAACCTCGGCCCTCAGTTCCTAGAACCTTTTTAGTTCCTGCTCTGAGGCAGGGTCTTTTTTTTTTTTTTTTTTTTCATATTTATTATCATTAACATGAACACAGTGAAAAGTAACGAGATCGTAAGAATAGGTTGGAACTACTTCTTCAGCCTGCCAAAGCACAACAGTGCACCACAGCAGCTGGCCGCTCAGTCACTGATCAGTGATCAATCAGTCCACACAGCAAATGCCCTTATTTTTTCAGACTTTAAGTATGCAGCGTCATTATTTTTACTCCTGGGCGCTTGGGCCCTCGGCCTCTGCAGGGTCTTTTCAGGGTTCCATAGGAACTGAAATACGTTGGTGTTTGGTGATTGGTAGAACTGGCAAGCCCCGCCCCTTGCGTGATCTCTGCCTCTTCCGGCCCCCATATTTAAAAAGTCCTACATTTGTTTACCTGTTTACCGAGATCATAATAACAACAAGAACTAGAAAATTTCTGAAGAAATTTTGAATGCTGCCAATCTGCTACCCACGTCGAACAGAGCGGCAGCCATGTTACAAAGATGGAACACCTGTGCTAAGAGATACACATTTACCTCATTGTACATGTATGGTGTGATAGAGAGACTGTGATAGGAACTGAGAGAGACACAGAAGGACAGACAAACAGAGCCTGTGAGATAGATAGAGACTGTAACTGTGAGAAAGACAGACAGATAGAGGCTTTTAGATAGACAGACACACAGAAACTGTGAGATGGACGGACAGACTGTGAGACAGACAGAGACTGTGAGACAGAGAGACAGACAGAGACTGTGAGACAGACAGACAGACAGACAGACTGAGATAGACAGACAGAGACCAAGACAGAAAGACAGACAGAGAATGTGAGATAGACTAACAGATATACACTGTGAGATAGACAGGCAGGCAGACAGAGACTGTG
>JALJCO010011986.1:0-15309 GCA_023101725.1 Atherinomorus stipes | reverse complement strand
AAGGGACGAAGCACTTTCCCACATGTTCTTTCTTTACAGGCCACCTTCACATGTTCTCTCTTACACATTGTCTCTTCACATACTCTGTAACACGCTACTCTTTCACATGTTCTCTTCTGACGCACATGTTGAGTGTTTAGACGCGATGAGTATGATGGGAACTATGAAGGATCTATTAACTCTCACTTTGAGCGTTTCCACGCTCACATTTTTACCGCTAGTCGGCGCTGTGAAACACGCATACGTGATACTTTACACGCGCTTTACGCGTTGAACTGTGTCGGACGCCATGCTTTGTTTGTCCAGCGATACTCAGCGCCCCGGCAGGCTAACTGCATGCACGCAAAGATGGAAGAAGGCGAAGATTTGCGCCTGGCGGCGGGCGCTCCTTCTCGCGTTCAGAGCGGTTGTCCTTCGATCTGGAAACCCGCCACCGGGCCAGAAAGCAGGAGCTCACTAAACAGATCAGGAGACCAGAGAGCTGTGGGGAACATGGTAAAACACGCTTATGGACGACACCGGAGGCTGAAGAACACCGTGACAGGTAGAGCTGACCCGGGCCGCCATGACGTCTTCTTCCGGTCTCTTCACTCGCTGATCTGAGGGAAAGTATTACTGGACTAGATGCCAGAAGCACGGGCGCTGCAGAGGAAACACAGCAGCCCCATGGGCAAGAGACAGCTGTATAGCGTTTGATTGAAGACGGAGCCCCTCCACTCTTCAACTCCTCGGATCACCCATGGAGAAGAGCTGGAGACAGGAGGAGGGAGTTAGCACCATGTTAATTGTGTCACATTAATCCTGAACGGCCAGGCCAGGCGCACAGAGCCGAAATATCACACTGTCGGTCAATGCAGAGATGTGTTCAATGTCAACATGGAAATAACACGCCCGGGGTCCACAGACCACGGCCGACCAAAGAGCGAGTGGTCTTCAGAATATGAAACTTTCAGAACTACCATGACAACCAGACCATCAAGACCATCAGAACCACCAGGAAAACAGGACCATCAAAACCATCAGAACTGGGTACAATCATCAGAATCATCACCAGAAAATCAGGACCATCAAAACTATCAGAACTACCAGAACATCAAGAAATATTAAGCACTATCAGAACTACCAAAGACCATCAGAGACTATCAGAATTGTTCAGACCACCAATATCAGAATTACCAAGAGAATAGACCATCATTGTATCACCGCCATCATCAACAGAATCACCAAAGATAAATACAGAACAATTTAAACCGCCAGGATCATTGTGACCATCAATACCAAGAATTAACAGACCATTCCAAACCGCCAGGACCACAACTACCAGAAAATCAGACTAATGTCTCATCAGGGACCCCACTCACATACACATCACGCACTACTCAGACCCATCATGCGAGACCGACGGGACCACCCGCTCTCGGCGGAAGGCCTCTTCGACCCCCGTCTAGCCTAATGCTGAGTTCACATGGCTCCAAACTCGCGGGCCCGCAGCTACGCCCACAATGACACAGAGGCAGACGATCTCACCACGGCCTGAGGCTGCCTGATGAGCGTCAGTGGTCGAAGGCTCGCCAGCCCCCCGCCCCCGTGGAAACCGTCCATCCAGAGACCACCCCAGACCAGTTCAGACCGGTCTGCGACCAGCCCAGTCCAGCTGCACGGGTTCAGACCACAGTCCAGCTCAGACCAGTCTGTGACCAGTTCAGACCAGGCCACCAGCCCCACAATGAGCTGGTCCAGCTGGTCCAGTTGAGCGGTCTGAGCCCGCTGGGTGTGTGTCCTCCTTCTCTTCTCTGCTGTTGCAACCGCTCTCCCTCATCCTCCCTGACGCGCACAGGCTGAGTCCCCGCCTCAACCAAGCCCACAATCACACGGCTCTCTGTCACACGGGACTTGACAGCCGGCCCAATCAGTGTGAAGGAGGCGGAGTCACCTGCTGCCGAAGGTGAGCACCCCCGAGCTCTTCTATTCTTCACGAAGTGGTCAGCTCCTCTGCCATGACATCAACATAACAGCTGCGTCTCTAAATGGACACTGGCTGTCACATCTTGGGGCAACAACTGCACGGTGCTGGGCTCAGATAACTGGCAGGAGGAGCAGCGCTGTGGAACCCACTACCCTTGCACCACAACTGTGTCACTGGAGGCCTACAGGAACCGCTCTTTTAAGGTCATGCCACAGCATCCTCAACTGGGACTGCGGGGGCGTGACTAGCCACTCCAGTCTACGTGTTGTCTTAAGTTACTAGACGGTTTGATCATTGTTCTGCTTTCGCAGAATCCTGGCAAGGCTTGAAGCGGAGGGGTCACTAACAGAGCGCCGACTACCTGTGTGTCCAGGAGAGCGATTTCAGGCATATCAGTTTACAAGCATACGGTGATGCCGCATTTGTGGGACAAATGTACAGCCAGTGATAGTGCAGGCAATGGTGCACATTACTGCATCACTCTTCTGGCAGAAAAAAGAGGAACTTTTCATGCTCAGGGTCTTAATGAATTGTATGCAGGATCTTTACTAAAACCAAAGTTTGCGTACACCAAAATTACACTTATAAAACCGTGCGTTATCGCTTAATAGACTCAGTACTTCCCTTTATAAATCACACTCTTCCTGGAAAAGTTGCACAGTGTATTTGTCATATCCTTCCGTTCTATACGCCCACTTTCCATAGAATAATGCAAAGTTCTTCGTTCTGTGCATACAAGGAACAGCTGATCTGAGAATTTAAACCAACTTCGGTGAACGAAAAAGAGAATTAGTTTGACTTCGCTGTGGAGACGGAGTGCTTGTTGGTGAAGTGGTCTGAGAAACATTTTATTGGGCGTCACAGGAAACAGATGGGGTCTGTAGGTCTGCTGATGGGCAGTTGTGGTGATGATGTAGAAATCTGTTCCAGAAGGGAATGCCATCTCCGACATTCTCCACTACTGAAGGGTCTCAATCGCTGAAATGGCAGCACCTAAATTTTCAAACGGCTCATCATTCCGACATTTTTCTTCTTATGGTGGGAATGACTTGTTTAAAACATTCCACCACAGTTCCGATTATTCAGATTTTTTGCTAGATGGACTCCATAACCCAATGATCTGTCAAACTTCTGAAACGGAAACATAAGACGCCCCACATACAGGTCCTCGGCTGGTACCCGTATTCATGATCACCGAGTCACAGTCACTCGTCTCCATGGCCAGCAGCTGGGTTCTCAGTGCCGGTGCCTGCAGCTGGCATCTGCAACATTAATAACTGCAGTTACACCGACGGCGCAGGTGACGCCTGAAGTCACTGACTAATACTGCCAAAACATACCGACGTCCAACTCCTCCATGTTGCACAGCAGGAAAGTGTGTAGCCTACTCTGTGCGCTTGCTGTTCGGAATATTAGGCCATTTGCTTTATCAGACACCACGGGTCATCCAGGCTCCGTGAAAAAGGTTTGGATGAAGCCAGTCTCAGATGAGCTCCATCACAACTGTTCAAAAATCTGATTTCGCAGCTAAACCACAGCAAAGGGGCGCCGCTCTAAACAATAATTCTAGCAATAGAGACCCATTGGTTGTGCACAGTTAATTAGACTATATCTAAATCTGTAGTTGTTTTTCTTAATTTTTGTTAACATTTTAAATCAGCAATTATTGTCGTCATTGTACCGTCTTCCTCAAGCGCACTGCTCTCCAAGAGAGGGACCCAACAGCGGTACGTTCGACCCACCGGAAGTTCAGCGCTTTTTCATGTAACTTACTAACGAATTCTACTCGACCCTTCTCCTAACCCTAACCACCCAACTACACACACGCATCTACCTAGTAAGCTGCAGATAGTTACTCTTGGTGGTATATAACTAACTTCCGTATGAGACTCCTGTATGAATTGGATATATGTTCTCTTTGTCGCCATTGTAACTGCAGCCTGGTTTCCAATGACAAGATCTTATGTGATGTTGCGGCAACACCATTATATATTTTATTTTAGGTTAATTTAAATAAGGTTAATAAATTAATAGCTGCATCATGACCAATGTGCCACTGGTGCAGTTATAGGACACCTCCATTCTATGTGAGAACTTTTTAGCAAAAAAGTGGCTATATTTAGTTTCCTTTCAATATTTTATTCTTAAAAGATCACCATTTGGCAGGTGTTTAATCATGACTGTGTTTTTTGACCACTGGCTCGCCATTCACGTAGCTCCATCAGCACGGGCGGAGCTACTTTACCTTAGCGAGCTTGTCAGAGACCAAGAGCTCGCGATAATGTTTCTCGGTAGCTTACCTAATTCAGCAGATGGCGGTAGCCAGACAAGCTTAAAAAAACCTACCAGGAAGTGATGCGACCCATGATGCTTCCTGTGTTGTTAGCGGTTGAGTTACCGGGCTGAAGTGTGCAGCGGGAGAACACAATGGAAGCAGTTTAGGAGGTGGATGAAGGAGGAAAGTTTGTGGGAAAAGTGACAGACAGGAGACCGCATGGAAATACAGCAGTTTTAAGTGCAGCAAGAGTGAAGGCACGCCGCCTCCGCTTGCACAAAGCATTTTTGCTGCAACAGTTACAGCCTCTACTGCAGATTACTAAAGAACGTTAGAAAACAAATGTGTTGTTTCTGATAAAAGAAGAGAAACTTTGTTTTCCCTTGGTATATTCAGTGTTTGCACGATAGTACACAATATTCCGTGATCTCCCAAAATCAGTGAAAATGCTGCAACCCTGGCAGTTTGCCGAAAAATCATAGTCAATGAGTTAAAATGACCGTAAATAAAGACGGCACCACCTACAAAAGCAATACTTAAACTCTAACTCATGTTTTAGTATTATGATAAAACTAGCAAAACGTTGTTACTTTTGCAGCTTTTCCTTCAAAATGAAACGCGAAAAATAATAATTTTAAGAATGGAGGTAGCTATCAATTTACTGGTCACAGACCCAATCCACAAACAGCACTCCAAAATACTGGAGAAGTTGTTTAGCTAGACCGTTGAAAAAGGATCATCAGTATACCAGATTCAACAGATCCAATTCAACGGCAGCTTGGAATTAGTGGAAAAGGTATATGTATAGTAAGAAAGAGTGACACGCGGTTTCAGTCTCCCCACACGTCATCTGTTCACTCCGCTCCTCTAAAATCTGCGCAGCATTAGGTCATTCACGGAGAGACGCACATCTTCCACAAAAGTTTGCTGTTTATAAATCACATGCGTGAAAATGTACGGTGTCAGACCCCGTACGCAACGCATAATTGAGACCCCGACGCATGAAAGGGTCCAAAAAGTACATAGTACACATTTGTACCATTTCAACTATTTCAACAAACCACTTTTGGGCCCCCCCCCAGCTCACATTTAAATGGTCACAGACGACTTATCAGACTTTTAATGTAATGTTTTACTCAAAAAGATTTAAAGGGGTGGTGTGGGGGCCAAAAGTGGTTTGTTGAAATGGTTGAAATGGTACAAATGTGTACTTTGTATTACTTTGGACCCTTTTTTTCATGCAGATCAGGGGTCTCAATTATAAACGTTGCGTACACACCAAACGGGGTCTGACACCGGCGTACATTTTCACGCAAAAGTTGTGATTTATAAACAGCAAACTTGATGGGAAGATGTGCGTCTCTCACGTGAACTCTGACCCATGCTACGCAGGTTTTAGAGGCTGGGGAAAGTGGCGACACAGATGGTGATGTGGGGGAACTGAAACCACGGCATCATGATTCCCCTGCTGCTTTACCCTTCTATATACCTTTTCCACTAATTCCAAAACTGCCATTGAGGTAGATCTGTTAGATCTGAAGCCATACTGATGATCTGATAACAGTTTATGCTTTTCAACAAAACTATCCAGTCTAGTAACAAACAACTTCTCCAGTATTTTGGAGAATTGTGACAGTATTGAGATTGGTCTGTAATTAGTAAATTGATGCCTATCTCCATTCTTAAAAATTGGTATTACTTTTGCAGTTTTCATTTTGGTAGGAAAGCTGCAAAAGTAGCTGCGTTTTGCTGCGTTTATCATAATACTAAAACACTGAGATAGGGTTTAAGTATTGCTGCGTTTTGTAGGTGAAATTGCCGTGCGCTGTTGCATCGCTGAGTCATTTTTAACTCATTGACTGCCAGACCTTTTCCGAGCAGAGCTCCATATTGCCAGGGTTTTTAAGCATTTTCACTGATTTTGGGAGATCCACAGAATATTGTGTACTATGCCGATACAAACACTGAATATACCAAAGGAAAGCTTAGACTCTCTTCTTTTATCAGAAACAACACATTTGTTTCTAACTTTTTCCATTCTTTAGTAATCTGCAGTAGAACATGGCTTTGTTGCAGCAAAAATGCTGCTTTTGACCAAAAAGCAGAGAAAACGGAAACAACCGCGTGCTGTTGACTTACTTTCACTTTCAGCTGCTGCACTTCGCTGCTGTATTTCCATCGTGTCTCCGATCGATCGTGTCTGTCTGTCACCGATCACTTTTCCCACAAACTTTCCTCCTTCATCCACCTCCTAAACTGCTTCCATTACGACCGGTCGCCATGTTCTCCCCCCCCCCCGCTGCACACTTCAGCCGGTTAGCTCTAACAACCGCTAACAACACAGGAAGCATCATGGAATCGCATCACTTCCTGGTAGGTTTTTTTTAAGCTTGTCTGACACCGCCATCTGCTGGATTAGATGAAAACTACCGAAAACATTATCATGAGCTCTTGGTTCTCTCTGACAAGCTCCGCTAAAGATTAAAGTAGCTCCGCCGATTAAAACCCTTAATTAACGTGGAAACACGTGAATGGCAGCCAGTGAGTTAAAAAACACAATCATGAATTAAACACCTGCCAAAATGTGTCATACTTTTTAGAAACTCGTGTAAATATTGAAAGGAAACTAAATATAGCCACTTTTGCTTTAAAAGTTCTCACATAGGATTGGAGGTGTCCCTATAACTGCACCAATTAACATTGAATAAAATGATGCAGCTATTAATTTATTAACCTTATTTAAATTAGCCTAAATAAAAATATATAATGAATATTGCGCAACATCACGCCAAGATCCCCAATTAACTGTCATTGGAAACCAAGAGTACCTAACTGCAGTTACAATAACCGACAAGGGAGCCGCCATACATCCAATTCATACAGGAAGTCTCATACGGAAGTTAGTTATATACCACCAAGAGTAACTATCTGCAGCTTGCAAACAGATGCGTGTGGTGTAGTTGGGTGGTTAGGGTTAGGAGAAGGGTCAGGGGTAGGGTTAGATTTTAGTAAGTTACATGAAAAAGAAACTTCCGACTGGACACTTCCGGCATGGATTGGATGTATGGCGACGTACCGTGACTGCAGTTGGGTCCCTCTCTTGGAAACTGCAGTGCGCTTGAGGAGGCTACCAGACGGATACAATGACGGCAAATAGTTAATTGCTGATTTAAAATGTTAACAAAATTAAAAAATAATAACTACAAGATTTAGATATAGTCCTAATTAACAGTACTGTGGCTTCAATCGTCTCCTGTTGCTTTTTAAATTATGTTTAGAGCGAGTGCGCAGGTAATTTCTTTTACTTGTGTGTTCAATTAAGTTTTAGCTTCTGAAATCAGATTTTTTGAAACAGTTGTGATGGAGCTCATCTGATTTATATGGCTTCATCCCAAACCTTTTCACCGAACCTGGATGACCCGTGGTGTGTCTGATAAAAGCAAATGGCCTAATATTCAGTGCAACAAGCGCACAAGAGTAGGCTACACACTTCCCCTGCTGTACTACAACATGGAGGAGACTGGACATCATTTACATGTTTTGGCTGATATTAGTCAGTGACTTCAGGCGTCACCTGCAGCGCCGTCATTGATATCTGTAACTGCAGTTATTAATGTTGCAGATGCCAGCTGCAGACGCACGGCGCTGGGGGGGCTCCAGCTGCTGGCATGATGGTGAATGACTGTATTTCTGCTTCAGTCAGTGATCCTGAGATTCAGACATGAATCTAACATGTTTCAGACCAGCCGAGTTACATTAATATGTGGGGGCGTCTTATGTTTCCCGTTTCAGGAGATTTTGATAACAGATCATTAAGTTGGTTTGCAGGTTATGGAGTCCATCTGCTGTAAAAGTAAAAATCTGAATGAGGGATTTTATCGGAACTGTCGGAATGGTGGAATGTTTTTGTTTTCTTTAAATAGAGTCATTCCCACCATAGAAGAAAAAAACTGTCGGAATGATGAGAGCGTTTGGTAGAAATTTAAGTGCTGCCATTTCAACGATTGGGGACCCATGTCGAAGTGGAGGAATGTCGGAATGGCGATTGCCTCCCGCTTCTGGAACAGACCTCTGTTACATCATCACCACAACAACCTGCTGCATCAGCAGACTCTAGTTTATCTGTTTCCTGTGACGCCCAAATAAAATGTTTCTGTGAGGCTCCACTTCACCAACAAGCACCCCCACTTCCGTCTCCGCGGAAGTGCGCTTAATTCTCTTTTCGTTCACCAGGATTGAGTTTTAAATGCCTCAGATCAGCTGTTCATTTATATGCACAAACATCCATGAGGAGCTTTGCATTGACCTTCTATGGTAGAAAGTGGGCGTATAGGAGGCGGAATATGAGCCAAATTCACCTGTGCAAACTTCCAGGAAGAGTGTGATTTATAAAGGGGAAATTGCTTGAATCTGTGCGTACGCACGGTTTTATAAGTCTGAATATTTTTTGGTGTACGCAAACTTTTGGTTTTGAGTGTACGTACACTTTTAGTAAAGATCCTACGCACAGTTTTATAAATGAGACCCCTGGGCATGAAAAAGTTCCTCCTTTTTCTGCCAGAAGTGATGCAGTAATAGTGCACCATTACTGCACTATCACTGGCTGAACGATTTGTCCCACAAATACGGCATCACGTACGGTGTCCAAACTTGGCGTGTGGAAATGTCCTTGTTCCCGGCGTTCATTTATGCTCTGAAATCGCTTCTCCTGGACACACAGGCAGTCCGGCCATCTGTTGGTGACCTCAAGCTGAAGCGCACTTGGGTTCTGCAGCAGAACAATGATCCAGAACACACCAGCAAGTCCACCTCTGAATGGCTTAAGAACAACAACATGAAGACTTTGGAGTGGCCTAGTCAAAGCCCCCACCTGAATCCCATTGAGATGCTGTGGCATGACCTTAAAAAGGCGGTTCATGCTGGAAAAGCCTCCAATGTGGCTGAATTACAACAATTCTGCAAAGATGAGTGGAACAAAATTCCTCCACAGCGCTGTAGAAGACTCACTGCCAGTTATCACAAACGCTTGATGCAGTTGTTGCTGCTAAGGTGGAACAACCAGTTATTAGGTTTAGGGGGGGTCACTTTTTCACGCAGCTGTATTATGTTGATGTCATGGCAGAGGAGCTGAACCACTTCATGAAGGAATGAAAGGCTGGAGGTTCTTCACCTTCGGCAGCAGATGTGACTCCGCCTCCTTCACACTGATTGGACGGCTGTCAGGTCCACGGTGGCGGAAGCCTGCGTGTGATTGGTGGAGCTGGTTGGGGGCGGGAATCAGCCTGTGAGACGAAGATCAGGGAGGATGAGGAAGATTAGGGAGGATTAGAGAGCAGTTTATAACAGCAGAGAAGAAGAAGAGGAGGACACACACCCAGCAGGCTCAGACCCTCCAACTGGACCAACTGGACCAACTCATGTAGAGAACCAAGAGGAACTGGTCTGAACCGGTCTGAACTGGTCTGAACTGGTCTGAACTGGTCTGAGCTGGACTGAACTGGTCTGAACCGGTCTGAGCTGGACTGAACTGGTCTGAACCGGTCTGAACTGGTCTGGGGCAGAGGGTGGTCTGGATGGACGGTTTCCAGGCCTACGGGGCGGGGAAGGCCGGCGGAGCCTTCGACCCACTGACCTTCATCAGGCAGCCTCAGACCGTGGTGAGGATCGTCTGCTGGGTGAGTCTGGTGATGTCATGATGAGGTCATCATGATGTCATTATAGTTTTGGTAACACGGGCCTGAGGAAACAGAACCATGTGAACTCAGCATTAGGCTAGACCTCAGAACACGAGTCAGAACCTTCACGAGAGCTGGGGTGGTCCATCCGGTCTCACATGATGGATCCTGGTGGTCCTGATGATCCTGGTAGTTCTGATGGTCTTAATGGTCTTTAAGGTCTCGGTAGTTTTGATGGTTTTGATGGTCCTGATTTTCCTGGTAGTTCTGATGGTCTTGATGGTCCTGACGGTTTAGATGGTCCTGATTGTCTTGGTGGTTCTGATGGTCCTGATGATCCTGACGGTTTAGATGGTCCTGATTGTCTTGGTGGTTCTGATGGTCCTGATGATCCTGACGGTTTAGATGGTCCTGATTGTCTTGGTGGTTCTGATGGTCCTGATGATCCTGACGGTTTAGATGGTCCTGATTGTCTTGGTGGTTCTGATGGTCTTGATGGTCCTGGTTGTCATGGTAGTTCTGATGGTCTCTATCGTCTTGATGGTCTTGGTAGTTCTGATGGTCTTAATGGTCTTGATGGTCCTGGTAGTTCTGATGGTTTTGATGGTCCTGATTTTCCTGGTGGTTCTGATGGTCTTGATGGTCCTGGTAGTTCTGATGGTTTTGATGGTCCTGATTTTCCTGGTGGTTCTGATGGTCTTGATGGTCCTGGTTGTCATGGTAGTTCTGAAAGTTTCCATAGTTCTGAAGACCACTAGAACTTCTTTTGGTCAGCTCGTGTCTGTGGACCGGACGTGTTATTTCCATGTTGACATTGAACACATCTCTGCATTGTTGTTGGTGTGAATATTTCAGCTCTGTCGTTAGCACCTAGCCTGGTATATTCAGGATTAATGTGACTGTTAGCATGGTGCTAACTCCCTCCTCCCTGTCTCCAGCTCTTCTCCATCGTGATCCTGGGCTGTGTCGTGAACGAGGGTTATGTAAACCGACCGGAGGAGGTGGAGGAGTACTGCATCTTCAACCGCAATCAGACTGCCTGCAACTATGCGGTTGCCATGGGAACACTGTGTTTCCTCTGCAGCGCCGGCTTCCTGGCGCTGGATGTGTACTTCCCTCAGATCAGCGGGGTGAAGGACCGGAAGAAGGCCGTCATGGCCGACATCGGGGCATCAGGTGAGGCTCTACCTGTCCTGGTGTTCAGCTGACCGGTTGGTGCGTCCATAAGCGTGTTTTTACCATGTTCCCCACAGCTCTCTGGTCTCTGATCTGGTTCGTGGGCTTCTGCTTTCTGGCCAATCAGTGGCAGGTTTCCAGATCCGAGGACAACCCTCTGAACGAAGGAGCCGCCGCCGCCAGGGCCGCCATCGTCTTCGCCTTCTTCTCCATCTTTACCTGGGTACGTACCCGGAGACGGCCAGCCTGCCGGGACGCTGAGTATCACTGGACAAACAAAACATGGCGTCCGACACACACAGTTCAACACGTAAAGATAACACGTGTAAAATATCACATGTACGTGTTTTCACAGCGACCAGCGGTAAAAATGTGACGTGGAAACACAGCGCACGCAGGAGATGTGAGGACTAACCCAACTAAGATCCTTCATAGTTCCCATCATACTCATCACGTCTAAACACTCAACATGTTAACGTGTCAGAGAGAACATGTGAAGAGTTAACGTGTTACAGAGAACATGTGAAGAGTTAATGTGTAAGAGAGAACATGTGAAGAGTAAACCTGTAAGAAAGAACATGTGGAAAGTTAACAAGTCAGAGAGAACATGTAAGAGTAAACGTGTCACAGAGAACAAGTGAGGAGATAACGTGTAAGAGAAAACGTGAAGAGTTAACAAGTCAGAGAGAACATGTGAAGATTAAACATGTAAAAGAGAACATGGGAGGAGTTAATGTGTCAGAGAGAACATGTAAGGAGTTAACATGTCAGAGAGAACATGTTAAGAGTTAACATGTACGAGTGAACGTGTGAGGAGTTAACATTTTAGAGAGATCATGTGAAAATTAACGTGTAAGAGAAAACGTGAAGGGTTAACAAGTCAGAGAACATGTGAAAGGTAAATGTGTAGGCAAAAATGTAAAGTTTACATGTCAGAGAGAACATGTGAAAAGTCAATGTGTCAGAGAGAACATGTGAAGAGTTAACATGTCTGACAGAACATATGAAGGAGTCAACGTGTCAGAGAACTTGTGAAGATTACATGTGAGAGAACACGTGAGGAGTTAGTATGTCAGAGAGAACATGTTTGGAGTTTACATGTCAGAAAGAACACGTGAGGAGTTAGGATGTCAGAGAGAACATGTGTGGAGTTAACATGTCAGAGAGAACACGAGGAGTTAGCATGTCAGAGAGAACATGTTTGGAGTTTACATGTCAGAAAGAACACGTGAGGAGTTAACATGTCAGAGAGAACATGTGTTGAGTTAACATGTCAGAGAGAACATGTGTGGAGTTAACAGGTCAGAGAGAACATGTGTGGAGTTAACATGTCAGAGAGAACGTGTGGAGTTAACAGGTCAGAGAGAACATGTGAGGAGTTTGCATGTCAGAGAGAACATGTGTGGAGTTAACAGGTCAGAGAGAACATGTGAGGAGTTTGCATGTCAGAGAGAACATGTGTGGAGTTAACAGGTCAGAGAGAACATGTGAGGAGTTTGCATGTCAGAGAGAACCTGTGTGGAGTTAACATGTCAGAGAGAACATGTGAAAAGTTAACGTGTAATAGAGAACATGTGAGGAGTTAACATGTCAGAGAAAACATGTAAAGAGTTAACATGTCAGAGAGAACATGTGAAAAGTTAACGTGTAATAGAGAACATGTGAGGAGTTAACATGTCAGAGAAAACATGTAAAGAGTTAACATGTCAGAGAGAACATGTGAAGAGTTAACATGTAATAGAGAACATGTGAGGAGGAGTTAACATGTCAGAGAAAACGTAGAGTTAACATGTCAGAGAGAACATGTGAAAAGTAAATGTGTAAGCAAGAACAAGTGAAAAGTTAACATCAGAGAGAACATGAAAGAGTTAACGTGTCAGAGAGAACATGTGAAAAGTCAATGTGTCAGAGAGAACATGTGTGAAGTTAGTATGTCAGAGAGAACTTGTGAGGAGTTAGCATGTCAGAGAGAACTTGTGAGGAGTTAGCATGTCAGAGAGAACACATGAGGAGTTAGCATGTCAGAGAGAACACATGAGGAGTTAGCATGTCGGGGGAAAAAGTTTGGAGTTAACATGTCAGAGAGAACACATGAGGAGTTAGCATGTCAGAGAGAACATGTTTGGAGTTAGCATGTCAGAGAGAACATGTGAGGAGTTAGCATGTCAGAGAGAACATGTTTGGAGTTAGCATGTCAGAGAGAACATGTGAGGAGTTTGCATGTCAGAGAGAACATGTGAAAGTTAACCTGTAATAGAGAACATGTGAGGAGTTAACATGTCAGAGAAAACGTGTGAAGAGTTAACATGTCAGAGAGAACATGTGAAAAGTAAATGTGTCAGAGAGAGAACATGTGTGGATTTAGCATGTCAGAGAGAACATGTGTGGAGTTAGCATGTCAGAAAGAACATGTGAGTAGTTAGCATGTCAGACAGAACATGTGTGGAGTTAACGTCAGAGAACATGTGACACGTCCTCTGACGTTAACTCATTACGTTCTCTCTGACAAGTTAACGTCAGAGAGAACATGAAAGAGTTAACGTGTCCGAGAAAACATGTGAAAAGTCAATGTGTCAGAGAGAACGTGTGTGAAGTTAGCATGTCAGAGAGAACTTGTGAGGAGTTAGCATGTCAGAGAGAACACATGAGGAGTTAGCATGGCAGAGAGAACACATGAGGAGTTAGCATGTCAGAGAGAACATGTGAGGAGTTAGCATGTCAGAGAGAACTTGTGAGGAGTTAGCATGTCACAGAGAACACATGAGGAGTTAGCATGTCAGAGAGAACACACGAGGAGTTAGCATGTCAGAGAGAACACATGAGGAGTTAGCATGTCAGAGAGAACATGTTTGGAGTTAGCATGTCAGAGAGAACATGTGAGGAGTTTGCATGTCAGAGAGAACATGTAAAAGTTAACCTGTAATAGAGAACATGTGAGGAGTTACCATGTCAGAGAGAACACATGAGGAGTTAGCATGTCAGAGAGAACATGTTTGGAGTTAGCATGTCAGAGAGAACATGTGAGGAGTTTGCATGTCAGAGAGAACATGTGAAAGTTAACCTGTAATAGAGAACATGTGAGGAGTTAACATGTCAGAGAAAACGTGTGAAGAGTTAACATGTCAGAGAGAACATGTGAAAAGTAAATGTGTCAGAGAGAACATGTGTGGATTTAGCATGTCAGAGAGAACATGTGTGGAGTTAGCATGTCAGAAAGAACATGTGAGTAGTTAGCATGTCAGACAGAACATGTGTGGAGTTAACGTCAGAGAACATGTGACACGTCCTCTGACGTTAACTCATTACGTTCTCTCTGACAAGTTCACGTCTCACATGTTCAGTCTGACACCTTAAGACCTCATATGTTCTTTCTGACATGTGTGATCCTTCTTCTCTGCTTCCAGGCGCTGCAGTGTCTTCACGCCGTCTACAGGTTCAAACTGGGAGCCGACACCGCCACCTTCAATCAGGACTATGTCGACCCAAACCAACAGGAACTTGCAGAGCCCCCGCCCACTGTTGATTATGCCCCACCCACCGATGGTTAAGCCCCGCCCATCATTACGTGAATGTTGGAGTTTTAACAACGGGGTGTTTTTTATGTTTAGTGTTTATGTAATTCAACATTACAGCATCATTGTAGAACGTGTGTGAAGTTGACTTTCACAGGGAGATGTGTCCTATCTCAACAGCCAATCAGTGTCCACAACATGAGTGTGAGAGCAAATATGTATTGATCAGGGATTAATTCATCAAGAAAAAAATGAATGTTTGTCAGCTGGTTGTGATGTTAGCTAGCCGTAGCTCATGTAAGAATAAGAGCATTGCTTCATGTTTTTATTCATTTTCATTCCTTCTTTTCACTGGTTGTTCATCTGTTTTATATTTTGTTTTACAGTTGTACTTTCTTCACAGCCAAATGTCCATTTCCAGCATGAAATGGACAATAAAGTAAACTATCACAATAAAAGACTCGGAACTTGAAGATACTTAAGATCATTTGACACCAGCAGACTTGTCTTTCAGTTCTTCACGAGATTCTCTTTCGAAGAACAGAAGACACTGCTGCCTGATAGTCATGATGAAATACGGACGAGCAAACTGATATTCTAGATACTTTGATTTGAGCCGGACAAAATACGTGATTTTATACTTTTTGAGTATCAAGATAGCACTGTACAGATACCAAACATGCAGTTCTTTTTCACTTCTAAGAG
>JALJCO010011985.1:40000-228580 GCA_023101725.1 Atherinomorus stipes | reverse complement strand
ATTAAAGCTTTTACTTCCTTGTCACTCTAAGTCTGACCACGAGCCATCTTTATAAGTACTGCAGTCCCACACGAGTCTTTGTTGTTGCAGCGTTTACCCACGTTGCCCAACGTTTTACCCACAATGCCAGTGAAATTTGTAGTCCACGTCTGTATTTGGTCCACTTGAATCTGACCGAGATCTGCGTTTGTAGGCGAACAGAGTTCGCTTGTTTGATTCTGGATCAGAGTCCGTTTGCGCATTCACAACTCCCCCAAACGAAGCGGACTTTCCGAGGAATCCGACTCTGATTCGAATAAAAAAAGCTTTGTGAATGCGCCCTCAGCTTCTTTCCTCTGGCTACCTGAACATTTTAGGATAGATTATTTTTAAAGCTTTAAATGGGCTTTAAATGGGCGCAGTATGTCACAGACCTCCAAATTTGGGGGGCCCCGCCCCCTTCTAAAAAAAAAAAAATTACTCCCCTGCATGTACGCTTAGGTCTGAGGGCCAGCCAGCTCCTCCTTGTCTATACTAAGCGGTCGATGTTATATGGGGATGTTGGACCCCCCGTCTTTTCTGCATCCACACAGCCGTTTATGAATCGTTTAAGGCTGGACACAAGCAAAATAATGATTGCCCATTTGCACTTACTGAGCATGCGCCACATCACGGGCAGACACACGTGTCTGACACATAGACCGTTGATAGAGAGGGACGAACCTTCCTCTGTTTTCACCTTTTTACCCCTTGTTTCTTTTTTCTATTTTTTCCCAGGCATTAGTGGAAGTATGGTGGATTTATTCCAAGTTATTGTGTAAATATTTCAGAGAAGTTATTGATGATGGTCTTAGTTTTCTTTTTTGTTGTTGTTGTTTTTGTTTGTTTGTTTTGTTTCTTTAGAAAGACAGCTTTAAAAAAAAACTTGCGTACTTAATGATAATAATGGATTAGATTTATATAGCGCTTTTCAAGGCACTCAAAGCGCTTCACAGTAGATCCATTATTCTTTCACTTCTCATTCATACGTGGCGATGGTAAACCACATACGAGCCACAGCTGCCCTGGGGCAGACTGACGGAAGTATGGCAGCCATTTCGCGCCTACGGCCCCTCCGACCACAATCCGAACCATTCACACACATTCATACACCAGTAGTGCCCCCCCACTGGAGGCAAGGAGGGTTAAATGTCTTGCCCAAGGACACAATGACTCATGGCTGGGGGATCGGGATCATTGACCAACCTGCTCTACCACCTGAGCCACAGCCACTTGTAATTTCTATCTAAACTTTGCATTTCTCTTGAACGAGGCATGTTCTATTGCTCTATAAATTTGCTCCAAATATGCAATTTGTTTAACAAAATATTTCTATTTCTCTTTCCTTTTATACCTACTTTTATTGCTGGGCTAAAAACAAACAATGTCGGCTTTATTGCAACACTGTTCAATCCATTAATGATGGAATGTTTTACTATTTACCAACTTATAAATAAATAGTCATTAATCAAATATTAAACTATATTCACAATCATTTTCAGTAAGCTTAAAAAAGAATAAAGAGTCATGTAAAAAGTAATCTTTGGATCACCGCGAACGAAATAATCAATTTTTGTGAATAGATAACAAGAGAACTTACTCTGTATCCCTTTAACACATTTTATTTTTAATAAAATGGGCGTATCCCACCGTCGTCATCTTGTCGTGTCACATGTGGGCAAATAAAATGGGAAAGCGCGGCCTCGTGGTAAATGATTGACAGCCAACATACTCTGGGCTAAATGCAAACCGAGCTAACTTGAAACTAACGGGAGCTAACGAAGATTAGCCTCCTAAGCAGCGGGATAAAGGTAAGGCATGTTTGGACTTGCTGTTAGCTGCTAAAAACCACCATTTTGCTACTCTGCTGCAGGCTGAGACCTTACCGAAGGCAAACAAGGAGCTAGCTGTTAGCCACCAGCCAGTAAGCCGACATCTGGTCTGCCACTTGTCAATTCAAAAGGATACGCCCTAAATTGTGTGTAATTTCAAGATTAAATAACATCTACATGGATGAGTTATAAAAATAAAATTCACCCCCTTCACTGTTGACATGAAGGTAAACTTGACCTATTCAAACTAAATAGATTTTTTGTTTATTTCTGCTGTCAATATGTTTATTTCTACTGTTAAGGGCTTTTTCCTTTCTTTTCTCCTTCCCGCGTTGGTCTTTTTAACATGGGATTCTGTGGGGATTTGCTGTTTTTTGGGCCAGCCCCCCTAGTATATGAAGACAGAATTACAATTATTAAATTTCACTTCCAGGCTTCACAATTCTCCAGCTGAGTTTGCCCCTTGATCTTCAGTATATGCATTTTTTTTCTCTTCGATGTTGCGAGCTTGACCCGGTGACGGTGGTGTCTTCCATGGTTGAAATCCTGCTCTTTTTGTTTGGTGTGAACCTTTTTCTGCATGCTGGTTGGTCAAATTCTTTCATGTCAAACATATTGTGGCACCCATTCACATAGTTGGTTTCCACCTCTATACATTTATAAAATGATGAAGCAAATATATTCCAACTGAAATTCCAAGTGTCCAGTGCCAATTTCTTTTAAAGCTGCTCCACGCTCTGGCCTTGTATCTTTCAAATGTTGACATATTTAGAAACTTCTCAAAGCTTTGTTGCAGCCTCTGATCGACAGGATCCTCTGATAACAATTGGAGAAACAACTCCTCAAGACTGGGAAATGTCTCCATCAGAGTCCCAAACAAACATGCTTCCACATCCTGTAAGACATTAAGATCAACCTGAAAATCCATGTCCCGGACACGTTCCCATACCATCTGATGAAGACGTGTTATGAGGTGCTTTTCATCTTCTTCAGGTAAGACTGCTTTAGCTTTCTGCATAACTACATTAAACAGCTTTGCAGTTATAAGTAAAATAAACATTTCTTTATCATCTCTGAGGAACTCCATTGTTTCAACAATATCTCGTCGCAGTGGACTGAATGAATCCCTGAAAAGTTTGGCTATTACTGCCAAGATACATCAAAGGCAGGGGGCGGGGCCAGAGAGTTCTGATGTTGTCACCATCTGCCTTTGTGACAGTGTGATGTCATAACTGATGCTTGTGACTCCGCCCGTTTTTGTTGGTGACTCAGTGCTGTCATTGGTTGACCGATGCACCAGAGTTAACCCTTTAAGCTCAGAACATTTTGGAATTAGAACTTGTTTTTTTTATCGTCATGGCGACAAGTTCTTTCAATGTCTTAAAATCTCAGTCTCACATACACAGGAAAAAAAACCAAAAACACTTGCATATTCATTTATTCATTTCTATATTTATTTATCATCAAATTATCATTAATTCTTAAAAACAATTTTTTTTTCATTTATAAATTCTCATTTATAAAAGTTGAACCAGGTTTCTTTTACAACTTTCATGTTTATTTATAAATAAATAAACGGGAACACAAAACAGGCGGCAATGGACATGACGCGCTAACAAGGCACTGTTTTCAGGCTTTTACTGTAGTAACCCAAGAGAGCCAGGCAACATGATATAATACTTAATGAATACCTCAATACTGTAATAATTATTCATGTAAGGCATCTTTAAAGGTACAGTGTGTAAAAAATCAAATGTCAGAGGCAAAAAATGTGATATATAATTCAAAACTGTGTTTCTATTGATGTGTAATCGCTGCACTAGAATAGCTGTTATGTTTATTTTCTTAGAATGAGTCATTTATATCTACTTGTTGGGCAGTGCACGTAAGGAGGCTGCCATATTTGTTCCACCATTTTTACTACGGTGTCCTTGAATGGACAAAACAATGCTTGTAAAGTGAGAACCCTCTGAACTTTAAAACTGAGTTCCCAGCTTTGTTTAATGGGAGTTAGACTGTTTGGGATCAGTAATGTCTTAAAAGACATTAAAAAGTAGCTTCTCATCGTACAGACATAGCAACACACAGATGAAAACATATTTATGTGCAATCAGCTTTGCAGCCATCTGCTGGGGAAGCAGCATCAGAACCAGAGACTTGAAGAAACTAAACAAGCTGATCAAGGAAGCTGGTTCTGTGCTGGGGATAACTCTGGAGCCACTGGAGCTGATCGTTCAAAAAGAATGCTGCACAAGCTGATGAAGATGATGGAGGACACTTCCCATCCTCTCCACAACACGGTGAAGAATCAATAGAGTGTGTTCAGTGGGAGGCTGCGTCAAGTTCGCTGTAGGACGGAGAGATACAGATATTCATTCCTGCCAGCAGCATCACCCTAAAGAACAAGACTGACTGACTTTTTTGTTTATTTAAAAAAAAAAAAAAAAAAAAGTGAGCTTTTACAATACTGAATTTCCCTTCGGGGATGAATAAAGTATTTTTCAATTTAAATTCAATTCAATTCAATGTCTGGGAGAATTTTGGCCACTAACAGCCACCGTACATTCACCACAGTGCTGGAATATGAAGTCATTTGAAAGAAAACATATTTTCTTGCAATACCCATCTTCACCACTAGATGTCAGTAATTCTTACATATTGTATTTTTAAGGTGCAAATTTAATTCCACAAGTGTGTGATGTATGGTAGAGATCTGAGAACTTGTGTTTATTTTTATACATATTTATATATTGAGAGAGATACATATACTGTATATGCATACAGTCAGTCATTTTCTGTCCGCTTCAGGGTTGCGGGGTTTGCTGGAGCATATCCCAACTATTAGCAGGCAAGAGGAGGGGTACACCCTGGACAGGTCGCCAGTCTGTCGCAGGGCCAACACAGAGAGATAAACAACCATTCACACTCACATTCATACCTAGGGACAATTTAGAGTGATCAATTAACCTAACATGCATGTCTTTAGATGGTGGGAGGAAGCCGGAGTACCCGGAGAGAACCCACGCATACACGGGAGAACATGCAAACTCCACACAGGAAGTCCACTGTTGGAATTGTCCGAACCCCCTCCCCAGCCGGGAATCGAACTAGCAACCTTCTTACTGTAATGGTGCGGTGCTAATTACCACGTCACCGCGCAGCCCACAGTGTATGTATATATATATATATATATATATATATATATATATATATATATATATATATATATATATATATATATATATATATATATATATATATATATATATACACTGCCTGGCCCAAAAAAAAAATCGCCACCTGGATTTAACTAAGCAAATAGGCTCCTATTGGATAATTACTGCATGGGCGATTATCTTTCAGCTGGCAACAAGTTATTTAACTCCAACTGGTGCAATGACTTGCTTCTCATTTCCTAAATAATCATGTGGAAAGACACATCCGTGGTCTTGGAAAAGATGTTAGTCTGTCTGAGAAGGGTCAAATCATTGGCATCAAAAGGTGAAAACATCTAAAGAGATGCAGAAACTACTACAACTGGGTTCAGAACAGTCCAACGCATTATGAAAAACTGGAAGGATAGTGGACCATCGTCTTCCAGGAAGAAATGTGGCCGGAAAGGCAGATGAAGTGATGCAGCATCATGCCTAGTGCTACTGTATGAGCCTGTGGGGGCAGTGTGATGATCTGGGGTTGCTGCAGTTGCTCAGGTCCAGGTTCAGCAACAGTATGAGCTCAGATAATGAGGTCAGCTGATACCTGAATACACTGAATGAGCAGGTTATTCCATCAATGGATGTTTCTTTCCTGATGGCACGGCCATATTCCAAGATGACCGTGCCAGAATTTATCGGGCTCAGATTGTGAAAGATGGTTCAGGGATCATCAGACATCATTTTCACACATGGATTGGCCCCCACAGAGTCCAGACCTGAACCCCATTGAGAATCTTTGGGATGTGCTGTGGTCAGACTCTACAATCATCATCAAGATCTTGGTGAAAAATTGATGCAACAGGATGCAAATAAATCTGGTGACATTGCAGAAGCTTCTGGAAACACAGTGGCCCTCATTTATCAAACGATCGTAGAAATGGTCGCACATTTGATCGTAAAAATGGTCGTACGATTGGACCCACGTGTGATTTATTAAAACGTTCGTATGGGTCCAATCTCGTCGTACGAACAAAAGAGTCTTGATAAATTCCACAGCTGAAGTCCATCGTCATTTAAATGTCACGCCCACGGTTACGCCCTTAAACATGCATAATGATGAGGCTTCACCCGGCGAGGTTGAACTACGGAGAGGAGAGATTCTGCCAAAAAAGAAACTTTTGGGGGGGTCAAGACAGAATTCTTCGTTTGTGAGGTGGGAAAGATTAAAGAGGTGCTGTTTGGCAGCTTAAAAACCGAGAAGCCAGACACGTGCAGAAAAACGCTGCACGGAAGAAGATCAGTCAGCGCCTCACCGGTGTGAACGACTCCGGCTGAGATATTAATAAAAGTATCAATCTAGGCCTGGCTGATGTTTATTCGTTTTATTAGTTATGAAATTTAATAATAGCCCACATCCGATGGCAGCGTCACAATTCTTTAGTCAATGGGTCAAGAAAAAGTGGTCCAATATGAAACATACCACCAAAAGATGTTTCACCGCCCCCCCCTCCATGCGCTCTAACAGGTGACAGGTGGATGCCTGTCAGATCCGAGCCTGAACCGGACAGGGAAAGAAAAATGATAACTTGCATTTGCAAAACTAAGGGACAGTCTACTGACTCAGCACTTATACAACTTTAACGTATAGATTAGTTATTAGAAATGACGGCTCAGCTGCGGTCTCCTCCATTTAGCCCAGTGGGGGCTGCAGGGCGGCTGCCGGCGCATCTTCTCCTCTGACTGCGTATCAAAACTCTCCAGCGATGTGCAGCACTGCACAGGAGTGTATTGTAGATTTTCTCAGAGTCTAAAGCAGCGTTTCATCCCGCCGGGTCCGAGTCGGACCGTCCGACACCCACCTGCCTTCCTGCAGCCCGAAGCAGCGCTCCACCTGGGCACCTGCGCGTGTGTGCGCAATGATGCCTACCTGCGCTCCTCTGTGCAGGTTTACCAGCGGGGTGAGGAGATGCACGAAGAGTGAAAAGCACTTGTCTCCTAGAACTGTATGTTAATAATTTTAATAATTTGTTGAGATAAATGGAGGAATTAAATTCAGTCGCAGCTATTTTTGCAATTTAGGGAATAGGCTACGTTCTACATTCCCTTTTTCCTTTTTCTTTTTCTTTACAAATGGGTTCATTCTTCGTGCTGATATGTGAATACTTATGATTAAATGACAGTTTGCGGTTTGGTTAATAAATATTTTCATGTTCTGCTGCGCTGTGCTGCAAACCCTCACTGACTCAAACTTGCGTACACGAACTCAGAGCTGTCGTGAGATTTGATCGTATCCTACGATCACGTTCAAATTGATAAATGCCGAGTCTTGCGTGGAAATGGTCGTACGCACAGATTTTCGTCGTACGATCGTTTGATAAATGAGGGCCAGTGAATGCTGCCGCAATCAAAGCTAAAGGCGGTCCAACGCTATGTTAAATGTTTGACCTTTTTTTTGTTGGCGACTTTTTTTTGGCTGGGCAGTGTATATATATATACATATATATATATATATATATATATATATATATATATATATATATATATATATATGTATACACATACAGTCGTCCTCAGAATTATTCATACCTTCCAAATAAAGGAAAGGCTAAATTCACAATAGTAAATCAAATAACAAGAATCTAAAGAAACAAATAATAAATCAAAATTTTACAAATTTATGATTTAGTAGAATAAAATATTTGTTCTCAATTGTGGTAGAAAAAAACAAACAAAACTGTCCCAGACACATAAGCGCACATTTCCCATGAACAGTGGACCAAAATACCTGCCAGCAGGTGCAAACGTCTTTTTGAACATTAGAAAAACATCTGATTGCAGCGATTGATTCAAAGTAAGTAAACCAGCCCCATCATGCTTGTTTTGTTTTTTTTTTGCGTGTTTGTTTTTATTCTTATACATTGAACCACAATTCAAAATTAGTGTCATGATTTTCATAGAATTCTTTTATCTATTACTTTTGTCAATTTGTACTCATTTCACTGACAGCTGATTTTTTCCATCCTTAAAGGATAAGTTTCTTTTTTTTAACCTGGACCTTATTTCTAGGAGTTTACACGTGCACTAACTCCCCAGTAACATTTCTGTATCAATCTGACTCCTACATGAGATATTTAGATTTTTTTTACAATCAGCATATGTCCATATAATGGGAGGGAGCGGGGCAGCCAGAGCGGGTCTCTATATAAGACATGATCTGCCGCAAAACTCCTTTAATTTCACCAATCTTTTCTGATGAATGAACAAACGAACGAGTACCATTGAACTGTGACGTCAGGTTTTGCTCTTCGTTTGTTATTGGGGTCGTTCGACACACTACTGGCCGTGTTACCGTGGTACAGCTGAGAGCCGGAAGTAGCTTTCCGGACGGACAACAACAAACCCAGCAACATAATGGATAAAAAAAGTAAAAACGCTGGCCCGAGTGTTTGGTCAAAAATTACTAGAAAGGATCTCAATGAGTTCTACAATGTTTCGAAAGCTGATCCGGAGCTGCTTGGTGGAGTTCTCCGAGTGCTTTTATAAAATGTTAAGCAAGTTCCTGCTTGAATTAAACCTTCGTAAAAAAAAAATTCCTGTGTTGTTTGTATGAATAAAACTATGAAAAAACGTTAATATGATGAATGAAAAAGACCAACAAAGAGAGGGATGGGGTGCAGCCTCTGGGCTCTATGCACAACTCCACTAATTCCTGAACTGATTAATCCAGGTGTGTCTGCCCAGTTTCTGAGGTCAGGCACACCTGAATTAATTCGTTTGTCCAGTGATTAAAGGCAGGAAATAAAGGTGCTGTCTGAAGTTCAGGAAGTAGTGGAGTCGTGTATATAGTCCATTGGGTTAGCAGGTCGGGTTAAACATCAGTGGGTCGGGTTCGGATTTGAATGGAAGATATCCGCTGGTGATGGGTCGGGTTCAGAAGTCATCTTTACGTGTTCAGGTGGGTGCAGGTTGGTAAAACTGGACCCGTGCAGGATTCTGGAGCAGACACTCTCCGCCTCTAGGCCTACCACTGCAGCAGCAGTGGGGGAGAGCCGTCACCCCAACTTAACAGCCGAAGTGGCATTTTGGGGACTTGTGGTTAGGCCTGGGGCGATAATCAATAAATCAATTAATTGCACGATAAATGAAAATGAAGTCAGTAACTTTCTCGGCATGCGTGTATTTGTTTTCCTCGTCTCTCTCCTCTAAACAGGCTGGATAAGAAGAGGGTTCACTCTGTGCATCGGTCTCAGTATTCCACCCTTACGCCCCTGGAATGCGCGCTCCCGTTGAGGGGTTGAAGTGCGTAGTGTGTCCCAATTCTCGAGGACTACTCGAGGGCGGAGGTCCATCACGCCCCTTTTGCGCCCTCAATCCACACTTCAGTGAAGTCTGCATCTATGGAGACTTCACTGAAGCACATTGCCCATAATTCATTGCTGCATGTGACGCTTTGAACCATAAAGGCGGAACATGTCCATGTTTGGTGATGAGCTCTTGCCTGTGGTGAAAAAAATGCCATTTCAGGTGTAAACATTGAAATATTTAATCTTTTATGCTGTAGGTGAAATAATTACTGAAGTTTGCCATGTTACTTCGAATATACTTTGAATATTAAAATTCAAAGCATCTGAATAATAAAAGTTATCAGTTTACTGATAAAAATAGCTAAATTATTTTTTTATTTAAAAAAATTTTTTTACAGGTAAGTCCAGTTACCTGTTCTAAATTTGTTTAGAATGTAACAGTTATTTAACCTGTACTGGTGAAATTCTACAGTCATCTTACATAAATTAGTTCAGTAATTCATTTATTTATTGATCAAACTTGTGTGGATTTCATAACATCTATTTTACAAGAACAGATGAAATGAACTTTATTCAGTTTATGTTTAAAAAATGACGCCTCTTCACCGGGAACAGAGATGAAGCTGAGTTTGGCAGCAATGACGCGGTGCAAAATGGAGGAACCATCACTGTCCTAATTCTGCCTTTTTCCTAAACTTGCAACCTGCACACTCCAACCCTTAATGTGCACTTCTGCCAAGTGCGACAGAAGTGGGACAGGGCCCAAAACAACACGAAGGAGGAGGAGGACATATTAGTATAAATAATAAATGAGTAGAAGCCGGATTTACTGATGGAGCGCGAGAAACGTGGCCTCCATCTTGGACCGGTCACAACTCAGTTAATAACTACTCTGGACGAACGATGCCAGAGTTGCACAACGTTTTCTGCTGTAATCAGCGGAGCATCGAAAGCAGCAAACTGGGAGTTGCTTTCCACAAGTAAGAATGAACATCAATATAAGTTTTACTTTGTGGTTAAAACATTACCAGCCTGTAATAATCTGTCTACCTGTGACATCATGCCCAGCGAGTCAGGCTCACTCACGTTTAGTGCTCACTGTGAAAGTTATGTCATGAAAATAAATCTATTAAGCTTCATAAACCTACATACATATCAGCTGTGTAGATTACAGCTGATATTATGATGCTGCTGTAGAAACAAACCCGGTGTGACTGGTATTACACTGTTTGAGAATATTTTACACTGGAGACATCACACAGAAAATAATTGCATCCAAGATATTTCTCATGTTTTATACCCTCCATCTATGATGATTTCACACTTGAGCGTATAAACTCCAGTATGTTATTGACCATACACTGATACACACAGAGTGCTAGCAGTGACTGACTGGTGATAACTGGAGGTATGATGTATTATAATGTAGATGATCAGACAAAATGATGTCCAAGCGATTTGTTTAAAATAAGACAAAGTTTGTCCTCTCTACCAGGATCATAGCTGTACATCGCCTGGTTGGCTGACTTCTCTGAAGGCCAAAATCCACTAATCTACGGTAAGAGTTTCAAGTCTGGAGTGAGAGAGAAAGCAAAGTAACAAGGCAAGGGAAGAAAAGACTTGAATGTAGTGGTTTTGGGAGGATCTGAGGGAGAAAACCTTATAAATAAAGAATTTAAGACAGGATATACTGTAGATAGAAGGTAAAGATGTAATAAAATGCAAATATTCTAATTGACAATTCATATTGGGGTTAATGTTGCTGATATTTTAGTGGCAGGTTCTCGTCGTTTATTATTTCTATGAGACTAAGTTAACACAATTATGGGTCACCGTTAACCCATTCCGAACAGTACTGACGCAGTAAAGTCACGAGTGCCTGTGAGCGCTTTTAAACAATAGAGTGACAACATTTCACGCACCTGTGAGGTTGTTGTTTTACTTATGATGGGTGTACGATAATTTTCCTCAAAATACGATAATTTGAGTCTCTGGTGCGATAATTCTATATTTCCCACCTGGCAACACTGGTTCCATGTTCACCCAGACCTGGATGGCTCCCATGGTGGTGGCCTGGGTAGGGGTGGCTGGACCCCCTAAGATATCATTTCCTTATCTGGTACCAAACCATTTTTTTCTTGTTTTTTGGAGATAGTGTGGTTTTAAGGGGGCATGGGTGGGTGTGAGGGGAATATGAATGTGTGTGTGTGCTTTTATCTATTTGATCTGTTTTTATGTAAATTATTTTATTATGTGAAGAACTTTGTATTGTTTTTATGCATGAAAAGTGCTGTTGAAATTAAGTTTGATTTGATTTATTGTTTGGTGTGAACCTAAGGGGCAAACCCTGCTAGAAAAGAGTGAAGCCCGGAAGTTAAATGTAATAATTGTAGTTCTTTCTTCATCCACTAGGGGCCTGCTCTAAAACAGAGCAAATCCCCACAAGCTGTGTCTCATGTTGCAGGCTGCACACTTCGAAGTGCACGGACTACGTAGGAAACGGAGTATGCTACGTAGTCAGCACACTCCAAAGCAGCCTCCTGAAATGGCAGGCTGCTGAAATGGGACATCGTAGCAGAGGAGAATTACCCATATTGTTCCAGTCCCGTTGCATAGCAACTGCAGACTCCACAGCTGGCTAGTGACGGCTTTCTTTCCGCTTATTCCTTCATCTACATTGTTAGAAAAAACAAAAACAAAAAAAACAAACTAATATTGAACCGTGCATTTTATTCCTTTTCGTTTATCTGTCGTTGTCTGAACATGGACACTCCATTAAACCCTTGTTTTAAACCCTTCTTTCTTTCTTTAATGCTTGCCCACATATTTTTAAATTTTCCACAGAGATTAAAATGGTTCCTACCCTTCTGTTTTAAAGTCCAGTGATGATGATTAACTTTGTGCTAACATTGCTATAATTTATTGTATATTGTGCACTAAATATCTTATTTTCCTTTATTTTATTTAAACCCCTTTGTACTTTTATAATTCAAACCTTTCAGTGCGTTTGTTTGTGATGTAACTGTACAGTATTGTATAAAACTCCGTGTTACTCCCCCTCACGAGAGTTTGTACATTCTGCTTATATAATTTTTTCTTTTTTTAAATCTTGTGTGCAATGAATTCTAGGATATGCAAGGCCACAAAGGATGCGATGTATCCTTCATTTCAGGCCAAACGGATAGCGGGTTTGGAGGATCCTTCAGACCTTTTTGAAACGAGACAGTACTTGACGCACTGCTGTAACATATGCAGCCAACAAATCCGCACTTTGCAGTCTGCAGATGCAACATGAGACGCAACTGTAGACTCCCATGTCAAAACAGCCGACTTCACAGCAGAAATAAACATGTTTACAGCAGAAATAAACATGTTTACAGCTGAAATAAACTTGTTTACAGGTGAAATAAGCTTGTTTACAGCCTGGTTCAAAAGATCAGTTTAGGTTTGATAGGTCAAGTTTACCTTCATGTTCTGCATTCTGCGAGGGGGACTTTTTTTTATAACTCATCCGTTTAGATGTTATTTTATCTTGAAATTAAACACAGTTAGGGGCGTATCCTCTTGATTGACAGGCGGCAGACCGGATGCCGTTAGCCGACTAGCTCTTAGTTCCTTGTTTGCTCTCGTTCAAAGTTGAATATTGAACATTTTTATTAAAAGCAGATTAAAAAAAAGAAAAACCTCCACAGGTCGTTTGGGGTGTGGTGGGGGTGTGGGGGGTGGGGGGGCAGAATGAAAGTAGATTTCCTAGAAAAATTATATTAAGCCTAAAAATAATTATAGAATAAATTTTTATTTGTTCGATGATGGCATTATATTTACGGCTATAAGCCAATACACGCCGCCATTGCAGGTTGCCAAATACTATCTCTGTGTGGCATTAGTATTTTGGGCACAGTTAGGCTGGTCCAGGGAGAAACAGTGGATACAGCGAGTGAAGCAGCTGCTTCAGAGTCCTGGAGATATTGTTATCTGTGTCTGAGGAGAAGTGACCTGAGACGAGCAAAACCTGGAGTAAGTTTAGTTGAAGCCTACACAAGATGGACCCACATAAACGTTTTCCATGGCAAACACGGAAATGGCGACTTTTCTCCTGGATCGGTAAGCTAGCTTGTTTGCTAACATGGCTAACGTTAGCTGTCAGTTATAAACTCCTCTGTGTTACTTGTTGGAAATGCTGCAGACTGTTGGTCACTTGCGTATCGGCAGCGAGCCTGGCATCCCAGCGGCTGGAGTTGTTTTTCTGCCGTTGCAACTACAACCTAGACACACTTGATGTCGTTGTTCTGTCCGTATTTCATATTCAACCTTTAAAGGGACACTGTGTAATCGGGAGCAGCTCCCTCGTACTTTTCATGCTGCATTCGCGTGAAACCGGGCAAACCGACGACATCCGCTGCATGTAAAGTTATCACCGGCCTCTATGTAAAGACGTGGTCCGTCAGTTACAGTGACATCAGTCCACATCTGATTTGTTGTCATGGCGATGTCGTATTGTTTTCCCTGACCCATGTTTTACCGTCTTTCGCTCGGCTTCATTGATTAAAATGACATCTGGTTTGTTACCAACGGCCGTCTGCCCGACTGCACGTGAACCCAGCATTAGTGAGCCGCTAGTTTCTCCCCACTGCAGCGCGGTGACTTTTCAAAGACATTACCTCGAACTGAGCTGAAAACTCCGGTGTGTCTGGTGAGTTTCTGTGTTTTCCTACTGTCACGCTTCTCCCGAACGCAAAAACATGGCGATACGACATGGCAGCCTTCACCGAGCAGCCCCGCTCGATGTGTAAATGAATGATACAAACGGTGAATTTAGAACTTAGAGGAGCACTTCAGTTTGTTGATGGGAGTGATTACTGATTAATGAAAAAACACTTTTAATCCAAATAATCAGTTTTTGTGAATAAATAACAGGAGAACTTACACAATATCCCTTTAAGGTCTCGGTCAGCAGCAGAGTAGCAAAATGGTGTTTTTTAGCAGCTAACAGCAAGTCCAAACATGCTTTACCTTTATCCCACCACTTAGGAGGCTAATCTTCGTTAGCTCCTGTTACTTTTGAGTTAGCTCGGTTAGCATGTAGCCCAGAGCATGTTCACTGTCAATCATTTGCTCCAAAGCTGTGCTTTGTCCGTTTTAGTATTACAGTTACGTGCTAAAAGTGACGACACACGCGACATGCCAAGATGGCGATGGGGGGAAACACCCAACGAGCTTAACTCTCCGCTCTTCAGACGTGACCGGATACTACGTCCATTTTTTGACAGTCTCTGTGTGAACCCCTTTCTGCATGCTGGCTGTATTATCTCCTGTGCTGTGGAGTGTGTATGTGTTTTTTGCTTGTTTACATTGGGTGGCTTCGTGGGATTCCTTCACCTGTGGTCAGCTAACCTAGTCCCGGTAAGCTCCTGCATTCATCATTTTTCATTTTTTTTTTTTTTTTTACTCCTTTTTCAAAATAATAGTTGTTTGTATTTTGGAAACCTCGTCTCAAGCCTCATTAATACAATGAACCTGAGTACCTTCTAAGGTTAGTTAATCTGCAGGTGGAAGTCCCAAGTACTAAAAGTTAACTTACTCCCCGTGGGCTCTCTGCCACACTAAGAAGATGACACAGTTTAAGACTATTGTTGTCATCAGTTTGGATCTGGTCTTTGTCCTGGTACAAGGTCCTTATGCGTAAAACTTTCAACCAAGACTGCGCTGGTCTGTCGTTCCTGATTTTGCCATTAACTTTATCCGACTTATCTACATACATATATTTCTGACATTGACAGCTGGAGCCCACCATCCCTGGTTATAATTTCATCAAAAAATATGCTACATTGTGGCATTGATTGTATCAAACAATAACACAAATAGATCGCAACTGGAATTCCAATGATCCAGTGCCAATTTTTTTTAAAGCCGAGCCACGCTCTGGCCTTGTATCTTTCAAATGTTGACATATTTAGAAACTTCTGAAAGCTTTGTCCAAGCCTCTGATCCAGAGGTCGTTGTGATACCATCTGGAGAAACAACTCATCAAGACTGGGAAATGTCTCCATCAGAGTCCCAAGCAAACATGCTTCCACATCCTGTAAGACATCGAGATTAAACTGAAAATCCATGTCCCGGACACTTTCCCATATCCTCTGATGAAGACGTGCTATGAGGTGCTTTTCATCTTCTACAGGTAAGGCCACTTTAGCTTTCTGCATAACTACATTAAACAGCTTTGCAGTTATAAGTAAAATAAATATTTCTTTATCATCTCTGGGAAGCTCCATTGTTTCAACAATATCTAGTCGCAGTGGACTGAAAGAATCCCTGAAAAGTTTGGCTGTTACTGCCAACATGCATCAAAGGCAGGGGGCGGGGCCAGAGAGTTCTGATGATGTCACCATCTGCCTTTGTGAAGGTGTGATGTCATAACTGACACTTGTGACTCCGCCCCTTTGTGTTGGTGACTCACTGCTGTCATTGGTTGACAGAGTTAACCCTTTAAGCTCAGAACATTTTGGAAACAGAATCTTTTATGTGTCGTCATGGCAACGAGATCATTCAATGCCTTGAAATGTCAGTCTTACATACACAGTAAAACAATGAAAAACAATGTGTATGTATATATATATATATATATATATATATATATATATATATATATATATGTGTATATATACACACAGTTAAACAATATGAAACTATGTGTGTGCATCGTATGTACATACAGTTGTGTGAAAAAGTCTTTTCCCTTCCTGATTTCTTACTTTTTTGCATGTTTGCCACACTTATATGTTTCAGATCATCAAACAAATTTATTATTAGACAAAGAAAACACATGTAAACTGAAAATGCAGTTTTTAAATGAAGATTGTTATTAGTAAGCGGGGGAAAAAAATACAAACCTCTATGGTCCTGTGTGAAAAAGTGATTCTCCCTGTTAAAACATGAATTAACTGTGAAGCTTCCTGAAGCAATGAGGCTTCCCAGCCAATTGGTTTCGGGAAAAGGTTCAGCACTCGGAGCTTCATCTATCCCTTCTCCCCCCCCCCCCCCCCTTTTCCCCCCCCCCCTTTCTTTATTTTTTCCCCTTTTTTCTCCTTTCCTTTTATTTTTATATTATAACGTTCCTCTCTAGTGACATCAAGCGTCCAAATGGGTCCATAGCAGCCCGAACAACTCTGCACTCAAACAATCTCAGTTGTGCCCATGACCAGGAAATATAGGATTTATCTAGTAAATTATCAGCATCCAACACATACGATGTGCATTAACTGTGCCTTTAAGAATTTGACTAATTGTATAGGTATGGTTTGAAAATAAAACGTTGCAAGAAAAGAAAGAAATTGCGGATGGGATTTGAACCACAGACTCCCGAGTAAAAGGCAGAGATGCTTACCACTGTACTATGAAAACACACTGTCTCAGGGGGGCACATGATATCCCCCCCAAAAAAGGCATTTCTGCATGTCACGTAATTTTAATTTGATATGCATTGACTATTGTGATTGTGATAATTCCTTATGTGTTGAGTGCAGTGCTTATGGAACTCCACAGAGGAGACATGGAACTGAAATCTGTTTATTGAGGGAGAGGAGCTTCCTCAATAAACTCAATAAGTGTTCAGGTTGGCGACCTCTATTAGTACAGATCATCTTCAAATGATCCCCGTCATGGGCAGGTGATGCAGGGGAACATAAATCAATGGGAAAGCTGATAGTATTGCTGATTACTGTGGCCGTATGTCAGAGGATCTTTCTCTTTTCTCTTCTTTCAGCTCAGATAAATATCTCTCCACTTCAGTCTCGCGACCTCTGAATGTTTCATGTGCAGATGTGAAACACAGACTGAGGGCTCGTCATCTGCCCAGGTTCTTTTTCCCCGGTCACGTGATTCCTAAGTGATGACACAAGCCCTCAAACTTCATTAAAACGCCCCCTTTCTCGATACGCGCTTCTGAGACTCGGGTTCATCGGGCACATTACTAGTCACACTCAGGCCGGATTACTGCCACACCTGTTCTCAATCAAGAAATCACTTAAATAGGACCTGCCTGACAAAGTTTAGTAGACCAAAAGATCCTCAAAAGCTAGACATCGTGCTGTGATCCAAAGAAATTCACGAAAAAATGAGAAGCAAAGTAATTAAGATCAATCAGTCTGGAAAAGGTTCCAAAGCCATTTCTAAAGCTTTGGGACTCCAGAGAACCACAGTGAGAACCATTATCCACAAATGGTGAAAACATGGAACAGTGGTGAACCTTCCCAGGAGGGGCCGGCCGACCAAAATGACCCCAAGAGCACAGCGACGACTCATCCAAGAGGTCACAAAAGACCCCAGAACAACATCCAAGAACTGCAGGCCTCATCTGCTTCAATTAAGGTCAGAGTTCATGACTCCCCCATCAGAAAGAGACTGGGGGGCAAAAATGGCTGCATGGCAGAGTTCCAAGACCAAAACCACTGCTGAGCAAAAACAACATAAAGGCTCGTCTCAGTTTAGCCAGAAAGCATCTTGATGATCCCCAAGACTTTTGGGAAAATACTCTGTGGACTGACGAGACAAAAGTGGAACTTTTTGAAAGGTGTAGGTCCCATTACATCTGGCGTAAAAGTAACATTTTCAGAAAAGGAACATCATACCAACAGTAAAATATGGTGGTGGTAGTGTGATGGTCTGGGGCTGTTTTTCTGCTTCAGGACCTGGAAGACTTGCTGTGGTAAATGAAACCATGAATTCTGCTGTCTACCAAAAAATCCTGAAGGAGAACGTCCGGCCATCTGTTGGTGACCTCAAGCTGAAGCGCACTTGGGTTCTGCAGCAGAACAATGATCCAGAACACACCAGCAAGTCCACCTCTGAATGGCTTAAGAACAACAAAATGAAGACTTTGGAGTGGCCTAGTCAAAGTCTCTACCTGAATCCCATTGAGATGCTGTGGCATGACCTTAAAAAGGCGGTTCATGCTGGAAAAGCCTCCAATGTGGCTGAATTACAACAATTCTGCAAAGATGAGTGGAACAAAATTCCTCCACAGCGCCGTAGAAGACTCACTGCCAGTTATCACAAACGCTTGATGCAGTTGTTGCTGCTAAGGTGGAACAACCAGTTATTAGGTTTAGGGGGCAATCACTATTTCACACAGGGCCATGTAGGTTAGGACCCCCCCCCCCCCCCCCCCCCCCTCTCAAAAACAAAAATCTCCATTTAAAGACTGCATTTTGTGTTTACTTGTGTTGTCTTTGTCTCACATTTAAATTTGTATGATGATCTAAAACATTTAAGTGTGACAAACATGCAAAAAAGTAAGAAATCAGGAAGAGGACAAACTCTTTTTCACACAACTGTATATGATGATACTTTAAAACTTCATTATCCATTTTACAGATACAGGAGTTGACCAGTTTTAACCGGTTTGACCAGCAGGACGACCTTTCTCCTGATGACCAGATAAACTCTCCAGTACTGTGCTAATCCTTTTTTAACCCATCAATCGCAGCAGCTGTGCCCACTTCTTTTTCAGCTAGTTATTCCACCAGCCTGGGAAACAAATAGCAGCAGCATTGTTTCTATCCAGCAGAGGGCGCTCAGCATGCTGCAAGTTTCTTCCAGTCAATGCTGCATCTCCCACTCATAACAAAAACTACACAACACATGTGTGTGTGTTCTGGGTCCTTCTGCAAAGAAACCAGTTTTGTTCCGAAAAAGATAAAGCTATTAAACTAATCTTTCTCATTTTGTGTTTTTGTGTGTTTTTGTGTGCGTACATGGAAGGTTCACACATGTTTCTTAACGTATCATTTCCTTTGTATTTGGGCCACTAAGAGTCTTGAGCAGTGAGGCAAACTGACGATGTACCACAATGAGTTCGCCGCTGCACAGCTGGTGTGTGTTTGAGTGTGTGTGTCAGTGAGAACATGGAGTTGCGAGAAAAGAACAATGTGTGGAAAGCACAGCAGGGGTGGCAAACGGTATGTGTGAGTGTGTGTGCTACACCAATACTCAGACGCCACCGAGAAAAATCTTAAGATGAAATGTGTAACTGCTAAAGATGATTCTGTAGATACTGTAAAAATCACACATGGCCAAGATACAACAGGACACACAAAGTTTCTGTGCTCTCGTCTGTTCCTGAATCAGAAGTTAGTAAATGCTGATTAATAAATGCTAATATATAACTTTAAAAACTAGTAGTGGCTGCATGCTGTATCTATATGCTAAATTAAGGCAGAACTGATTTGCTCATCAAAACACAATCAGGTTGAAATTTCCAAATAAAAGAGATAAAAATGAATCACATTTTCATTAAAATGATGCAGAGCTTAATTAAAATGAATAATAGCATTAGTATGCATGCAGGTTTTCCTTTACATGAACACTAAGCTGCTCAGGCATACCTCACACTACACAAAGACACGGCGGGTTCATGCTTTTATCTGTAGTTTCATAGACCAGTGATTCTTAACTTTTTTCTAAAAAGTACTTGTGAAATATATTTTCAGCCCAGTATCCCCATGTCTACCACAAAGTGTTTTTGGTTGGAAAAACAGATTTAAAACAAAAAAATAGCACTTTCCCATTTGTGTTTGGGTTATTCCAAAATTATTCAAATTTTATTTTATGCACAAAGCAACACAAAGTGCTTCACATATAAAAATTCATTTATGTTAACAATAACATATAAAAACACACGGCTTAATCTCTGACACCCCCCCCCCCCCCACCCACACACACACACACACACACACACACACACACATTCTTATACATCTGTCTTAGTGAGGACATTCATTGACATAATGCATTCCCTAACCCCTAACACTAACCCTAACCACCACAACTGATAGCCTAACCCTAACCAAAACCTAATTGTCAGTCACCTGCTTTCTTGGGCTTTTTTTTTTTTTTTTTTTTTTGCCAAAATGTCCTCACTTAGTTGATTAAACAGGCAAAATGGTCCTCACATTGTTGGCTGGACAAGTACACACACATTCATACATGCAGAGGAGCACATTTGTATATTTATATCCAACTCCCTCCCACTCCATGCTATACACAACTGTCTCCGAAAATTAGAATTCATGATATTCTAATATTTTGAGATGGGATATTTGAGTTTTCTTAAGCTGTATGACATAATCAGCAATATTAAAACAATAAAAGGCAATAATTCAGTTGATTTGTAATGAATCCAGAATGTATGACATTTTCATGTGGGACAGTCCTGCATCCTATCTCAAAATATTAGAATATCATGAATTCTAATTTTCGGAGACAGTCCTGTAGAGCCCATTAATGTATACAGCAATCATAAAAATAAAAAGAAATAACTGGCTTGATGCTGCTATGAGGGAACAATATCTTAGGAATCCCTCTCCAAGATTACCTTCCAGCAGTTACAATGGCTGACAAGGGGTATAAAGATATACTAAATGATGTCGTTTCAAGTAAATTCTGGACGCTACCCACTCAGGACACTTGGATTACATTGGACGAGCAGTTTGGAGGAATATTGACAAGTTTTTGTGGACTTTTATGGACCTTTTTGGCTCTGGCCCCGGCGAACTCCATTATATGAAAGTTGGGGGAAAACGAGAAGCCTTCCTGATCGCCGGCTGCATTTGAGGTATTAAAAAAGTGCTCCAGAGTCTTTCTCACCATGAGGGGAAGTGGAAGATAAAGTTACATCATTCTGTGGGTGTACTATTCCTTTAATATTCCAAATCTGCATCCATCCACCCATTCGGTGGACTTTAGCAACTTCCAGCTGAACTTTTCTAAATAGTTTGCTTAGTTTCTTCCCAACTAAGTTGCTGCATCTTGGTACGTGGGCGACCATGTTTTTCAATGTAACTGACGAGCCGCAGCTAGCAACTGGAAATGTCAACACATTCGGAAGATGAGGCCGTTCAGAAGTGGGCGGGGCAAAATAAGGTGAATAAAGAAAGTTTATGACATCTGGACACATTCATGCGCACACAATACATGCCACAAAGGTCCAGCTCATGATCTTTTTTTGCTTTGTCTGATTCACATAACACTTTGCTGATGCTGTAATTAACCCAAAAGTAGCCCAGATTTGGTCAAATGTGTTCTCTATCTGAGATAATTAAATATGTTAGGGATGTCCCAATACCAATGCCATTTATTTCAAGATATAGTTACAGATATTATCAATTTTCTTAACCTTTCACTTCAATTCAGGATTCACTTTGTTGATGGTAAGTTTCCTGCTGGTGCTAATTCTGTTTTCTATGCTTTCCAAGTATATTTTTGGTTAGCTGGTATATATATTTATCAATGTAAAATGATGACAATGGATTGCTGAAATAAAGCAAACTGCAACAGATAGGCTGTATATAAGCTTCTAACATCTTGTAAGTTTTTATTTCTGCTCCTGTGAAGTCCGACTGTCGTTTGACGGAGTAGGTGTAAATGTCATGCTAAGCTAATGGGGCAGCAACATGTTTGCATCACACCCAAACACGCAGAGGTGCTTCTCTTTATTTAAAAAAACAAACAAACACTGCCTACCACTTTTTGACTCGCATCAGTACTCAGTTTGGCAGGTACTCAAATGTCAGTACTCATACTTGGTTGGCAAAAAAGTGTTTTCAGGACATCGCTAAATATAAGTAACACAAAATATCCGATAAATGTGATTCACATACCAACATGTCAATTTCAAGTTGTAGTTTTATAGATTTTGTAGCGTTATGCTGCAAATATTTAACGACATAAACATGGCAGTTGTCTTCTATATGTTTAATCCATCAGTATTTGGGATTTCTTGGCTAGAAAATGAGTATTGGAAAATGTTTGTCCATTCATTTGTACTGAACTTGTCATTACATCTTAAAGGAGCCAACTAATACCACTTAAAATGATAAGTGAATACGATCAAAGTTTTACGGCATCAACTCTCTTTATAAAATTTCCAAAAAGAATCTTATTTCTTCCTGTTACAGTTTTCGTAAAGAGGACATGCAGTAAATGTCCCATGCTCTCAAGGGGAAAGAAACTGAGGTTTTTGTTTCCCTTTCAGGGAAACGCAGCTTTAAAATTAGACACCAGGGCTGTGGCGTGGCAAGATGAGCATTACAAAGTGGACCATATTCTATCAACACCCTCGGTTTCAAAGTTCTGCTGTGAAAAGGCTTGCGGCTTCACACCTTTCCATCTGCGATGTGTGCACGCAGACTGGTGTGCTCACACATCCTTGCCCATAGGCAGAGATGTTTTGGGTGGGGTCGTGTTATGTGACAGGACTCACAGGTCCGTGTCACGAGAAACATCCCCAACTTGCTGCAGAGCTCACACATCCCTTTAAATAGCTGTAATCTGTAATCAAATGCAAAGTGATACATTACACTTGCTGCCGCTCATGTTTCTGATAAATCATTTATATGTTTAATGACCAAGTAGAAGAACTTTGAAGATCGACTGCTAGAAGATTTTTTTCCCCTTTTGCACCCTGTTGTAATCCTTATAATGTTTTATGTAAAGCACTTTGAATTGTCCTGTACATAAAATGTGCTATACAAATAAACTTGCCTTGCTACAATCCTCTATTATTGTTCTGTCCCAAATATGACCTGAAAAGTCTGCAGCTGATCCAAAGCTGGAGGGTCCTGATGAGCAATAACAGCATAGATCATATTTCTCAAGTTTTGGCTTATCTTCATTTTTCCTATTAAAGGAATAGTTCACCCACAGAATGATGTAACTTTATTTTCCACTTACCCTCATGGTGAGAAAGACTCTGGAGCATTTTTTTTAATATCTCAAATGCAGCCGGCGATCAGGAAGACTTCTTGTTTCCCCCCCAGCTTTCATATAATGGAGTTCACCGGGGTCCGAGCCAAAAAGGTCCATGAAAGTCCACAAAAACTTGTCAATATTCCTCCATACTGCTCGTCCAATGTAATCCAAGTGTCCTGAGTGGGTAGCGTCCATAATTTACTCGAAACGACGTCATTTATGCTGCCTTCATGTGGTATCGTATTTATGGTAAATACCAAAGTCCGACATCAAAATTGCACTTGAACACCCACTCATGTCGCAATTTCCACTAGGAAACTGGAAAAATTTTATGATGCCCGAGTTGCCGAGATGAAGTAAACTTTGACCTTTCAACATGGCGGAGAGCAATGAAAATATCCTGAATGGGAAGCAATACATTCTGTTTAAAGTTTTCTGTTGCTGTTATGTGGCTAGTTTGTAGTCAGGATAATTCTGTGACGTACAGAACTTTAATAACATCACCATTTAAACTTAGTTTTGTTTGTGTATGGTTATTTTCTGTTTTACTTCCTCAGAGCAGATGCAAGCTAGCAGCTAGCCAGCTAGTCAGTTGAAGATAGCCTCCATTGTTAAACTTCATTACGACAACAAAACACTTGAACACAACACGCTGGTAATTTCCATTTAACAAGTGGAAAGGATCATCTTTCCCATCCCATACCATACTTTCCCATTTTTGTGGACTTTTATGGACCTTTTTGGCTCAGACCCCGGCGAACTCCATTATATGAAAGTTGGGGGAAAACAAGAAGCCTTCCTGATCGCCGGCTGCATTTGAGATATTAAAAAAGTGCTCCAGAGTCTTGCTCACCATGAGGGGAAGTGGAAAATAAAGTTAAATTATTCTGTGGGTGAACTATTCCTTTAAATCAAGAGCAACATTGAGAGACATTTCTTCTCAATGTCACCTGAATTACTTCATGTGCTGTCATTCAGCTTTGCACATTGTTGCCAATTTGACGACTTTGTCGCTATATTTAGCGACTTTTCAGGTCATTTTCACACAGGACCCATTTAGGTCGACCTAACTGGATTTTGGTACCGAACACGGCGTGACTGGGTCTTTGTGAACACGCCACTTTTGCTCGTACTAGACTTAACTCGCCCGCTCTCAGACCGGCTGTACAGGGTGGTTTCGGAGCGGCTTGCATCGACCTGAAATGCGGCACGAGTGATGTGTGAACTCACACCAACTTTAGCTCGACCTTAATCCCAGATACTTTGCCTTTTTGAACTAAACAGGTATCCGTAGGCAGCTGTACAATAGGGATATCCTTCTTATTGACAGTGTTATTACTAATAACAGGGTTACGGCTTAACTGTAACATTTAGTATCATCTTGTGTTTGCTAGCTACTAATGTATTTCAAATGTTAAGATCAACGGGGCGTTCACAAACACTGGATAAATTTCCAACAAGGACTAGCAGGCTAAGCGTTAATGTTCATGTTTACAACTCATGGCTACTTGTTGTTTGCCCATAATATCTGCATATGGTCTTCGCGGTTCAGCAGAATCAATCTGCATCTTGCTCTGGTTTGTCTGGAAATCCGCCGCCGCCATTACATAACAAAATTGTTTTTCACACGCAACCGTGTCTCGTCTTAAACAAACTCCATTCTCGTGTGATTTTACAACACAACCACGCTTTACAGCGGGGACGTGTCTACATCTGTCTGGTTGCCATGGATACACAACGCTCCAGTCTGTAGAGCGACTGCTGGCTACGGTGATTAAAAAGCATATGTGACACGGAGCCGTATTAGTTGAAAATTGAAACGTAACCTTGTCACTGCTGCGGCAGAACCTGGCTCGACCCAAAATATATGTGAAAACAACCTCAGACTCCTCTAGCGAAAAAAAAAAAAAGCAACTAGCGACAAATCTAGCGACTTTTCGTTGTGTTCATGGAGACAGATAAAATTTACATCACTCCACCTGTTCATCGGGTGCTGCATGCCCCCTACCTCCCTGTTTCCCGGCACTCTCCCACTGTTCACGCTGTGCTGGTGCAGCAGCAGTCCTTCCGAGCTGCTGTGAGATGACCACGCCTCCTCATTCAGATTATTTCCCATGATGCCTTTTGGCTCATCTGGGTCTTTGCACCATGACTCAAATGTGTTTGTCACCCTTCAGTATCCTTGTAACATGCATTGCAGCATGCTAAACAACAAAAGTGCGGATGCCTTTAAATGATATTGTGATATCGAATTCCAGATATTGTGAACAAAATAAAACTGACATGAAATAACTTGGACTGAATTGTTTTGCCTACAAGTTTTGTTATCAATGCAAAAAACATTCAAGCTTTACCATTTAGTTTGTTAGCAACAAGTGGCAAAATCCAGCGGAGGAAAGTGAAGCTTATGCAGAAGTGCCAAAAAATGCACTTCCCCCTCATCCACTAGCGATCCGCCACTTAGTAAGACAGACAGAAGCAGCTTCTGATTGCTGCGTTTCATTCAGCGTATTCTATGTGGCAAGCGTGTCTTGGAAAGGAATAAAAGCAAAAAAAAATTAATCAAATTTAAGATCATGTATGAAAATCTGACTGTTTTTAACACATTTTAAGGCCTTAAATTTAAAGTTTAGAATTTTAGACATTTTTAGACTTTTTAAGAGCTTGCAAGGACCGTGCCCATGTCATCACTCTCCCACCTCCATGTGTCACACCCAGGACCAGAGACTGTAAAAATGATTGATGAACCTTCCGTTCACGTGACTGTCGTGGTTGGGGTCACTCTGGGAAAATAACAAAATGGGCTGAGAGAGGGGGGTTGTGAGCGTGTGGGCAAGTGATTGACAGCCAACAAACTCTGAGCCAAGTGCTAACCGAGCTAACCCAGAACTAAGAGGAGCTAATGGAGATAAACAGTCAAAAGCCAAGCCACACTGTTAGACCTATTAAATCTAAAATCATTTTTTTGAACCAGGCTGTAAACATGTTGGCCCTTTTAAAGGGGAATTTAGCTTTTTTTTTGTTTGTTTGTTTTTTACCTGGGGTGGGTTTTTATATGTCCTTTCAGAAATGTAAGTGATGGAGAATGGAATTTTCAAGGTAGCCCAGCTAATGATAAGTATGGGGCAACTGGCCCCCATGTCTAAGTTCACCCTAAAAACGTGATTTTTTTTTTTTTCCACACTGAAGGGCTTAGGTAGTCTCAATGAGTGTCCGATAACATACTAGAGAGGAGAAATGAACAAAAATATCTATATTACCTCAAGATTGCTATTGTTTTGGTGTCTGTGTCCAAATCTTGGGACGCTGGAAATCATATCTCGTTCTGAAATCGTGCAATGACTCGCATCAAAACACCGGTGGGGGACGTGAGTTATCGTGCGGTTTTCGAAATCACGCAATAACTTGCGTCCCCCACCGGTGTTTTGACGCGAGTTATCGCGTGATTTCCTAAATCACACAATAACTCGCGTCCCCCACCGGTGTTTTGACGTGAGTTATCGTGTGATTTCAAGACGAGATTTGATTTCAGCGTCCCAAGATTTGGACACAGACACCAAAACAACAGCAATCAGCAGGTACTGTAGATACTTTCGTTCATTTCTCCTCTCTGTTATGACATCAGATACTTGTTGAGACTATCCGAGCCCTTCAGTGTGGAAAGAAATCAGGTTTTTGGGGCGAACTTGGACACGGGGGCCAGTTGCCCCATACTTATCATTAGCCGGGCTGCTAGGCTAAATACTGGAGCTATCTTGAAAATTCCTTCCTCCATCACTCGCACATATGAAAGGACATATGAAAACATACCCCAGGTTTTAAAAAAAAAAGCTAAATTCCCCTTTAACATGGGAGTCTATGGGGACTGACTCCCTTTTGGAGCCAGTTCTACAGTTTTTGGCACTTCCATGTCAGCTTCACTTTTGTCCGCCGGAGATTGCTGCTTGCTCTTATGTGCTGTGCTTGTTTAAAATGAAAACACTGCCGTGCTGTTATCGCTCCCACAGTTTCTTTTCAGATTTTCCACAATTAGATGTAGTATGAGGCTTTTTTTGTACAGGAACTGGTCTGAAGTGGTCTAAAAGTTGCCAGAAAAGTTTCAATGCCCACTTTCACAGAATGAGCGGTTTCACAAATCACAAGCTGCATTTCACAGAATCTGCTTTGTAAAATAATTCACTCCTGTTTTTAAAAAACTGCGACTACTACTTTAAAACTGACTGAAAACGGGATATCTGGATTACACAAACCCTTTGTTCATAAAATCCCAAGCCATGAAGCTTACTGATTTAATCAACTTTATCTTCAATAATAATGCTCATGGCAAGGAATAAATCTTTACCCCGCAACCTGCAACAATTATTAAGTGACAGAGAACGTTCTGGTTTAAGAGGTGAACTCGATTTCAAAGCACAGTATACCCGATAAACTTTGAAGAGTATGTGTATTACAGTCTGTGGAGTGAAGTTACGGAACAGTTTAGATAACAAATTACCACGGCCAATCAGTTCAAAAGTACATACTAAAAATATGTATTTGACGGGTAAAAGGAGGAAGATAGATTATATTAATTATGGGTTAAGATCCCACATTTCACATGACATATGATATGTGTACATATTGAGATCATTGATATTTAATTCTGGTAATCCTATATTGTTTTTTTTCCCCTTTCTTTTGTGATGGAGTTGATGTACATAAGTTATGGTAAAATCATACTTCAGTGTAATACTGTTTTGCAATTATTTTATTTAACACTTGTATTACATTGAAATCATGGAATTATGATCAATATGGTGTGATATTCACCTTATTCTGCCCCACCTACTTTTTCAACAGAGGCATTTCCGCATTGGCTTAGCAGTTCCGGTGAGGCGTGTTCTCGATAATGTTCAATGGAAAATCTGACTGAGAAGCTCCAAGAAAACAAGTCTGGTTCACACAGTTCTCATAACAGAGTGAAGATGACATTAACACCTATTTCCCTGAAAACTTTAGCTGACTAGATTTATCCCAAACGTGCAGTAGTTGTATTAACTCGGCCTTTCTTATGAAAATCCATCCAGGAAAGCTCCACCCAGCAGAACCATCCTTAATCAGCACATACTCAGCTCCACGCATAATCATCCTGCACTCTTTCAGATCAGATGTACTGAGGGAATCAAACTCTCCACAAATAAGTCACCAAGCAGGCAGCCGTGAATCAGGTGAGAGCGACACGATCAGCTGATTTCTGGGCGCTGCGGCAGCAGATATAAGAGACCACAATAAAAATACTCATTTTACTGAAAATAAAAATAAAATCATTTCAAGGGGGTAAAAGTCAGCCATGATCTGTTGCATGAAGAACAAGAACATATTCTTCTCAAAGCAGGTGTCAGTCCAAGTCCAGCCAGCAACCTCTCACTTCACCTTCCTGGGTGTTGGTACAAGCTAACGGAGCGCTTAAGTCGTCAGGATACTCCGGTATCGCAGGGATGGGACGGTCCTGCAGCCACGCAGCTGCGATATTGTGGAGGGGATGTTTATTTGAACAAAACGTGACTTTATAATCACTACAATTATTATTTCGCAAGGTAGCAATTCTCTCAATAAGCAGTCTCCTTGAGCCAATGCTCTGTGTTGTTGTCTGCAGTTATGCAAAGTTAGAGATATTCGCCAAGGTTAGGGCAGTTAGAAGCCAAAGTTGTTTTAAGGATATACTGTAAATATGATGTTATACCTCATCTAAAAGCTAAAATCCCTTAAAAGGCAGGCGCTGAACTGATTAGTAAAGCTGTTTTTAGAGTATCAGCCGTGAATAAAGAATAAAGCAGAGTCCACCACCATAGAGCAGCTACTACTGTTAGCAGCCAAGGCTAGCACCGCTAGCTGTCGGGACAGAAATCGTGATGGAGTCAAAATAAAGTGTCAGATTCTCTCCTTCCAGTTGTGGTGGCACCTGCAGACAAAGCAATGAATGCTGCTCATGTCTGAACACTTACAGCATTAAATACTAGAATTAAAGGTTGAATATGGAACATTTTTATTAAAAGCTATATTAAAAAAAAAAAATACCTCCACAGGTCGTTTGGGGGTGTACAGAATGAAAGTACAACATTTCCCAGAAAAATTATATTTAGCCTGAAAATAATTATAAAATAAATTTTTACGGGTTCGATAATGGCATTTTATTTACGTCTATAAGCCAATACACGCCGCCATTGCAGGTTGCCAAATACGATCTCTGTGTGGAAACAATACTTTGGTCATAGTCAGGCTTGTACAGGGGAAAACCGTAGAGACGACGAGTGAAGCAGCTGCTTCAGAGCCCTGGAGATATTATCTGTTTCTGAGGAGGAGTGACCTGAGAAGAGCAAAACCTGGAGTAAATTTAGGTGAAGACTTCACTAAATGGACCCACATAAACGAAGTAAAACACGGAAATGGCGACTTTCCTGCTGGATCGGTAAGCTAGCTTGTTTGCTAATGTGGCTAACGTTAGCTGTCAGTTATAAACTCCTCCGTGTTACTTGTTCTACATGCTGCAGACTGCTGGTCACTTGCGTATCGGCAGCGAGCCTGGCATCCCAGCGGCTGGAGTTGTTTTTCTGCCGTTGCAACTACAACCTAGACACACGTGATGTCGCTGTTCTGTCCGTATTCCATATTCAACCTTTAAATCTATGCATGTAGCTCATCCGTGGAACTGCTGCGGAGGCAGTGGTGGACTACGGCAACACTGAGGCCCAATCCCAAACCAGCCCCACAACGCTACCGCTCCGTTCGCACGTTCCTGCGGAGGCTCCGCCATATTAAGGGCTGTCCCAAACCACGTAGGATGGGGGGCGAGTGGACTGTTCAGCCCTTAATGCCAGAATCTTGCAGCAGGTGCAAATGGGGGAGGAAACAGTCATGTTCTACATGTTTGTCAATACTGACAGAAAAACATGAATGGAGCTTATTTATGGGGGGGGGGGGACAGGTGCGCTGCAGGTATCCTTCAAACCACTGGTGCTCATAGAAGGGAATGTTTGAGCAGGAAAAGAGGATTATAATCCTCTTATTGGCACAATGATCATAATAAGGATGATAATAATAATAATAAATAATAATTAGCAGAAGTCATAATTATTAAGCCTATTAGTAGTGATAATACTTTTGTCATTTATTTAATTGTTTAGGATCATGATTATTATTATTTATTTAAATTAAAACATTGTTCTTCACACATGAGTGTGAGTTATTTTTCCACTCAGATTTATTTGACACGAGCGTATTTGTGTTGCCATGGTGATGACTGCCTTTCCTTTTCCAGTGGAGGGAAGAGAGCGTCTCATTCTCATTTACACCCTCCACCTCCAATCACAGCGCCTCTACAGCTGCGTGTGTGACTTCATTGGGAGTGACACTCGAAAGCTAAGGGGTAGTGTTGGGGGGCGGTTTGGGATGGGGCCTGACTAACCGGAAACTGGAGGCCAAAATGGCGGCGCCCATCACCGACTTCTGGAATAAGGGGAATAGGGGCAGGATGTAATAAGTTTTTACTTCTTCCTGCTCCTTTTCAAATACATTCTTTCCCCCCCTTGTTTTTATCTTATTTTTTCTTTTAAAAAAATTGTTTGAAATAAACTCTTCATTCATACATTCATTCAAAACTTAGAGGCATGTGCAGCTTTCACAGAAGTCTCCCCTCATGTCCCATGTCTGCAGCACTTTCCCATCTCAGAGCTTCGTTGTGCACCATCTGTAGCGTCATTTCAGGAGGAAGCAAACCGCAGCGGTGTGAAGCCCACTGCAGCGTCTTATACACGTCATTATTACAGCAACCCAGGTCTTTCACCTTACTTTAAAATGTTCTCCTGTCCTGTCTGAAGATGTGGGCTGCGTCTGCCTTGGGTACCATATCATTTTACATTTCTCACACCCTCTCACCTTTCTGTAACCCTCCGCTGTCAAGAGTAATTCAAATCCCAGCTTGCCACATGTGTGGGAGTCGGAATGCCCATTTGATGAAGTAACGGTTCATCATTACTAGATCACTCTGGGGACAGTTGATTATCTGGTGTGGAAATTTTGCAACTGTGTTCTTAAAGACGAATCTCTGAGAGCATTTCATCGGTATACTGTCTCCTTTGCTTCAGTAATTTGTTACAGTTGATGGAAAACATCATAATTTGGGTTTAATCTGAATCTGTGATGTTTTCAATCTGACAGTAATTGATTGAAAAGAGTGGGAGGATGTGATAAGCTGTAACATCGAAAGAAAAATACCTCAGCAAATACTTGTTTCCTGTTTAGTGGGTGGTACGAGCCTACTTGACAGCGTTGTGGCTTTACTTTAGTGCATGACTGCATTGTGTTATGATATTGCGAGAAGGAGGCCACCGTTCCCATGGCTGTAGTGATATAGATTTTTTATTTGCACGCCATGTACAAGAAAACTACTTGTTATGTGTCATTTACCCTTCACACATTAGGCACATCCACAAATCACCAACGTCAAGATCACGCTCAGTTCTTTTTATGTGGCTTAAAAGGGAATAGAAAGTCCTGCCCTGGCCGTAACCTCTGCTCTTTTGCCAACTAAAGTGAGAGAAAGTTGAAAAGCTGAGTAAATGAGTGTAAAATGGGTGGGTGGGGGTGCAAGTAGGGCCTTGAGAGGCCGTGAGAAAGTGGCAAAGCACTTCATATGTTGAGTCCCATGACTGAAACCTCTGTAAGCCAGCAGCCACAGCAGCTACACAGATAAACACCAAAGCGCAAAGACTGCGGTCTGACCCTTTGGCAGCCAGATAATGCCAAACGTTTCTGCTGCTCATTGATTCATAAGAGGCAGTGATGTCATTAGATGTTGCTCTTCTGATTTTCACCACAAGTATATTGAGATAGTGCATATGTGTGGCCTGCTGCAATCACATTTGTGTATGCAATGTTGCTGTTTGCTTCCCCGGTAGATTTAATGGGAAAGCTTTAAGCTTTTTTCATTGTCATTTCTACAAGGATTTTTGAAAATGGTTGATGTAAAATAAAAACTGATTTAATGCACATCAGAGGAGATAGTGATCGTTCTGTTGCAGATCACTTTTTCAGCATCTGAGATGGATGGTCAAAGTTCCTGCTTTTGATTTCCTGTTAGTGACCCCACCCATTCCCGTTCTAACCTAACTGAACATCGGGGCCGACCGCCAAAGCAACACATTACAGTCCAGTTTACTTCCTCCAGTCAAGAAAACGTATCTTTCCTGGCATGTTTAAAAAATGCATTATTTGCTTGATAATTTTGAGGAAATGCAATGTAAATGCACTTCCTCACTTACCATAGCACCATTTTAATCTATTCCAATGATTCCCAAGCTGAGGAGCATAGGCGCCAATCTCCATTTTTACCAGTGGGTGCTGTGAGTGAAGGCCATACAAGACGACAAGATATATTCAGCTAAATTAATATCCCATTATTAGTGGAATTTGTAAAATGAATTAATGAGCTCACCACAAAATTAACAAATGTAACATGATCCATTTAGAAATGATTTGAAGAAATTAAAATTGGTAATAATATTAGTCACCAGTGGAATCCTTCACAAAGGTGACACCAAGCAATAAATGTGCTTGCAAGTGAAACAGAAAGCAAAATTTGGAGCCGGTACAACATAATCTTAACTAACAACTTAATCAGCAACCTCATAGCAGCCTATAGTTTTTTTTTCCACTCACCAGTCTTGTTGGTTCTTTAAAATGTTTGGCTGCTTTTAGCTGCAGCTCGATGAAGCCATTGGCGATTATATCCAGGACCATGCCATATTAAAAGTCATTAAACAAGGCTGATTTTGAGACCGTAGGCATCAATGAACATCAACATAAAAGGCATTTGATAAAGTAAACCATTCTAAACTATTTACAAAATTAATCAATCGAGGTGTGCAAAGAAATTTGGTACGGTTCTTGTCTTTTGGTATGCAAACCAACAGATGTATGTAAGATGGGATAATGCCATCTCTGAGCCTTTTCGTGTGTGTAATGGTGTCAGACAAGGGGGCATTCTCTCTCCAGCTCTATTTAATGTGTACACTGATGACTTGTCCTCACAGTTAAACAGTTGTAAAACAGGGTGTGTCTTTGGTACATCGGTTGTTAACCATGTCATGTCTGTGGATGATCTGGTGATAATCAGCCCGTACAGTGCAGGGATGCAGCAATTGTTGAAAATCTGCTTTGTATAAACTCACAAAGAGTAACATAAGGATTGTGAGAAGTAAGGAGGACAAAGATGTGATCTTCCCAGTATTTTATTTATGTGAAAAGCCTATTATGCATGCTAGTGAAGTAAAATATCTGGAGCATTTTCTAAGTGATGACTGGTGTGATGTCAGAGATATTCAGAGGCAATTTTGCAAACTGTACACCCAAGCAAATATGCTTTTACGTATATTTAATGTGTGTTCTCCCAATGTGAAATGCACCTTATTTAAAGCCTTTTGTACACAGCCCCCCTGTGGTTGAACTATAGGCGGTGCACCATCCGCAGACTTAGGCCTACAATGACGCCTTCAGGCTACCGCTGAGGGTGCCCAGGTGGCACAGTGCAAGTCAGTTATTTGTGGACGCTCACATACCCACCTGTGAGGCACTGCAAAGACATTTAATGTTTAGATTTATGTAGAACTTAATTATTCAGACCTTGACAAATCCTCATTTAAGCAGTTGTAGGTTCACATCTGCTCTGAGGAATCATTGGATGGAGAGACTTTTAATTAATGTGATGAACTGTTGTCTTTTTTATGTTTGTTGTTGTACCTTTTTATCTTTTTATAACCAATATGGACCTTCTTTGTGTCTGCAATAAAGAATTGAATTGAATGAAGAACCGAAGCCACTAAAAAACACTTTATCCTCATTTATTAAGTTTATGATATAATTAAAGTAGCAAACAGTGCGCCACATTCTGGCTCACTAAGCAGAATCCAGCCAATAAAAATTTTCGTAAAAATTTTATTCTCATCATTTTAGGCATGGTGCTGAAATATAGCTGAGGAAGTCCACCATGACTAGTCAGTGTGGGGAAACGCTGCAGTGGATGCTATAGAACTCTTCCATCAATCCCACGTGGCGCTCAGATTTTCCGTGGTCTCGGCCCACAGCACGAAAGGCCCATGCGGGGGCCCAAAGCTATGACGGGGTGCTGGCTTGGCTAAAGAAAATGCATACTGTTTGCACTTCTTGCAAAACATGGACAAATTTGTGAAAGTAGCAATGGGCAAAGGCTGATGAATAAACAACAGACATTTTATCAGCATCTGACGGTATGAATGAAATGGAAAATAATTTATTATTCCAGAGGGGAAATTCAATATTAAACAAAAACAATTCAGTATGAAGCCAAGGTTACAACACTCAGAGACTTCTCATCCTGAACACAAAGAAAAAAGCTTAATTTTAGGGCGGGGTCCAAAGGGGGGCCCGGGGGGAGTTCAGTCCCCAGACTCCCAGGTGAGAGTCATGCGCGCTATCCATTAAGCTAAAGATAAATCCCTTTGGCCAAGCAGCCAGGGTGCATGATCAATCAGAGGCATAGTGACAGGACCCCACGCTGTCACATTTCTACTCAGGTGTGGTAAATTTTACTGCCCCCCGTTTTACACGGGTCCGTGAGCGCCGTGCAGTGTTGCGCCATGCGCACCACATCACACCCGTTGTAGTCAATGGTTTGATTTACATGGAGCACGCTGCAGCGTGTGAGCGGTCCGTCATCGCTCCGTCATATTGCGCCGCTGCGCTAAAGATACGCACCAGCTGTATTTTTGACCGAGCACGCACCGACACCACATAAATTTCAGATCGGACCAGACAGAAAATGAGGTGCGGGATTCAGTGTAAAACATCAGGTAACTTCCTAAACAGAAGCCACCGTGCAGACTTTTAACTGCTGAACTACCTGAACATGACATCATCTCCATGGACACAAAGTTTCAGAGATGAAAGAAACAATGAAACTCAAACGTGGACAGAATGAACCGTTTGGATGAGGATCACGGACGATCTTGCAATCCCTCCCGTGATTCCGTGATGTCACAGATCTAGCAACACAGGATGCACTTGTGGGCGCTCAGTGCACGGTGTAAATGCTCACACCGTGGGGGGGGGGACGCCGCCCGACCACCACAACGTAAGCCGGGAAGCGCCCTTTCAAATACTCTGTTTATCTTATATATACTGTAGTATACGAAGTATCATCCTCCTTCTGCCACTCATATGTTTTTTTTTTTTTTTTTTTTTTTTTATTAAAGTAGCAGCCAGTAAACTAAAGATACCATTTATCTCCCAGATAATATGATTTTGTGGCACATCTCCTGAGTAGGGTGCAGGTAGGGCTATAACTTTTTGATTCTTATTGCCCAGCTGGAGCACTTAGGTCGACTAACCAGATGCTCCTGATGGTTCGTAGAACCAGTCTGAAAGGCAGAGGTGAAAAGTCTTTTTCTGTTACTGCTCCTCAACTTTAGAGCGCCCTGTCCTTGAACATTAGATCTGTGCAGTCTGTTGATCATTTTAAATCACTGCTGAAGACTCACTCATTTTCATTGGCTTGAGAATATTACATTTGGTTTTATGGGTCTTGCTTCTACAGTGTGTACCCTTTTTTTTTTTTTTTTTTCCAATTTCTTGTTTTATGTTTTTGTTGTATTCTTTACAGCACTTGGGTCCTCTGAGGTATTGTATATCCATGTTTTGACATTTCCCCCAAAACACTGTAAATGTTGAAGTCAACATTATCCTGCATAAAGAGACACTAGTTAAGTCCAAGTAAACTGTGTTAAAATGGAAAAATCCCCATGAAGTTCAATTAACCAGCTTTTTTTTTAAATCAGGGATGTGCATGGAGTGATTGAGGGCATTGGAGTATGTTGGTGGTAACATCAGTTTGCCCCGGGGCAGCTGTGGCTACATAGAAGCTTATCATCACCAAGTACTGTATGAATGAGTAATGAATGAATACTGGATCCAATGTGCCCAGCAGAAAAGCGCGATATAAATCTAATCCATTATTAATTGTAATGGGGATAGCTATTAGGGGTGGGTATGCCCTGTCCTCGCTTCAGTGATAGTTCTACGATTACGATAATATCACAATACAAGAATCGATAGATTGCAATAAATTTAATCCACAACATGTATCACTGAAGCCCAAACTAAATCTATTTTAAATAAAATACAAATTATTTTCAATCAGTTTCATATAATTGACAGCAATTCATGTAAAAATGAGTAAAACAGTAAACACAGTGCACAGTGGTTCTTCTTAAAGCATAATTTTCTTTTTATTCATCCTGAACCGTATTTCTAGGAGTTTACACATGCATTTACTTACCAGTAAAATTTCTGTATCACTTTGAGTCCTTCAGAAGATATTACATTGAGTTGCCCTTCGGTGTACCGTACATCCATATAATGGTGGAGATGGGGAAGCCTCTGTTTAAAAGGCATCTGCAGTAAAACTCCTTGATTTTCATCATTACTATTTTATTTATTCTGCGCTCTCTTATTTTATTGTTGATCTTTTGATTTTATGATTTCTGTGTACAGCACTTTGGTCAGCTGAAGTTGTTTTAAATGTGCCTTTGAAATAAATCTGACTTGACACAAATGTCTAAAGCGTCATCATTTTGTGTTTTGTATTGAAATCATATGCCATCTCCAGTTAGGTTAAAGGTACAGTATGTAAAAAAAAAATCAAAGGTCAACGGCAGAAAAATGTGATATTCAAAACTGCGATTCTATTGATGTGTAATCGCGGCACTAGAATAGCTGTTATATGTTTATTTTCTTAGAATGAGTCATTTATATCTACTTGCTGGGCGGTGCACATACGGAGGCTGCCATATTTGTTCCACCATTTTCACTACGGTGTCCCTGAATGGACAAAACAATGTGAGTGAAGTGAGAACCTTTCTGAACTTTAAAACTGCTTGGAACCAGTCTTTGCGTAATGGGAGCTAAAGCAATGTTTGGGTTTAGTAATGCCTAACAAGACATAAAAAGTAGTTACTCATAGTCCAGTCATAGCTACACCTGAGACCACTGGATCTACTCTCAGATGAACGCACATCTTTTTGTCTGGGAGAATTTTGGCCAATAACGGCCACCATACATACACAAAAGTGCTTGGAATATGAAGTCATTTGAAAGAAAACATCTTCTCTTTCAAATACCCAACTTTACCACTAGATGTCAGTAATTCTTCCATACTGTACCTTTAAAAGAGAGAAAGATATACTTTATTAATCCCAATTAGTGAGCCAATTAGGATATTCGTTCTCTGCATTTAACCATCTCAGGTTGGACCTGAGAGCAGTGGGCTGCTAATTAAAGCACCTCAAGGAGCAGTTGATGGGGGGGTTAAGGACCTCGCTCAAGGGAAAGGGGGGGTTTTCCAGGATTTTCTTTTAAAATAATCACTTCTTGTTAAAGGATAAGTTTCTTTTTTTTTCAACCTGGACCTTATTTCTAGGACTTTATACGTGTATTTACTCACCGGTAACATTTCTGTATCATTTTGACTCCTTTGAAAGATATGATGTTGAGTCACCCTTCAGTGTACATCCAGTAAAATGGCGGAAACAGGGCAGTCACTACATAAGACATTACTTGCAGTAAAACCCCTTCATTTCATCAATGCTTTAAGTAGACTGAACGAACGAATGAGTACTATTGTCCTGTGAGTGTAGAGTTTCACAAATTGTGTTTTTGTTGTTGTCTGTGTAGCAGCTGCTCTTCTCAGCTGTACTTTGGAAGCGCACATCATGAACAGGCGAGCCTGAAATGTGTAGAACACCCTGATAACTAACGGAAAGCTAAATCTGGACTCACGGGACAATAGCACTCGCTCGTTCGTTCATTCTACTGAAAGTGTCGGCGAAAATCAAGGAGTTTCACTGCAGATAATGCCTTATAGAGGCAGCCCCGTCTCCATGAACACCGAAGGGCGACTCGAACGTAATATCTTCTGAAGGACTCAAAGTGATGCACAAATGTTACCGGTGAGTAAATGCACGTATATACTCCTAGAAATAAGGTCCAGGTTGAAAAAAAGAAAGTTATCCTTTAAGTTGAGGAATTAACACTTAAAATAACAGCCAAATGCAAATAGTAGTTCTTGAGACCCCACTGTACTGATTATACCGTTGATCTTTTATGGAGGGTATTGTAAACATAGAGGTTGAATATTTGTTCTTTTATTTACTTTCTTAGTTCCTTCACTTGTTTTCCACTTAACGCCAACATATTGCATTTGTCAAAAACAGAGAGACTGAAAAACCAAGCAAAGCAAAAGAAAAATGAGCTTTTGATTAAACTCGCACTTCTTTCCTTCCCACCTCAAGTTTCAGGTTCCTAGAAAGGTAGTTTTCAGCCACCATCAGGGTGCAAAGAAGCCCCTAAACCCCCCGGAACAAATGAGACAAAAACCCACCGAACCCACCAGCCGTCTCGGTTCCTTGCACCCTGCTCGTCTTTTCTCCCCAGCAGCCCCCGGGAGAAGTTTCCAAGCCCCTCACCACATCGACCACAATGCTCTGACATGCCTGTCTTCATGCACATCAAGGGGAACTCGGCTCCAGTTTACACTTTGCACATCAGGAGGAAAAGACGGCTGCCAAAAAACAGCCACACTGAGAACAGTGCTGGCTTCAGTTCACATACGGTCCTTCAAGATTTTATCAATCTGAGGCCAGATTTAGGCTCCATCACTTTGTTTTTCTAATCAGCACTGTGATCAGTGTCTGTTTTTAATGTTGCCACTTCTCCAGTCGGAAAATGTGCACTGCCACCTTCTACGTTTTTATGAAACGATATGAAATTGAAAAACAAGGTTATCAGGAGTTATCAGTTGTGAATCACTGGTACTTTTTCTGAGTGAACTGGAAAGAACATGTATGCCTTTCTTGTGGCTGCCATCCAAGCTGTATGTTTAAAAACCTTTACCAAGACATTGTAATCAGACTTATGGACAGACTCTGATTGCCAGATTAAGACTAAGCAGCTGCTTTCTGTCTCTTTTAGCACAAAAGACAAAATAATCTGCACATAAACAGATTTCAGATGCTTTAAATTAGGTCTAAACCTGGTCAGAAATGGAAACCATTTAACTGAGACTCATACAGACAATATTAATGTTGGCGTTTATTGGTAGTTGGTAATTCCTCTAATCTAATCTGGAATACGAGAAACTCAAAGCATTTGTAAAATCTAGAGGTTTTCTGTATCCAGCTAATTCATTTCTTACCGATGACTCAAACTTTCTGTTGTTTCGTATAATTTTCAGGCATGTCACATTCAGAGAGTTCAAAAGGTTGACATCTCACCCATCAGCAGTTAGATTTCTCGTTACTATAGGATCTTTTGTGTCACATATCGCTCATTATTAGTCTGAAATTAGTCTGAAATAAATAAGATTATAACCAAAATAGACATTGTGACTCTGGTTTCATAAATACACGTCGTCCTCAAGATGATTCATACCCTCCAATTACAGTTTTTCTCTGTTGCTAAAACACTAAATCTCATTTTCAAAGCCAAATTTTCAGAAGCCTAAACCAAGGTATCAAATCAGTCCCCTTGTGATCAAAACCTAAAGCAAACTTCACATCACTAGACACTGTTTGCAAACACATTTGCATTGTGATGCACTTGCTGTGCAAAATGCTGAACACGTTACACACTTTTATCACAACTAAGACACAGATGTCAGCAGGTAAACACAGTGATTCAAAATTGATTTCACCTTTGGCTGATGATGAGGGAACCAATATCAACCAGTTGAGGAAGCTGTGGGAGGTCAAGATTTTGCAATGGATAGAGGAAATCAGAGAGGAAGAGTGCGCGTAAGAGATAGTCGAAGGGGGCGAAATCAGGTCCGATGCAGAGCTTTCATTTCAGATGAAAGGCATGCAACTGTGATAAACCATGCTATCACCTCCGCCAAGGAGGTTATGTTTTTGGTGGCGTTGGTTTGTCTGTCAGCAACTTTACGGAAAAAGTTCTGGATGGATTGACCTGAAATTTTCACCAGCCGTGTGCTTCAGCTCAAGGATGAACCCACTGAATTTTGGTGGTGATCCAGATCACCTTCTGGAACCAGGAATGTTTTGAAGAATTCTTCTTTATCATTGCGAGAGCTGCTTGGCGGAGGTCTGCGCTCTCCGAGTGCTTTTCTAGTACTTTATGTTATGATTTCTCAGTGTTGTGACATGATGCATTTGGCCTGATGTAAATTTAAAAAAAAAAAAAAAACATTTTCACAACATGATGTTCTGAGAACTCTGTTTTCCTTTTTTCCTTCTAGTGTTTCCTGATTGCTCTGTTGTGTTCTACATTTTGCTGTGCTTGGGGCATGATTTGACAATAGTGTCACTTTTTGAGGCCAGGTGATGCTGGTTTGAGTCAATAACTTACTTTTGCAGCAAGAAGCAGAGATTTGGGGAAAGTAGTTTTGAGTTATAGGATTAGTGTTTAAAGTAGTGAAAAAGTGAGGGGACATTTCAAAAATAGCGTTTTAGCAATAGAGAAAAACTGTAAAAACAAGGTTAAATTCACAATAGTAATTCAAATAACAAGAAACGCAAGAAGCTAATGATAAATAAAAATTTACAAAATTATGATTTAGTGAGATAAAATATTGCTTTTGAATTGTGGTTGGAAATAATAATAATAATAATAATAATAATAAAAACTAACAAAATTGTCCCAGACACATAAGAGCAACTTTCCCATGAACAGTGAATGAAAATACCTGTCAACAGGTGTAAAGTATTTTTGAACATTAATGAAAAACACCTGATTGCAGTGATTGACTCAAAGTTGCTCAACAAAATTTTAGTTTCGGAGCCCCATCATCCTTGTTTACTTGTTGTATTTTTTGTGTTTGTTTTTAATGTTTCTTTAAAACCAGGATTAAAAATGAATGTCATGATTTTCATAGATTACTTTTGTCAATTTCAACTTATTTTCACTGACAGCTGATGTTTTACCTTCTTCACTTTGAGGGTATGAATAATTTTGAGGACCTCTGTACATATTCACTGAAACAAAATAAAATGGACAAGACAAAGTGTCCAAAGAGGAATAAGCAGAAGTAAAACACATTTTCCCAACCCCCTTTTTGAATAATGATACAACAATCAACTATGACATCAGTTTAAAACATTTTTATTTCTTATTTTGATCATATAAACTTGTTTCCAAACGCCTAATCACACCTCATGTCAGATATTGGCTCTTTTTTTTTACCTATATCTGATAAACTGATATCGTCCAACTCTATCAACCGATACCGATCCATGCAACGAGCTAACATGCGGCTAATTCTAATGTTTCTGACAACTTGGTAACTTAACCAACAACTTAAAACCAGACATATTATCAGCAGCTTCAAAGCAAGTCAGTTTTTAGCAGCAGAAGCTGCACCGTAGTCACATGACTCTGAAGGGAATGCTGGGAAATGAAGTTCTTCCACATTAACAGGAACTTATTTACATGCTGGACCGCTGCTAATGGAACAAGATCTCACAAGATTTCATTAGTAAAAACATTGGTCCATTAAAACTGATACCGATATTTTCCGATATCACATTTTTATGCGGACTTTTCTACATATCGGACTAATGGAACGACAACATCTCACAAGATTTCAGATCAGAACGAGATCTCAAGAAATTTGGTTAGTAAAAATATTTCTTTCTTCTTTCTTGTATTCCGAATATGTAATCAAAAATAAGATACAAATTTGTTTCTCTCTTCACCTATATTAATATAGCACTTTCTAATATCGATTCAATATCGCAACACAGAATATCGTGATATTTCGGTGTATAGATATTTTCTTACACCCCTAGTGATGTGTGGCTATGAGTTTTTATAGTGTCATTAAAAAGTAAAAAGCAAAAACCCGATACCAATATTTTCCAATATCACATTTTAACATCGATATTGGCCAATAACATCGGTAGGTTTATTATATCAGATGTTTTTACTCTTCACCTTAACACATAGTCTTCGGTATGGTTCTAAAATCCCATTGACCTCTTAGATTAAACCCCCCTTTGCTGTCTTCTTCAGTCATTTTTAAAACATATTTTCTGCCAGTTACTACTTTCTTTGGATGTGACAAGAGCCGTTTTGAATTTTCCTCCCTTATTTTATTGTATTTGCTTTAAAAAAAAAAGTTTGTGTGTTTCCTGGTACCAATATTGTTCACTATTTGAACTGCTCTCTTTTGAATGGCTGGTTGCTTTTATAACTTCCACACCAACTCTTCCATGAAGTACTGAGACATGCTGCACCCACATCAGGGTTTATACATGCACAACTTCACCAAAATGCAGTGAGAAACCCATGCGAGCAAGACTACGAGGTTAAAATGATGAGGAGAATCTGAACGCCTCCACGTAATCCAGTGGAAAGATGCTGCATCATCGCTGTGAAAGTCCCTGTTCTGCTGAAAGAGCCCGAACATTTCGTATGGCATGATGCTGATGTCTCAGCAAAAATAAGAGAGGAAAAGGGGGAATGCAGGCAGAAATGATTGTTTCTGCAGAGAAATGCATCACCACGCATCTCCAGTGAGTCATGATGAGACAAGACTGAAAGGAAATTATCTGCTCGGTATCTCTTTGAAGTTGTGCCATCTTCTTTCTTAAAGATGTACACGGGTCAAGGTTCAAAAGTTTGTCACATCCTCGGTTACACATGCGTGATATACTGTAAAATGTAGCAATAAGTCACTCCTAGACTTTATAGACTTCATAGACTTTATATTATAACAATAAAAAAGGTTAAGAGTTATGTATATACATATATATTTAATTTATCTATTTTTTTACTTGTTTTGCTACTTTAATGAGACCTGGAGGAGTTATACAGAGCAACATTTGTTTGTCTTATTTTATGTTATTTTATTTTATTGCTGGGTATTTTGCATGTGCAGCACTTTGGAGACTTTTTCTGACTTACAGTTTTTTTCAATTGCTTACACACATTTTCAAAGCTCTTTGTCTATCCCTTAAAACTTAATGCACAAATCCAGTTATTGCTCACGCAAAATGCAAAAAGCCCCCTATCTCCTGCAAACTGAAACACAGAATTCAAATTATTGCAAACACATCTCAAAAGCAAGCATCTGTCTCACCTCACAAACACATTCCCCATTTTATCAGATACTTGTGTACATCATTTACACACTGTTGCTCTAAATCTAAAACTCTTTTGCTTTTATTGATTTGCTCCATATGATTGCCATATAAGAGCGAAATAGCATGCAAATAGAAGTTGACACAAGCAATAAAGGAACTAAAAATATTTCATCTTCTGAATAAAGCTGTTGCTGCTGTGGATGCAGCATCGTATACTGCAATAGAAAAAGTACACTCATCACACAAAGACAAACAAAGCTCTCTCAGCACTGTTCAAGACAATAGGTAGCACTTTGGTGACTATTGTCATTTATGAATGTGCTATATAAATAAACTTGAGATTGAGATTGAGAAGACAGATAGTTTGACCTTTGACTTATTTATAGGCCTATGTCAATGAGTGGTTGGTTGGTGTTCAGTAAAGCAGTCACTGTTTACACCTGTGAGGACAGAGTCTAAGGCTCTGATGAATGCGTGTGACATTTTAAATGGTCGTGTTTAAAATGAGAGATCAAGTTACTTCCTGATAGATTTTAGTGTGTTAGGTAGAACTTTGTGTCTAGTTAAATAGCTACATTGAAAACTGTGTCGAGGCTGAGAATGTGTTTATGGTTTTGCTGATTTGAGGTGAAGTTGTGAGGTTTGAGTGAATAAGTTTAGAAATAGTGTGATATATATAAAGGTTTTGTGTGTAAGCAATTGAAAAAACTGTAAATGTGCTTCATAATAAAGTGGATTGGATTGGACTTTAGTTCTTTTTATCCATTTAACAGCAAGGTTTGGTAGAGCAAATTCTTCTAAGTAGTCTGAATTTAATGAAAAACTTGTATAAATGAACCTGCCAGAGCCATTTCTGCCAGATGGTTTGGAATTCTAACATATTATTGTTGATGTATTATTAATTGTTAATCCAACAATTTGTTAGAAGCACTGTTTTTTATCATTATTGTACAAAGTAAAAGTAAAAAGAAACATGTTTTCTTAGTGCAAGTTTTCCTTCCTATGGAAGAGGATTCGGGCCACTGAAGAAAAAAAGAATCTGAGAAAAAAAGTCAGAATTTTGACTTTTTTCTGACTGAGATTGAGAAGACAGATAGTTTGACCTTTGACTTATTTTTAGGCCTATGTCAAGGAAACAGTCAGAATTCTGACTTTTTTGGAAATTGAAAAAAAAAATCCTGAATTTTTAAAAAAAATGTTCTGGAAAAAGTTCTTCTTTTTCTGACATTTTTCTCACAATTTCCAACATTGTAGTCAATATAACCCAACTCCTTGGTCAAATATTCAGCCCAAAAGTTTAGGAAAAAAAATTCTGGGTCAAAGTAACCCAGAAATTAATAGGTCCCTTTTTAATCTAGTGGGTCAAAAATAACCCATAATGGGTTATTTTTACTGTAGTGTGTTTTTATTGTGCACGTGGTTATTTAAAAAAAAAAAAAAAGTATGAACAGCCACTATAAACTGGACTGTGGATCATGTCGATACATTTAAATTAGATTATGAGTAGACTATAATTAACTGGATTGAGACAGACTGTGTTTGTAATAGTGAGATGATTTTGTTGTAAATTGATCCTAAACAATTAAAGCTGCATAAAACTGTTATTTCAGGTCCACTTGGATTGATTCAGTTCCTTCCTCATGCTGCTGTAACTCAGTCAGATGCTTCAACAAACATAAAATACAATAAAATCATAAATTTGGTTCCCAGAAAATTGGGGGATTAAAAAAAATTCTGCAAGTACCTGATAATCCTGCCAGAGTTACCTCAGTCCCAAAAACCCACAGGATATTTTGAAGGTCAAAGGAAAAGCTGGAGGCATCAATAAAATAAATAAGGAAATAATGTGAACGAGGAAAAGAAGAACATGAGGAGGAGAGGAAAACGACTCAAAACCGGACAAAAAAAAAGACTAGACGATGTGAGAAAAAAGGAAAAAGCAGAAAGCAAAAGAGAATGAAGACAAGAAGAGTTCCTGCAAGGAAAAAAGGAAACGTCCTCTTTTCCTTCCTTCCTTCCTTCCTCTCTCATTCCCTTCACCTAAACTTACCTCCTTGCTTAACCCTTCTCCATCTTCTCCATCCTTCCACCTTCTCCTTTTCTTTCCCTTACCCTCTAAATAATCAGCATACCCCTCTGTTGTCCGTTAATCTCTCACCTTTACTCCCTCATTAACTAAAATGTTTAACAGTGATTTGAAATAATCCAAACACGTAATCCATCACATTTTATATGGTGTAGAAACTTGGTGAAACAGGACTGTTGGTCTGCTGTTTAGTTTCTATCAGTGGTTTTCAAATGTTTTGAGCCACAAACCCCAAAATAACATCATTTGGTGTTCGTGACACCAAATTCTCTCACTGAGATTAAGCTAAATCCAGATTTTAACCTGGTATCAGTGATGATTTTATTATTTATGCAATCATTTAAAAAACAAATGTGTTAATTTGACACTTTGCAATAATATGTGAATTTTGATACCAACTAAAAATCCCAAATGTATTTAATGAAGGTAGGCTACATTTTTCTTTTTCTTTCTTTCTTTCTTTCTTTCTTTCTTTCTTTCTTTCTTTCTTTCTTTCTTTCTTTCTTTCTTTCTTTCTTTCTTTCTTTCCAATGATCCGGCAATCCCCTGAAATTATCATGCGACCCACATGAACCACTGGTTCAGTCAGTTTCAGGCAGACAGTATTAAGGAAGTGGAAACAGCAGTCTTGTTTATCAGTTGAGCCAAAGCAAAGATCTCCCTCTGAAACTTAATTTCCTTGAGAACCCCCTCCAGGAAAAGTCAAGGTAACCAGACATGAACTGCTGTAGCTCCACCATCTCACTGACCTCACTAAACCTCAGTACATGGACCGAAACTGATTGGATACTCAAATTGTGGCATACTGAGAAGCTTTTTCCTTTCTTTTTTTTTTAACCTCTGAGTAAGAATATACACTACTCACAAAAGTTAGGAATATTTAGCTATCTGTATAATATCAGAATGAACTTGAACTGTACTCTCTCCTTTCACCAAAAATACCAAAATATACACTAATATACTATATCTATCTATTGTCCATATATATATATACGTATATATAGAGGGTACAGAAAGTATTTAGATCCCTTTAAACTGTTTTACTGTATTTCACTGCAGCCATTTGCCAAAATAAAAAAAGTTCATTTTGGGTAATTAATGACGGGCGTCATTAATCACTTCTCAGGTAATCATCAGATTTCAGGTGGTGCTAAAGATGTTAGCAGCTACCAGCTACAGTATGACGTCAATGCCGGCGGCAAATCCAAATGGCGTACTGTGGAGAACGCACTCTTGTGGCTGATTCTGGTGTGACGAGAGAGCCCAAAACGCACTCAAAAACGAAGCCACTTTCACTCTCTGGACTTTCTGGCACATTTTAACTAGGGCTGGGAAAAAATATTGATACACTGAAATATCGTGATATTTTCATGTGCAGTTTTCAAATTGATATATTTTTTTTAAGGATTTTTTGGGCACTAGTGGCCTTTATACGACAGTATATAGCAACAGGAAAGGGGCAGAGAGAGTGGGGAGTGACATGCAGCAAAGGGACCTGGACTGGGAATCGAACTGGGGCCGACTGCACTGAGGAGCTGTAGCGTCTGTTCATAGGGCAGCTGCTCAACCAACTGAGCTAATCACCGCCCCTTTAAATTGATATTTAAAAACGTCTCATCAGATTTCATTGTTCTCTTGAAAAATCTTACAAGATTTCACGAAAACCCACAAGATTTCGTAATGGAGCAACGAAATCTCGCGAGATTTCATTGGTAAAATAGATAGATACCGCATTTTTAAATATCAATATATCAGCAGATGAAAATATTGCGATATTTTAGTGTATTGATATTTTTTCCCTGCCCTAGTTTTCACTGAGGTCCTATTCCAATACACGTTTAACATGAAAAAGTGGGATTTCTGGGTAATGCCACGCGTTAGTGTACATTTTCGTACTTTCACACAACCTCGATCAGCTGTTTATTAAAACTATCCGTTCAACCTCGTGTCTGTGGAAATGCGAGATGACAACCCTCTGCTTTGTTAAACCCCGCCCACCTCAAATGTCTGACCAATCACACAATACTTCTCGGAACTCCTCAAGAAAAAAGTTCTGCTTGGCCGAGGGGTCGAGAACAAGCCGCAAGCCGTCCTCAATCATGTCTGCCAGAACAAAATGTCATTTTATCCTTGTGAACCCGAGAACAAGAAGAAAGTTCTCACTTCTCGTGGAGAATGTAGCAGCCTTATGTTAGGTAAATGGCTCTCCCTTGCAAAAGACAAGGGTTTAAAGGTACAGTATGTAAGAATTACTGACATCTAGTGGTAAAGATGGGTATTGAAAAAAAAGATGTTTTCTTTCAAATGACTTCATATTCTAAGCATTGTAGTGAATGTATGGTGGCTGTTAGTGGCCAAAATTCTCCCAGACATAAATATGTTTTTATCTCTGACTGGATCCAGTGGTCCCAGGTGTAGCTATGACTGGACTATGAGGAACTACAGGGGTTAGACAATGAAACTGAAACACTTGGTTTTAGACCACAATCATTTATTAGTATGGTGTGGGGCCTCCTTTTGCGGCCAATACAGCGACCATTCGTCTTGGAAATGACATATACAAGTCCTGAACAGTGGTCAGAGGGATTTTAAGCCATACTTCTTGCAGGATGGTGGGCAGGTCACTACGTGATGCTGGTGGAGGAAAACGTTTCCTGACTCGCTCCTCCAAAACTCCCCAAAGTGGCTCAATAATATTTAGATCTGGTGACTTTGCAGGCCATGGGAGATGTTCAACTTCACTTTCATGTTCATCAAACCAATCTTTCATCAGTCTTGCTGTGTGTATTTGTGCATTGTCATCCTGATACACTGCACCGCCTTCAGGATACAATGTTTGAACCTTTGGATGCACATGGTCCTCCAGAATGGTTCAGTAGTCCTTGGCCCATCTAGCACAAGTCCTGGGCCAAGCGAATGCCGTAATTTGGGCAGCTGTGGTTTTACGTTTTTTGGATACAATCTGGGTTAGCACCCGAACATCCCGTTCAGACAGCTTCCTCTTGCGTCCACAGTTAATCCTGTTGGATGTGGTTCGTCCTTCTTGGTGGTATGCTGACATTACCCTGGATACTGTGGCTCTTGATACATCACAAAGACTTGTCTTGGTCACAGATGCACCAGCAAGACACGCACCAACAATTTGTCCTCTTTTGAACTCTGATACAATGTTGTACGCATTGCAATGTTTTGAGCAAAACCGTGCTTTTTACCTGCTAATTGAACCTTCACACTCTGCTCTTACTGGTGCAATGTGCAATTAATGAATATTTGCCACCAGGCTGGTCTAATTTAGCCATGAAACCTCCCACACTAAAATGACAGCTGTTTCAGTTTCATTGTCTAACCCCTGTACATTTAATGTCTTTTGAGGCATTACTGATCCCAAACAGTCTCTAACTCCCATTAAACAAAGCTGGGACAACAGTTTAAAGTTCAGTGGGTTCTTACTTCACACGCATTCTTTTGTCCATTCAGGGACACTGTAGTAAAAATGGTGGAACAAATATGGCGGCGTCCATATGTGCACCCCCTCAGCAAGTAGATATAAATGACTCATTCTAAGAAAATAAACATATAATATATATATATATATAATGCTAGTGCAGCTAGTGCAGCTATTACACATCAATAGAAACACAGTTTTGGATTATATATTACATTTTTCTGTCATTGATCTTAAATTTTTTACATACTGTACCTTTAAGTGCAGGTGTTGAGACATGGCTTATGTAACGTCTGACTGTGATCACAGCGGGATGAAGGAACACAGCTTCACCACTGATTTTCCAAATACAACAGGTTTTTCTACAAAGTATCGGTATCTGTATCGCCGATCCTGGCTTGAAATTTACTTGGTATCAGATTAGAAAGAAAATCGGTGGTATCGCACATCAGCAGTGCTAAATATCAAAATAAAATGCTGTGAAAGTATTAGCATCTACTGTAAGTTATTATGGACAAAAAGCTTAATGATCCTTTAACCTTTTCACACATGAAAGCTTTGATTTTGGGTTAAATTTTCACATTTTTTGTTTGAAATTAGGTTAAAAAAAGAGCTCTCGTTTTTATTTCTAAGGGTTTACATATCAGAACATAAAAGAAAATTAAAATTATCTTCACGAATGATTGAGTATTAAAACAGAAAGCAGCAGATCAGCATCGCTGTCTCAGAGAGGATGGGACAGATACAGATGCCTCCGTCTCATATAAACCCTGTGTTTTAGGAAGTGCTCAGTTTTAGGAAGTGTGTGCATGATGCAGCATATCAGCTTTGTGGTGTCGAGTCCAGCCAGTGTGAAAAAGAAACGTGTTGTTCCACAACGAAACTGAAACCATACATGAAAAACGATCCCGAGTGGTCCTCAAGGCCATTTTTTTCTGTTGGTTAATAGATTTATCATCAGATTCAGTCATGAATGCACTTTGAAAAAATGAAAATTTAAACATTTGATCTGTTTTGTAGATGAGTTCATTTATTTACTATTTAAATTCTTGGCTTATATTTACTCATTTTCTTTATTCAGTCAGATTTATATATGAATATGTCTCATTTAACTTCACTAAACACTTTTTCTATTCTGTTGTGAGCTTATTTCTTTATATTTGAATTCTTATTCTTTAATATATCGTACACTCTCAAAAATAGAGGTATGAGACAGGAGCATTTCTGTACCTGTAGGCACTTTTTTTTTTTTTTTACAAATGTTCCCTCATTGGTCTTTATGAGGCTAGAAGTACCTATATACTATGAAAAAGGGTCCAAAGTAATATAAAGTACACATTTGTACCATTTTAACCCTAAGGGTACCTGCAGCATTGAGAAATGTACAATAACTATAAATAGCAGTACTTCTAAACAGTAGTATAATTATAATTATTATATATGATTTTCAGAATAATCATAGTAATCATAGTAATAATTATATGTATAATTATATATGTGTTTTGCCTAATATTTATATGATAATTATTAATTTATTATTAGATTATTAGTATATTTGATTGTTGTCATAATCTCTATTTTATTTACTTTTATTCATCATTTTTAATTGGTTTAATTGTACTTTATTAACTCATACAGCTTGATAAGGTACAAAAATGGATCAGGACCGAAGGTACAGAAATGCCTTTCAAAAAGCAACCCCCCCCCCCCCCCCCCCCCCCCCAGCGACAAGTGTTTGTACCCTTTTAAGTACAAACTGGTACCTCTATTTTTGAGCGTATAAGTAACCTCTAAGTATGCAAATAAAAAGTAAAATGTTTGTTAAAAAGAAAAATATATTTGCTTATTAACAGCAATGTTTCTTTAAGTGGGAAATCTTTTTAAAATACCAATTTTGACACAACAGTAAGATTTAAAAAAAAAAAAAAAAGCCAACAAATGGCAAAAGTTTAAATAAATTCAAAGAATTCAAATGCAATGATGTCCCCTTTAAATTTAGTGCACATCTCAGATGAGATATGCCAATAAATATAGAGTGAAAAATCTTCACCTTAAACATGAGTCACAAAGGGAAGTGAGAATAAATAGATGCACTAAAAAAAGAGGGGTATTTCCACAGAGTCACTAATTAATTTAAGAACACAGGTTTATCCCTCGTCAACTTTAAAGGCTCACATGAGAGCGATGACATATTCAAACTTTCCTAACAATGCACCAGTCCTCCCCCATGAAGAGTCGCTGGGGCGTGAATCCAGGTAAGCCTCATTTCTCACATTAAATCTTCATCTTGCCACTTTTCTTTGCTCTAAAGCCAAAAGTGCTCAGTTAACTGAACATTTGGAGATGTTTTAGTAGATTCAGCTGAACAACTGACATGGAAAAGGTTATTTGACTTGTGAGTTATTCATTTAGACGTAACAGCTTTAAATTCTTGTAACCTGTGTGGACTTTTCAGGTGATTTGGGACAATCTTCAGCAGCCTTTTCAAATCAAATCAAATCTCTTTGTGTCATGTCATCGGTCGATGGGTGTGAGAGAGAGAAATGAGGACGTCAGTGATGAGGAATCAAACAGTCAGCACTCAGCTGCACCATACAGAGGTAAGATCTCCATTTCTCTCATCAGCGATGCCAACATTATTTATATTTTCATGTTTAGTAAGGTTATGCATCTTTTTTAACTTTAGTTTTCTCACATTTATGCTGCTATCTGGTTTACTGAGCCTCTTCAGAGACGTGTGTCAGATATTCTGCAGAATTATCAGATTAGGAAGTACATTAAATGTCACGCAGATGGAAAATTTGAAATCTCTGTCAGGTTTTTGAAGCAAAGTTGTTGAGTTTCCATTTAGGTTTTTTCTTTCAGGCTTTCATCTCATAATCTGATGATAAATATGAAGTTGCTCAATAGTCTGTGGATGTTAAACCAGTTGCAAAGTAGTTAATAATTCACGAAAATGCAAATATATGACATGCAAGTTTAACTTTTTGATCTAAAACATCTAAATATAATTATTCACTTCAAACAGAGGCTTAAAAAGCTGCGCCGGAGTCAGTTTAGAGGAGGGTTATCCTTGCCGAGAGCCCCCAAACTTGCAGGTGTCGGGCTGAATTTGTTAAGGAAACCTCAAAGCTCTGGCATTTTAACTGAAGACGTACCAACAGGTGTGTGACATCCGAGTGTGTGTAGCTCTAAAAGTGACATGAAAGAGTCGACTTTTCAGACTCCTGCAGATTTTTAGTGCAGCGGTTTGTTTTTCTAACACCCCCCCTTCCCTCCCAAATCAGCTCTTTCGGGCCCCTTTCTGCCATGCCACGCTCGTTCCTCGTCAAGAGTAAGAGGACTCATCTGGTTAACCCGTCCAAGGATCACTTTAGACAGCAAGTCCAGCCTCGGAGGGATGCTGGGGAAGACATCGGGCACCTTGAGGAGACGGTGCAGCCGAGGCTCGGGGTCAGAGACGAAGGTAGGATGGCCGATCGCTCTCATGGAGCCCCCACAGATGGACTCTGGTCTTCAGGTATTTCTAGTCTTGGGACTTTTTATTTTACTGTGTTACTGTAAAGTAAACTTCAATATTCAGGAGACAAAAGCCACAAAAAATAAAGGAAAGCTTAAAGTTTATTTCTAAGATGTTCCTGTCCTTGTCATTTCTTGCAAAAGCCAAAGCAGAATCCCCGCTGCTGGTGTCCCCGTGGTCACCGGATTGCCAAAGATCAGACAGGGAGCAGGAGCTGGAGAGGCTGGTCTTCATGCTGCTCAACCACACCAAGCACACGGACCTGAAGTCCCCCGTCAGAGAGTGCCCACTCTGTGAAAAGGTGAGATGGCTGGAGACAGCAAAACAGACGGTGAAGAGATTGCAGGAATCTAAAATTCTCTGTTTGCACGCTGAATTTAAAGCTTTTGAGTTCATTTATCATCATATAAAAACTGGAAATGAGGGAAACTTCAGCCTGGAAGGATCTGAACGGTTATTCATTGTTCTCATCGATAAATATGTGCAGATTGTTTAGTGCTGAGAGGTCTGGGTGGTGACTGACTGCATGCCGCCACAATTATTTACTTATGCAAAGAGATTTGGTTCAGATTTTAAAGTTGTACTTCCATGGTCATTTCATTAATATTTCTGTGTTCTCCATTATTATTGAATGCATTCTGCATCGTTTCTGTTTAAAAAAAAACCTTCTGGTTGCTTAGTATCCAGCTGTATTTGTATACTAGAAGAGAGGCTTGTGGTCCAACGTCAGGCTTTTCCGGGTCCTTCTCATGAATTTCCGTCTGATTGGCTGCCTCCCATCAGTGTATGAAGGAAGCTCCGCCCTCCGCTCTTATTTCGTTACTGATAGGAAATAGAGCCGACAAACAAGTTTGTTCCGTCATGCTAACAAACAGTTAGCTAATTAGCTTCTCAACTCCGAAGTTACATTCGTGCCGTCTTTACTTCTAGTGTGTAGTGGAGGGTTACCTGCCTTCCAATGGACAGATAGAAACCCCACGTGGGATACGCTATTTGCAATGTGACGTAGAAGTGCAAGGCTGTTCCCGATTCGCTCTTCTCTTCGTATTGTTTCTGTGATGAGGAAGCACAGCCGACTGGGGGGAACGCAACGCTAGCAAGTCAGCATGTGTAAGTAAACAAGGGGAAACCCTCCGTATTTCAGAAGGAGCAAGTTAAATGGGTTTTCAGTGGAAGGAGGCCTTTAAACTGCACAGCAGGAATCTCACGGCACACAGGGTCAAACTAAAAACTGGGTCAAACTGCTGGGTTTAAAAAAGGACCAACTAATTTCTGGGTTTTTTCAGCCCAGACATTTGGGTTGTTGTGTTGTTGACCCAACTCTGGGTTGAAATAACCCAAGATTTTAGTCAATATAACCCAACTTCCGGGTCAAATATCCAACCCCAAATTTGGGTCAAAAAAACAACCCAGTTTTCTGGGTCGGAAACCCAGAAATTAATTGGTCCTTTTGAACCCAGCAGTGGGTCAAAAATAACCCATTATGAGTTATTTTTGACCCATGAGCTTTTGCTAATGGTGTCTTAACTTGTTTTACTTGAATTTCTGTTTCTGGTGTTTTCTTAATCTCGTTTATATTCTGAATATGAAGGTAAACCATGTTTTTGTAGAGCCGAGTTCTCCTCATGGTCTTTTGCTAGAGCATAGCACTGCTGTTTTTCTAAAGGTGACCTATTATAAATGCACAAAATGCAAATGTTGAAAGAAAATTAGTGGCTTTTGCACTTTTTGCATCAATTGAACCATTAAAATTGATTAATTTTGATGTAATTCACACAGAAATCCACAAATTCTCAGATTAGATGACTTAAAGAGATTAGCATGTCGTTTGTATTCAGTGACAGCAAGACGCCCTTCAGAGGATGCAAGCTGATGTCAAGACACTGTCACAGTAAACTTGAGCTCAGCTGCCCCTGTTCTTAACCCGTTTCTGTCCTCAGTCTGTCTCAGATGTGCTGATGTCAGGCGGGCTGCAGGAACATGCATGCAGCACTTTCTCTGTCCCGTTGACACGATCGCTCACGGCTGCAGACTTCTCCCACATGCCCTTCGGCTTCAGAGCAGAAGGCAGCTACAGCCGAGCGAAGGTGTGAACATTTCCAGGATCAAATGTTGAATTTGCAGTTGAAGAAAGCATCATAACCTTCATGTGTTTGTTTCCAGGAGCGCAGCTTTGGCTGCAAGGTGTGTGGCAAGGTGTTCAAGCGCTCTTCCACCTTGTCCACTCACCTCCTCATCCACTCCGACACAAGACCGTATCCCTGCCAGTACTGCGGGAAAAGGTTTCACCAAAAATCAGACATGAAGAAACACACTTTTATACACACAGGTGAGAGAAATCACCAGAAAATAAGAAAGAAAGCGGAAACTGTCCCGTCTGAAGCGTGTCCTGAACTGCTTTCCTGTCTCTGATCAGGTGAGAAGCCACATGTGTGCAAAGTGTGCGGTAAGGGATTCAGCCAAAGCTCCAACCTCATCACCCACAGCCGAAAGCACAGCAGCTACCGGCCGTTCAGCTGCCCCCGCTGTCAGCACGGCTTCCAGCGCAGGGTTGACCTGCAGCGCCACCAAGAGGCGCAGTGTGGTTATGGAGACATGTACGCTCAAAGCCGAGCCCACGAAGCAACCAGGAGATGATTCTGCACGGAGAAGCACCATCTGTACATAACTTAAACATGGCTTTTATACTAACATGCAAGTTTTACATAAATAAAGCTGGACTTGTTTGCTATGAAAACATTTTCTCATCCTTGTGCTTTGTGGACTTTTTTAAAACTATCATGGCATATTTTGCATGAAAACCCCACAGAAAACTCCTTCACAAATAATTATTATTGGGTATTTTAAGGCATTTCTGTCCTGAATTATTATGCACTTACAAGATCGAGTGTCCCCGTCTCGCTTTGAGGTATCCTTGGTAGATTTTAGCCCATAATAGACATTAGAAAAGAAATCAGCTGTCAGTGAAATAAGATTAAATTGACAAAAGTGATAATAAATAAAAATTCTATGAAAGTGATGACACTGATTTTCAATTGTGGCTCAATAGAAATATTAAAAACAAAAAAAAAAAGATACGTCAACAAGCATGAATGGGCTCAAATGTTGTTGAGCAACACTTTGAGGCAATCACTGCAATCAGGTGTTTTCTCTAATGTTCAATCATACGTCTGCACATGTTGACAGGTATGTTGGTCCATTGTTCATGGGAAAGGTGCTCTAATGTGTCTGGGACAGTTTTTTTTAAAATTATTATTATTATAATTATTATTATTTAAAACCATAATTCAAAAGCAATATTTTGTTTCACTAAATCTATCACTAAAATGATTAGTTTCTGTAGTTTCCTGTTATTTGAGTTACTATTGTGAATTAAGTCTTTTCTTTAACGCCCACCTCACATATAATTTCTATGCTAAATATTCTAAACGTAAGTTTGGAAAAGTGTCAGAATAAATAAGGGGGGTTGTGATGGATCTGGTCCACTGCTTAGACACAACACCTGCATGTCCAAAATAAGCTTCTCTTATCCAGATAAAGCTGAATTGGTATTTTTAAATAGCAGCAGTAATAACTTTGTTTGTGGATGCTGGAGGATAAAAAGTTAAAGGGACACTGTGTAATCGCGAGCAGCTCCTTCGTACTTTTCATGCTGCATTCGTGTGAAACCGGGCAGACCGACGACATCCGCTGCATGTAAAGTTATCACCGGCCTCTATGTGAAGATGTGGTCCGTCAGTTACAGTGACATCAGTCCACATCTGATTTGTTGTCATGGCGATGTCGTATTGTTTTCCCTGACCCATGTTTTACCGTCTTTCGCTCGGCTTCATTGATTAAAATGACATCTGGTTTGTTACCAACGGCCGTCTGCCCGACTGCACGTGAACGCAGCATCAGTGAGACGCTAGTTTCTCCCCACTGCAGCGCGGTGACTTTTCAAAGGCATTACCTCGAACTGAGCTGAAAACTCCGGTGTGTCCGGTGAGTTTCTGTGTTTTCCTACCATCACGCTTCTCCCGAACGCAAAAACATGGCGATGCGACATGGCAGCCTCCACCGAGCCGCCCCGCTCGATGTGTAAATGAATGATGCGAACGGCAAATTTAGAACTTAGAGGAGCGCTTCAGTTTGTTGATGGGAGTGATTACTGATTAATGAAAAAACACTTTTGAACCAAATAATCAGTTTTTGTGAATAAAACACAGGAGAACTTACACAATATCCCTTTAAAGGTTGAATATGGAATATGGACAGAACAGCGACATCACGTGTGTCTAGGTTGTAGTTGCAACGGCAGAAGAACAACTCCAGCCGCTGGGATGCCAGGCTCGCTGCCGATACGCAAGTGACCAACAGTCTGCAGCATGTCCAACACGTAACGCAGAGGAGTTTATAACTGACAGCTAACGTTAGCCACGCTAGCAAACGAGTTAGCTTAGCAATCCAGGAGGAAAGTCGCCTTTTCAGTGTTTTGATGCCATGGAAACGTTTATGTGGGTCCATCTAGTGTAGCTTCACCTAAATTTACTCCAAGTTTTTTCTCTTCTCAGGTCACTCCTTCTCAGGGATGGATAATACTGTATCTCCGGGCTCTGAAGCAGCTGCTTGACTCGTCGTCTCCACTGTTTCCACCTGTACCAGCCTGACTGTGCCCAACATACTGTTGCCACACAGAGATCGTATTTGGCATCCTGCAATGGCGCATGTATGGCTTGTAGATGTAAACATAACACCATTGTCAAACCCATTAAAAGTTATTTTATATTTATTTTTAGGCTAAATATAATTTTTTAAGGAAATGTACTGTCATTCTGCACCCCTCCAAAGGACTCGTAGAGGTATTATTTCTTGTAAATATAGCTTTTAATAAAAAAAAAAAAAATCATATTCGACCTAAAGGTAGTGTCCAGAGATCCCCCCTGAAAATAAATGCTAGACTTGTGCAACTGAAATCCGTCTCAAATCGCGCCTTTGGGCCTCTACTCTCGTGCAGTGGTGAGTTTGTTTGCAACTCCCTCCCTCCTGTCTGTAATTCCCTTTTTCCCTTTGTTTTGTTGTGTTTGGAACGTTTCTGGGTGGAGATTTCTGTTTATATCTCCAGCCAGAGCTATGGCCGTGATGCTGTGTATGGATAAGCTGTGACATGCTGTGTATGGATAAGCTCATGATTGGAGCGGATGCCAGTCACTCGAACTTGCGGGGAAAAAAACAAACAAAAAAAAAATGGCGGATGCAGCGGTGAATAGAGCTTATAGCTAGAGCACGTTGGAAAATCAGGGTTAATATTGGTTTGGCTTCTGTGCTCTGAAGGAGAGGCTTGAAGCTGAAGAGCGATGCAGCCATTAGCCCGAACTCCGGACCCTACCTTTAAATCTCAGGCTTGAAAATTATCAGAAACTTTGTGAATAAGGAGGAAAAAGTGGGTTTTGGTGGATCTGGTTCACCGTTGGAACAAGGCAGCAATATGCTGGACACCAGCTTCTATCACAGCTTTAGTCACAGACTTTCCCAGATAGTGTCGGCACCCCTAAACCTCTGATCCGGGAATCAGCTCTGCTTGGTACCGTCCCAAGATAGAAAACTCCCAACTTGTCAGCTCAATTTCCACACCATATTCAATAAAAACTACATTAAAAACACATAAAACTTGCATAATCTACACAAAAGGCCTTTTGAGAAGAATCTGTAGATAATTATGAACCAATATGTTTCACTCAACTCTATTAATAATCTTTCATTTTCATATTAAGTGTGTTGTTTTGTTTTTTAGCAAAGATTACTTTTAAAGTTGCATAAATCTGTGTGCGCCTCCTGCAGAGTTATTTTTTGAAGAGTTAACCGAGACCACACCAGAGATAAAACTATGCGTGTTTGCAGGAAGCATGAAAACGGACATCCTTGCAGTTTGCTCCACTACCCATCTTTTATTACGACTTCAAACAAATACACTGATACAACATCCAGTATTCCACATGTTACAACATTTAATTTATACACAGCACATTTTATTTGACTAACACGAGATTCCAGATGCATTTTGGCTGAGCTTGTTATACGTAATTATTATACATCTTATTTACCACACAGAAACAATCTGAAGGTGATGATGATGTGCTCTCTGTTTGAGTCACTCCAGACATGTTTAGATGATGTTGCACCCGGATGAGGCTCTCTAAGCAAGATTTGCACCATCAAACAAGCAAACTTTCACTTTGAATCAAACATAGGCTCCACAGAACGCTGCAAACGGACTTCTACTATATTCACGTGTTTTCTGGCCTCTCACATCCTTGATGTTCAGCAATAAAAGCTGCAAGAATGCAGCTGTGCTCTCTCTCATGCACACACACACAAGTTGTGTCCTAGTTCCTCTGTCAGATTTGCAGGAGGAAATCCTGAGAAAGAGATAAAAGAACAAAACTGTTCAGACTTATCTGTGAGGAAATCTGCAGGTGCTTGCCTAATGGTGGCATATCTCTCTGGTAATGACGGCGCTTTAACCACCACAGTTTATTCTAATGTGCACCGTTACACCTCACTGGTGAAAGAAGTGCAGAATTATCATTTTTTTAATAAGAACAAAGACGCCTGATTTGCTTCTGACTGGTTTGACTGGCTATTAATAGCATTCACTTGGTTCTTTGAGGCATGAAAATGAACACAGCTGAACACAAAAAATTAAGAGCAACTGTTTTCTTTTTTTATGAAATAAAACAACATCTGTAGAGGGGTAGGAATGGGTAATCCCAAATAAATACTAGACTGTATATAGAAAAGCTATGTAGCAGAGAGAAAAACTCTTACCTGTTACAATTATATTCACGTTCTAATGAGGTGAAGTGAATGTTACTTACAGTTGTGTGAAAAAAGTGTTTGCCTGATTTCTTATTTTTTGCATGTTTGTCACACTTATATGTTTCAGATCACCAAACAAATTTAAACATTAGACAAAGATAACACAAGTAAACACAACATGCAGATTTTTATGAGTAAGGGGGGGGGGGGGGATCCAAACCTCCATGGCCCTGTGTGAAAAAGTGATTGCCCCCTAAACCTAATAACTGGTTGTTCCATCTTAGCAGCAACAACTGCATCAAGCGTTTGTGATAACTGGCAGTGAGTCTTCTACAGCGCTGTGGAGGAATTTTGTTCCACTCATCTTTGCAGAATTGTTGTAATTCAGCCACATTGGAGGCTTTTCCAGCATGAACCGCCTTTTTAAGGTCATGCCACAGCGTCTCAATGGGATTCAGGTGGGGACTTTGACTAGGCCACTCCAAAGTCTTCATGTTGTTGTTCTTAAGCCATTCAGAGGTGGACTTGCTGGTGTGTTCTGGATCATTGTTCTGCTGCAGAACCCAAGTGCGCTTCAGCTTGAGGTCACCAACAGATGGCCGGACATTCTCCTTCAGGATTTTTGGTAGAAGCAGAATTCATAGTTTCATTTACCACAGCAAGTCTTCCAGGTCCTGAAGCAGCAAAACAACCCCAGACCATCACACTACCACCACCATATTTTACTGTTGCTATGATGTTCCTTTTCTGAAATGCCGTGTTACTTTTACGCCAGATGTAATGGGACCTACACCTTCCAGAAAGTTCCACTTTTGTCTCGTCAGTCCACAGAGTATTTTCCCAAAAGTCTTGGGGATCATCAAGATGCTTTCTGGCTAAACTGAGACGAGTCTTTATGTTGTTTTTGCTCAGCACTGGTTTTGGTCTTGGAACTCTGCCATGCAGCCATTTTTGCCCCCCAGTCTCTTTCTGATGGGGGAGTCATGAACACTGACCTTCATTGAGGCAAGTGAGGCCTGCAGTTCTTGGATGTTGTTCTGGGGTCTTTTGTGACCTCTTGGATGAGTCGTCGCTGTGCTCTTGGGGTCATTTTGGTCGGCCGGCCCCTCCTGGGAAGGTTCACCACGGTTCCATGTTTTCACCATTTGTGGATAATGGTTCTCACTGTGGTTCTCTGGAGTCCCAAAGCTTTAGAAATGGCTTTGTAACTTTTTTCCAGACTGATAGATCTCAATTACTTTGTTTCTCATTTTTTCCCTGAATTTCTTTGGATCGCAGCATGATGTCTAGCTTTTGAGGATCTTTTGGTCTACTTAACTTTGTCAGGCAGGTCCTATTTAAGTGATTTCTTGATTGAGAACATGTGTGTCAGTAATCAGGCCTTGGTGTGGCTACAGAAATTGATCTCTGCTTTCCAAAGATGTGATAAACCACAGTTTATGTTTTAACAGAGGGTCCAATCACTTTTTCCACACAGGGCCTTGTAAGTTTGGATTCCCCCCCCCCCCCCCCCCCCCTTACTAATAAAAATTTTCATTTAAAAACTGCATTTTCTGTTTACTTGTGTTATCTTTGCCTAACATTAAAATTTGTTTGATTATCTGAAACATATAAGTGTGACAAACATGCAAAAAAAAAAAAAAAAAGAAAAAGAAAGAAGGGGCAAACACTTTTTAACACAACTATGTTTATGTTATTTTGTTTGTTTTTTCCTTCTTTCATTGTTTGTCAGTCCATTGATGTAGGATTTTTTTTGTTTGTTTTGTTTTACAGTAAATATCCAAATAAATGCTCAATTTCTTTTTTTTTTTTTTAAAGATGAGATACACACAACCTCAGATTAACTCTGTTATTATCTAACTTTTTGACTTTTAATATAAATATGTGTAAAATGTCAGCGCTTTTTTCTGCTGTTTGGTTAGCAGGTCTTACCTCTACACTGAGGTTGAGGACTGGTCAGACGGGGATGGTGGATTCCTGGTGTTCTGGCTCCCACAGGTCCGCTCGGTTAAATGACCCTCTCTGAAATACACGGGGCGCCCCCTTCAAAAGAAGCCACAAACACTGTTGTTCTATAGTTTCTACACAGATCGCCTCTACAGAAGAATGACTCATCTTTAATATTTCTGATTATGTTTGCATCTTTGATCAGATCAGCCAGTGAATGTGGTGATTAGCGTCCCAGACCAGATCAGCACAGGCGCTGCTGCACTGTCACAGTCAAAATCTACTTTTTTTTTAATCTAAAAGGTTGATGCAAGCCGACAGTTTCATGGCCGTACTTACAAATCAAAAGTACTAATCCTGAGCTGAATACTACTGCCTATGCATAGATCAAACATGCCTTTTAACTATAACATTTAACTGCAATCCTGTATAAATTTAATCCTGTAAATAAGTGAAATTGAATATTTACTACCATCACTTGGGGGTGCTGCTGCTTCATACTTTTAAATCAGGGTGAGATTATTTAAACTGTCTGGAAGACGATCCTCCCCAAGACTTTTAATAAAGAAATCATGAAAAACAAGCCAACTATCTTGAATTACTTCGATTTAACAAACATTTCTAACCAGTGTTTTGTCAGTTCCATCACTGCAGTGGAGCGATACCTTTACGCTAAACATGTTTCAGTACTAAAAAACAGGTGTTTGATATGAAATGAAACTTTCAGACAAATTAGGGTAAAAAAACCGGTATACAGGTACTACCCAAAAAATCGGAATATTCTGACAAAGTTCATGTATTTCTGTAATTCAACTTGAAAGGTGGGCTGCACGGTGGCGTACAATTCAAACAGTTCGCCCTGTGTATGTGTGGGTTCTCTCCGGGTACTTTGGCTTCCTCCCACCATCCAAACACATGCATGTTTGGTTAATTGATCACTCTAAATTGCCCCTAGGTACGAATGTGGGCGTGAATCGTTGTCTGTGTGAAAGTGACTTCATCTTTGAGGCCCCCCCAAACCCAGGCGAGGGGCCCCCCCCCCGCGCGCCCCCCCCCCCCCATTTTTTTTTTTTTCTTTTCTCCCCTCTCTAACACCCCTCCCTCCGCCCCCCCCCCCCCCCTCCCCATATATGAGTTTGGGGGGATTATTTCTCTTTTATTTTTTTTTTTTCCTCTCTTCTTTTTTTTCTCCAATTTAAAAAAATTTACCTTCTATAAGCCTTCACAAGCAAGCGTCAAAGCCAAAACAACTTTTGACAACCCCAGCAACCCCTGTGACCCTGAACTGGATAAGCGATACAGAAAATGAATGAACTTAAAAGGTAAAATTTACATATTGTTTAGACAAATAATATGTGAATCAATATATTTCAAGCTTTTGTTTCTTTGGATGTTGCTGATCAGCACTTGCAGCTTTAGAAAACATCAAATTCAAAAACTCAAAAACTTTGAATACTGTAAAAAGCTTCAGTATTGTAGGCTCAGAGTCTCACATTCTAAATAGGTAAGTAATCCAAAACATCTGCATAAGTGCCCCAAGCTTTTAACGGAGTCATCACCCGGAAATGCCACTTTTTCACGTTAAAACGTGTATTGGAATAGGACCTCAGTTAAAACGTCCCAGAAACCCAGTGAAAGTGACTTAGTCTTTGAGTGCGGGCTCTCTCTGCACACCAGAATCGGCCACAAGAGCGCACTCTCCACAGTACGCAATTTTGTTTTATCTCTGTTAATAACGTGATCCACAGAGGCTGCTAGCTGCTAAGCTAGCCTCTTTAGCACCACCTGAAACCAGCTGATTACCTGCCGTGGAGTAGCGTTTAATGACCAGCTTTGTCAGAGAGGAGGATGACGACGACGACGACGACGAGGAAAAGAAAAATCTGCCGTGCCAAGCTGCTTCGGCAGAAATTTAGCAGTTTTCAGTGCTGTAACAGGAGGGACAGCTTTACCAGGGACCAGTGGATTATATTTATCAGTGAGGATGTGCAGTCGGTAAGTGTTGCTGCTTGTGTAACTCATCTTTTGTGTAGAGACCAGTAAATGATGGTAGACGAACGGACAAGCTGCTAATGTAGCTACAAAAGCTAACGCAGTTGTTGCGGTTTGATTAACTTCCCGTCAGATGTTCGTTCCTTATATTCATCAGAGTCCAGCCCTTTTACTCCGCGGATCCTCTCCATTAACCGTACTGTTACACTTTATCACGTTTTTCTCTGTTGGGACATCATTTCCTTCACCTGCTCTGTCCTGATAAAACATTGTTTTGGTTTTGACGCTTGCTTCGTGAACGCGCTTACAGACAGGTCTAATTCTCGTTCGTATTCTCGCTACAAACAAAAGTTGGGGATAAAAAAAGATTAAAATGAGCTCATTAAATTTTCCTCCCACCCAACTAGAATTAAAAATTCATTTGAAGATAATTTAATGAGGATTGTGTATGTAAAACACTAGGTTATGACACCTTTAAAAAAGTCCCTGTCTTGGTTTAGAAGAATTCACAACCATGGGGAAGAGTCTCAAAGCTCATTAATTGACAGTTAAGTGGAAGGAAGAAGTGTGAAAGAAAACGGTGTAGAAGCCGGAGGGCTGACAGCAGCCTGGAGAAGATGGTCAGGAGAGGGCCTTTCAAAAGTGTGGAGGACTTCATAAGGAATGGACCTGTGAGCTTCATCAAGTCCAGCATGCAGCCGTCTACCAGGACATTTTGGAGACCTTCATGCTTGCTTCAGTGGACCAGCTGTATGAGGATGCAGACTTCATCTTCCAGCAGGACTTGGCACCTGCCCACACTGCCAAAAGTACAAAATCCTGGTTCAACAACCATGGATCACCATGCGGGATTGGCCCACAAACTCACCTGGCCTGAACCCCATCGAAAACATGTGGGACATTGCCAAGAGAAAGCTGAACGGGAAGAGAGCAAACAATAAAGAAGAGCTCAAGGCTGTGATGGAAGCATGTTTGTCTTCCATAACAGCTGAGATATGCCGGAATCTGGTAGCATCCATGCCACGCCGGGTGAAGGAGTCATTCACGCAAAAGGGGCCCCAACCAAGTACTAAGTACAGATGCAAGATTTTACTTTAGGAGGCCTGATATTTTTCTATTTAAAGTCCTTTTATAATTGATTTAATGCGATATTCTAAATTTTTGAGTTTTTGAATTTGAGGTTTTCTTAAGCTGCAAGTCCTAATCAGCAACATCCAAACAAATAAAAGCTTGAAATATATTGATATGCATATTATTTGTCTATACAATATGTAAATTCCACCTTTTAAGCTAAATCATAGAAATCAATTAACTTTTTCACAATATTCTATTTTTTGGGGGTAGAACCTGTATATCGTATATTGTTGTCTAAAATAAATATATACTATGATATTTGGTCCATGTCGCTCAGGCCCTGGGGTTATTCGAGTTCTCCGGTCACTACAATTCTTTTTAAAAATTTTCTCTTTTTAAATTGAGTGCTGTTTCAGCATCTGTCAGTTTAAGGTTCCACCTTAAAAAATAATCATCCAGTCTTCAAAATCTCCACTCACTCGCTCATATGGAGTGTTCACTACGACTGTTAGGATGCACAAATGCAAATCAATACATCGATTCAATGATTCAAGCTCCAAAGTCACCCAGTTCACACATCAATGCAGAAATCATTCGTAAGACGTTTGTTAGTAAAAACATGAGGAATTGTTTCCATTTGCTTTATTTGAACACCAAAATGTTTTTATTCACCTGAGGAAAATGCAGATAATCAAGATTTGGTGGGAACTATGAAGTCAGATTGTATTTATTTATAACTAAACTCTAAAAAATATTTAGTTTGAGTTTCTAAATAGTAGTAAAGTTTACAATATATCCTACTTTAATATCTTCAGTTAGAATTGCTGCAAGGCAACAAAGGTCCCAGGAATGTATATAATGTTGGTCTGGAGTTAAACAGAGTTGTAAGGTCAGAAAATTATGCAGTGGTACTTTTTCATTTAAACAAAAGGAGAAAAAGAAACAAGGCCTTTCTGAAAGTTCAGAGTCCTCTGTGGGAAGGGAGAATTCTGTATAATCTGTACTATGAGATCTGTAACTCTGAGGACTTTTGAGCTGTATATACTATTACTACTATAGCTCAAAATAACAGCAATAAAAAGCTGTATAACTTAATATAAATGTTAATATAACACAGACAGAACGGAAAAAAAACATTCAAGAGGCAAAATATGATCTCGATACAAAGGTCAGCTTAGTATGAGTTGTATTCTTTGCATTGAGATGATAATATTCCACTATAATGTGTGGGAGGCATCAGGTGTCAGTTCATCTTGTTACCTGTAAAGTTATAGATGCACCACAGCCCCCCCATCAGACCAACGCCGATTGCAAAGGCTGCAAAAGCGATTCCCATCACTGGTCCTGCCTGTAGTTCAGAGTCTGGAGACAGAAACTGATGGAAGTTAGAGAAAAAGAGGAGCATAAATGACTCTGCTGAATCTGGGGACCGACCGCTGAAACGATACCTGATCTCTGCGTTCTTTGGCCAATCGGAATCCGCATTTTGGGTGCCAGTGAAATCATTGGATGGGTGACCACCATGGGCCTGGAGAGGTTTCTGATCTCACACTATGATGGGAATGAAGGGGGTCTATGTCACATGATCTACGTTGTATGGGTTTACTGGTATGATGGGGTGGTTTTTTACCTGATTACTGGGTGATCTAGATCCAAGTAGAGGAATGTGTGTCCTGCCCTGGCAGTTGTTCTTTACGACTTCCTTCACGGGTTCCTCTTTTGTTGAGTCAGACACACACAGGAGAACACTGCAGTGGAGGAACTGCATCGAGTCATTAAAAACCGGCTTCAGGATGAAACTAAATCTCACCGGCTGTTTTCCTCCGTTTCTCCAGCTCTCAGCCTTTCCTGAGGCCTTTCTGTCTTTGTGATGATTTCTCTCTGTCTCTAGTCCTTCTGCGGTCTTTTCTTCTTCCAGTTGACCTTCACCTTCAATTCCTTTTTGTAATTCACCTCTCGTCTTTGCGACGAGGGTCAACGATGGGTCTGAGGAACAACCGTCGCTTATCACAGTCCAGAAAGGAGATTTTCTGGGGTCAGACTGAGGAGATACAAAGCAGGACTTCACCTGAACGATGTCTGCGAGAGGTGCTTTAGCGGAAATCTGCAGAGGAATAGAGGCGAGAAACTTTAGGAAAAAAATCATTTTGATGTTTATTTGAACTGAGAAACTTTAAAGGGGAATTTAGCTTTTTTTTAAACCTGGGGTCTGTTTTCATATATGTGAGTGATGGAGGAAGGAATTTTCAAGATAGCTCCAGCATTTAGCCGGGCAGGTAGCAGCCTAGCAGCACAGCTAATGATAAGTATGGGGCAACTGGCCCCCGCGTCTAAGTTCGCCCTAAAAACCTGCTTCTTTTCCTATGAAGGGCTCGGATAGTCCCAACGAGTGTCTGACAACATACTAGAGAGGAGAAATGAACCAAAGTATCTACATTTCCTGGGGATCACTTTTTATTTTGGTGTTCGTGTCCAAATCTGGATGCTGGAAATCAAATCTCGTTCCGAAATTGCAGGATATTCTCGTCCCTCAATGGTTATTTAATGTGAGTCATCACGTGGTTTCGGAAATCAAGCAGTAAGTCCCATCACCCCCTCGCCCCCCTTATGTTGAGATGTGAGTCACCACATGATTTCAGAAATTGCACAATAACTCCATCCTCCACCACTGTTTTGATGCAACTTATCACGTGATTTCGCAAATCGCGTGATAACTCACGTCCCCCACCGCTGTTTTGATGCGAGTTATCGTGTGATTTTGGAATTCGCGCGATAATTCGTGTCCACCACCGCTGCTTTGTTGCGAGTTATTGTGTGATTTCGGAAATCACACGATAACTTGCGTCCTCCACTGGTGCTTTGACACGAGTCACCGTGTGATTTCCGATATCTCGTGATAACTCATGTCCCCCATCACTGTTTTGATGCAAGTTATCACGAAACTTCTGAAATCGCACAATAACTCGTGTACCCCACCGATGTTTTTAATGCGAGTTATCGTGTGATTTCGGAATTCGCGTGATAATTCACGTCCCCGACCGCTGTTTTGATGCGAGTTATTGTGTTATTTCTGATATCTCTTAATAATTCATGTCCCCCATCACTATTTTGATGCGAGTTATCACGAGATTTCGGAAATCGCAAAAAAACTTGCGTCCTCCCACCGCTGTTTTAATGCAAGTTATCGTGTGATTTTGGAATTTGCGTAATAATTCGCATCCACCACCACTGCTTTTTTGCGAGTTATTGTGTGATTTCCGTATCTCTGATAATTCACCACGATATCACGAGATTTCGGTGCATCCCCCCCTGGTGCTTTGACACGAGTCATCGTGTGATTTCCGATATCTTGTGATTACTCATGTCCCCCATCACTGTTTTGATGCAAGTTATCACGAAATTTCTGAAATGGCACAATAACTCGTGTCCCCACACCAGTGTTTTTAATGCAAGTTATTGTGTGATTTCGGAATTCGCTTGATAGTTCACGTCCCTGACCGCTGTTTTAATGCTAGGTTATTGTGTTATTTCCGATATCTCTTGATAATTCATGTCCCCCATCACTATTTTGATGCGAGTTATCACGAGATTTCGGAAATGGCAAAATAACTCGCGTCCCCCACAGCTGTTTTGATGCAAGTTATCGTGTGATTTTGGAATTCGCACGATAATTCGCGTCCAACACCGCTGCTTTGTTGTGAGTTATTGTGTGATTTCGGAAATCACACGATAACTTGCGTCCCCCACTGGTGCTTTGACACGAGTCATCGTGTTATTTCCAAAATCTCTTGATATTTCATGTCCCCCATCACTATTTTGATGTGAGTTATCACGAGATTTCGGAAATGGCAAAATAACTCGCATCCCCCACCGCTGTTTTGATGCGAGTTATCGTGTGATTTTGGAATTCGCGTGATAATTCGCGTCCAACACCGCTGCTTTGTTGTGAGTTATTGTGTGATTTCGGAAATCACACGATAACTTGCGTCCTCCACTGGTCTTTGACACGAGTCATCGTGTGATTTCCGATATCTCGTGATAACTCATGTCCCCCATCACTGTTTTGATGCAAGTTATCACGAAATCTCTGAAATCGCACAATAACTCGTGTCCCCACCGGTGTTTTTAATGCGAGTTATCGTGTGATTTTCGGAATTCGCGTGATAATTCACGTCCCCGACCGCTGTTTTGATTCGAGTTATTGTGTTATTTCCGATATCTCTTTAATATAATTCATGTCCCCCATCACTATTTTGATGCAAGTTATCATGAGATTTCGGAAATGGCAAAATAACTCGTGTCCCCCACCGGTGTTTTTAATGAGAATTATCGTGTGATTTCAGAATTCACGTGATAATTCACGCCCCTGAGCGCTGTTTTGATGCGAGTTATCCTGTGATTTCGTAAATCACACGATATCTTGCGTTCCCCACTGGTGTTCTGAAATAGCATGATAACTCGCGTCCCCCAACACTGTTTTGACACGAGTTATCGTGTGATTTCAGAAATCTCGCGAAAATCTATAATGCCTGCCCGGCTAAATACTGCTCGGCTAAATACTGGAGCTATCTTGAAAATTCCTTTCTCCATCACTCACATCTGAAAGGACGTATGAAAACAGACCCCAGGTTCAAAAAAAAAATCAAAATTCCCCTTTGACCAAAGAAGCAGAGAAGCCCTTGCTTTAGAGATGTTAAACGCAGACCTCAACGTAGACACTGTGGTCAGCAGTGATGACACAAGGCCCGTAGCAGGTCTGCTCAAAGCTCTCGGTGACAGAAAGCTTCAAAGCAAGAACAGGTTCAAATTTGTGCCTGTGAGTTGGAAGATGGCCGATTTCTGGATCAGACTCTGGACCTCGTGGTACGCCCCTTGGAAACCGTCCTATCAGAGGAAGGGTCACGTTATCATCAGAGGCAGCGGGATGTGCAGGGATGGCAAAAAAGCAACTAATCTAAAAGAAAAAAAAATAGAGATTAACGGTTAGGACAAATCAAAAACTGTTAAATAAATAAGGAAGACACATGAAAACATGCAGATATCTCACAGGTATGCTAAGTGGACGCTTGGACATCTCTGTCTCACTGAAAGCCACAGTGGTCTGAGGTTCATTTCTCCATAGCAACACCTAAACAGAAGAGAATAAAGAGCACAACCGTGCAAAGTTACAGATGAATGTCTTAAAAATAACAGTTTCTAATATCAGTACAAGTAGATATAAAAAGACAATGCAAAAACTCAAATTTTAACAAGTATGTTTTTTTCAATTTCTTGTCAAATATCTCATCACACTCAAAATAAGACAAAATTACCAACAGAGAAACATTTTTGTGAGATTAAAGAACTTGTTTAAGGCATTGCATCTTATTTAGCTTGTTCTATTGGTAGAATTTTTTTCCTCATTACAAGCAAAAAAGTCTTTTTTAAAAAAACTTATTTTAAGAGTGCACAAGATTTTTTTGCTTGTCATAAGCACAAAATAGAACAAGCAAAATTTTCTTGATAAGATTTCTTGAAATAAGATGCTTTGCTTTAAAACAAGTTCTATATCTCACTAAAAGTTTCTCTTTAGGTGATTTTGTCTTATTTTGAGTCTGATGACATATTTTGACTAGAAATTTTAAAAATATGCTTGCTAAGATTTGAGTTTTTGCAGTGTATTAGCAGTGAGCTTCATCCATCCATCCAACCTTTAGATTTGCAGTGGGGAATCCTGGTCTTCAAGGGCCACAATCCTGCAGGTTTTAGAGGTTTCCCTGCTCCAACATCCCCATTCAAATCAAGTGGACCCAACAGCCTGTCAAGTTCTGCACACTGACTCATTGATTTGAATCAGGTGTGTTGGAGCGGGGAAAGATTAAACTTGCAGGAGAAGGGCCAAATTCCCCTCACTGCTTTAGATTAAGCAGAATTTCCCACAGTTAAAAGCAAAGCCCAGGCAGAAGTGGCAAAAGTTGCAGTTCACGCTTCATCCACTAGGGGCTGGCTCCAAAACAGACTCCCATGTTAGAAAAAAAAAAAAAAAAAAAACAGCTTCACAGCAGAAATAAACATGTTTACAGTCTGGTTCAAAAAATCATTTTTAGCTTTAATAGGTCAAGTTTGATTTTTGATATACGCAGCCATGTAAAAAATGAAGAGACAACCATTGTTTTCTCATATTTCTTGGTGATTTTAATGCCTGGTACTACTAAAGGTACATTTGTCTGGACAAATATAATGATAAAAAAAATACCTCATAAGAGTTTAATCTAAGAACTGATATCAGCCATTTTTCATGCTTTTCTTGATAAGTGATTTTGGTTATTCAGTTCTTACATCAATAGCTGCCAAAAACAGCTTTTAAACGATGTAGATTTTCTTTTCTGCCTCTTTTAGACACATGATTCACACCACAGTTGGTACTGGATTGAAATAACCATTATTTTTGATGACAAGGGTGGTCTCTTAATTTTTTCCATGGCCATATATATATATATATATATATATATATATATATATATATATATATATATACACACACAGTCATCTTCATAACCTCAATTGAAAGAAGGAAAAAAAAATCATGTCTCAGTGAAATAAGATGAAATTGACAAAAGTAATAATTAAGGAAAATTCTATGAAAATCATGACATTGATTTTGAATTGTGATTTGAAAGAAATATTAAAAACAAACACATGAAAAAATTTTAAAAAGTGAACAAGCATGAAGGGGCTCCGCAGCTAAAATTTTGTTGAGCAACATTTTGAGGCAATCACAGCAATCAGGTGTTTTCTGTAGTGTTCAAAAAGACTTATACACCATCATCATTCACAATCATTTACAATTATATAAAAGTAAAACATAAAAAGAAAAATACTGTAATAAAACAAAATACAATTAAATATAGAATTAACTAACAATAACAATAATAATATGAAAACACATAAATAAAAGTAAATTAAACCAAATGAATTAATTAGATTAAAAGAAACATGAAATTTTGTACAGTAAGAAGTCGTGTTTCATTGTAATTCCCTCATTTTAATTCCTGTAAGACATTTAAACAAACATCACCTCCGTACATCCTTCTCTCCTTCCCATTTCCTGCCTCCTAAATGAGACTCATTTAATTTGCCTCTTTGCAGAGATCCAGTTTTCAGCTTCGGCTCTGCCATGTTCTGGTCATGCTGACACGGGTCACGAGTCACTCGGAGACGATCCAGGTAGCACAGTTAAAAGGGTTAATAATGCACCAAATGGCTTTTTATGTAATTGCCTGATAGAGCTGCAGTTTGTCCATTTATGCTGAATAAAATGTGGATTCAAACTGGGTGTCTCATAGTTTTTGTGCCAACAGTGGCCACTGGTTAGAAGTAGAAATGATTTAAAGAGTAACCAGCACAACGTTTCTTGCTCTTTGAAAGCAGAGTTTGTTTCATTGTTTTCCTGATGACATTCAGATTCATCAGCCTGTAACTGCAACGGCAGCCAGTCCGCAGTCAGAACGCTCCGGGACTGTTTAATGACGCCCGGACATGGATGAGATGTCACTATCTGAAGCCCTGCTTGGTCAGGACGGTGTGATTGGTCCTCTGTCCTCTGACTGCTGTCCCCCTGAGAAGAATCTGGGCTGATGTTGATCCCATAGATATCCAGATATAAACACCAGATAAGGCGCCCCCCTGTTTGCCCGTGGGGTTGAACCCAAGAGGAAACATTCTGCTGTGTTTTTGGAAACACGTCCACCATTTTGGACTGAAACGGACCTCATTCTGGAAATGTGGGTATGAGTGGACAATAATAGTTGTAAGAGCCATTTGATTGATCTTAAATCATTTTATTTTTAAGTTAAACGAGGACACCTGCTGGTCTTCTGGTCATATGTTCCTCATGTTAGATGTGGAGCTTTTAAAGGGTTACTGGGCTTACCTGATTGCAACAGGTAAGTCGTGGATCATTGCAGCTTGCAGACGCCAGCAGGCATTATGAATTTTCAATTGCGTTGCATTGGATAAAATGTTTTCTATTCCAAATGTTAAACCGTGCCTTGGATAACTCATTTGATTTGGAAAGCTTATTGAAAGAACACTTTCAGCATCTACCTGGAAGTGGCATACAAGAAGACATAGGTGCCGATTCTGTGGCTGCTTCGGGGCCCGAACATCCACGGAAAATACCGAGCACCAACGTGGGATTGATGGCAAAGTCGGTCTCATCAAGCATCCACTGCAGTGTTTCTCCTACATTGACTCAGTCATGGTGGACCTCCTCAGCTATATTATTAGGACCATGCCTCCAAAATGATTAGAATTAAAACTTTTCACATGGACAATGTCAGAATTTCTTAACTGAAACTGGATTACCGCTTCTAGAAGCCAGCAGCAGAAGAAGTCTCTGCCGTCTGGCATCGCATTTGCACCTCGTTTAATGAGAAAATAGTACAGACTTTTAATATGGCGTGTTCCTGGATCACCAATGGGTTCATTAAGCTGCAGCTAGTCGGATATTTAAAAGAACCAACAAGACAGGTGAAAAAAAAGCTACAGGCTGCTAGAAGGTTGCTGATTAATTTGGTAAGATTATGTTGCACTGGCTTCGAATTTTGCTTTCTGTTTCTCTTGCAAGCGCATTTATTGCTTGCTGTCACATTTGTGAAGGATTCTGCTGGTGACTAATTTATTACCAATTTCAATTTCTTCAAATTATGTTTTAAATGGATGATGTTGCATTTGTTCATTTTGTGGTGAGTTCATTCATTCATTTTACAAAATAATAAGACACAAATTCCCCTAATAATGGGATATTTATCTCGTCTTTTATGGCCTTCACTCACAGCACCCGGAAGAAATGTAGATCGGCGCCTATGCAAGAAGACATTACAATATTTATGAAAATAATTAGTTTACAGGCCAATATTTTGTCATTTAACTTGTATTATTTTTAAATAATATATTAATATAAAAATGTTATAACTCAATTAAAATAAAGTTATGATAAATTTTATAATATAATTATGATATAGGCTACTTCGGCTGTATTATATCTCCACAAGGATGAGTGAGGATTGTTGAAAACAGCCTATTAGGATAGTTTAGAATGATTTCTGAATAAAAATGAATTCAGTAGCAAGGTTATAATAGTTCTGGATTTTTAATTTGTTTCAGTTTCTATTTAGTTTTGACTTTTTTGTTTTTCAATTCAGTTAGTTTTAGTTTTTTGAGCAGGTTTGCTCGTTTTTATTAGTTGTTTTTTTTGTTTTCGCTTTTTGAAAATGCTAAGTTTTAGTTTAGTTTTTATCAGTTTCAGTGTTAGTTTTAGTTTTTGGGTTATTTCCTACCATAAATTATAGGTATTTGTCTGGTGTGACATTCAAAATCATCTTAAAAGTCACTCGGAAGACACAATACAGTTTCAGTTAGTTATTGTTTTTTTAAAAAAACTGTCATTTTTATTTTTATTTCAGTCAACCAAAATGTTTTTTCAATTTTAGTGTTCGTTTTTTTGTTAGTTTTAGTTAACTAGAATAATCTTGTTCAGTAGAACCATTGGTGGTGGGAATGGATGGGCTTGCTATGTTTCAATGCGTTTTAACAATAGTTAAGAAGTTTTTGCTTTTTAAAATGACGTTGCTGTTTTATTCGGTCTGTACAACAGCGATAAACTGCTTATTTCAGTCCAAAATGGCAGATGCGCATGGATGAAATGTTGCAATGGAGCATTCGTGTCGCCTCTTTGGTTGAACGTCCGTACTGGCGGCCATCTTGCCTCAGTCAGCTCGCCCACTCGTCACATTGATTTAATGGTACACGTACTTTTAAAACAACCATAACTTGATCAATCTTCTACCGGTTTTGAAACGTATTATTTGTTATAAACATCAGAGATTTAGTAGTGAAACTGCAGCTTATCAATAATTATAACGATATTTAGGAGCCACAAATATTGTTTTGGGGTTCTGATCACTGGGTCGTGGTTTATTTTATTTTGGTTACCATGGTGATGGCAAGCACTGATCACATGGATGTAGTCAGTGACAGATTGTGCTCTCAAAGGTATATATAAATATCATGTTGCCACTTTGTTTAAAGTTTTCTCAGCCTGAATATTGATATTATATAAATATCTTATATTCATGCTCCTGTTTATTTTCATGTGAGAGTGCATCGTTACAGCTCCGTTCTATGTTGGTTATACACTGTGTGCACAATTATTAGGCAAGTGAGTGTTTTGACCATTCTGGAAAATACTAAAATAGTCAAAAAGCAGCCGTGGGGCAAATGATTAACAGCCAACGTACTCTGGGCTAAACGCAAACCGAGCTAACTCAAAACTAACAGGAGCTAACGAAGATTAGCCTCCTAAGCAGCAGGATAAAGCATGTTTGGACTTGTTCTTAGCTGACTAAAACCCACCGTTGTGTGACTCTGCTACAAACTGAGACCTTACCGAGAGCAAACAAGGAGCTAACTAGGAGCCTCCAGTCTGCCACATGTCAATCAAAAGGACACGCCCTTAATTATGTGTAATTTCAAGATTGAATAAATGAGTTATAAAAAAATTCACCCCCCTCACAGTTGACATGAAGGTAAACTTGACCTATTAAACCTAAAATGATGTTTTGAACCAGGCTGTAAACATGTTTATTTCTGCTGTGAAGTTGGCCTTTTTACAATGGGGGTCTGCGGGGGATTTGCTCTGTTTTGGAGCCCCTAGTGGATGAAGAAAGAATTACAATTAAAAACTGCACTTCCTGGTTTCACATTTTTCCAGTGGAGTTTGCCTCTTGGTATTAAGCAAGGGAGGGGCCTTAGGAGACTAACATCTTATATTGTGCACAATTATAAGCCAGCTGCTTTTTCTTTGTCAAAATAAGCCAGAAAAGAAATATAACAGACTTGGACAAGTTAGAAATGATCAGATCTTTCAGAAGGATGCAGCATTCTTTAAATTTCCAAGACGTGACCACACCATCACGTTTTGCTGCAAATCCCCGAAAGGGTCACAAGAAAGGTGTTCAGAGGACCACATCAGTCCAGTTCTGAGGTCTTTACACTGGCTGCCGGTCCGTCAGAGAATAGACTTTAAAGTTCTGCTGCTGGTCTATAAAGCTCTGAATGGTTTAGGCCCAAAATACATCAGTGACCTCTTGACCCAGTATGAACCTTCTAGACCCCTCAGGTCATCTGGATCCGGTCTTTTATCAGTTCCCAGAGTCAGAACCAGACATGGAGAAGCTGCGTTCAGCTTCTATGCTCCACATGTCTGGAACAAACTCCCAGAAAGTCTCAGATCAGCTGAAACACTTAGTTTATTTAAACCAGGGACCCCCCCCTTCTCCCCCTTTTTTTTTAAATTAAAATCCACACTGGCTCTATGCTCTCTCTTTTTAATCTTAAATGTTTTTAATGTTTTTAATTTCAAATCATGCTTCTACTTTTTTGTTCTCCTTGGTGTTTTTTTTCCCTCTTGCACCCTGCTGTAATGCTTTTAATGTTTTATGTAAAGCACTTTGAATTGTCCTGTACATGAAATGTGCTGTACTGTACAAGTAAACTTGCCTTGCCTAGAGAGAAAAAGACACATTTACTGCCAAACATTTGAGAAGAATGAAAGGAGAAGCTAACAGGAAGCTGTTATCCTCCAGGAACCTGGAACCTGCCTGGAAGATCCCAAGTACAAGGTGTTCAGAGCTCAGTTACAAGGCCAAAGTCAAATGTTTAACTTAGAAATATCAGTTAAAAGGCTGCCTTGAAATTTTGTGTTGAATGGAAAATGTCTGTTTAAGATGTGTTTGATTAAGTATTTTAATTTATGACAATAATAGGGATGCACAATATAATCGGCCCTCTATCGGTATCAGCCTATATCAGCCTTAAAACTGAGTATCGGACATCAGCCACCCCACCGATATTTAACTGATATTTAACAGATATTTAACCAATCAGCACGCTGTTTCTAAAGTCTAAAAACACCCCAAAAACTTCAAAAACTTCTTTTTACAGACTTCAAAACTTCTAAAGATTAGGGCTGGGAAAAATATTGATACACTGAACTATCGCAATATTTTCATATGCTGATACCATATTGACATTTAAAAACGTGGTATCGATCTGTTTTACTAACGAAATCTCGCGATATTTCATTGTTTTTGTTTCAAAATGTTGCGGGAATTCACAAAAATTTTGAGATATTTTCATGGCCTGATATCATATTGACATTTAAAAATGCGGTATTGATCTATTTTACTAATGAAATCTCGCAATATTTCATTGTGCTGTTACGAAATCTCGGGAGAATTCGCAAAATATTGTGACATTTTGAAAAAGAATGATGAAATCTCGCAAGATTTTGTAAGTAAAATAAATCGACACCATGTTTTTAAATATAGATTTGATATTGGCATATGAAAATATCGCAATATTTCAGTGTATCAATATTTTTACCACCCCTATTTTTCAACGTGTCAGAAATGGATAACAAAACTGCTATTTGCAATGACTGCTTATTTTTTTCAACTTTAATATCGGTGTCGATATCGGTTATTGGCCACGTGAATTTTAAAATATCGGCATATTGGATATCGGCCAAAATTCCATTATCATGCATCCCTGAACACCATTCCAGAAGCTTGTTAATCTCACATAAAATAATACAATTGGTTTACAAAAATGCCAAAATGCAATTTCCAGTGTAGATGTTTGCTTTCCGGCTCTGCTGGTTCGGATAAATTATAATCCACGGTTACACTTCTGATGAAAGACGAGTAAAATGGAATGCAGAAAGAGATGTGCAGACTATACAACATGAAGACATGTTTTATGGCGCTTATCTCACCGTGTTTTTGTACTGCACCCCTCTGGGCTCTCCCACAAGCGTGGCCTCGGTCCTGCAGAAAATGACCGGTAACGCTAACAGGAAATGGCTTCCGTTGAACAGAGCCTGGCATCGGTGGTCCTGCAGAGTCATGGCAGCAACGTGCACCGACAAGCTCTGCAGAAGAGAAGTCATGTTAGGACATTTAACTTCCAAACGCAGAGGGTTACATTTAGACACCATGTTGGAAGTGTTAGGTAAGGCTTCCAGATGAAGACCCCTGCCTGGATTTGTTTACTCGGGGGGGGGATAACTGTCAGGAAGGTTATCTGGGATCAGACGGATAACTGTCTGTCTTCTGGGAGGATGCAGACATTTCTGATCCCTGACAGCTGATCGTCAGATAACTCTGGTTATCAGCACCAGCAGGAAAAAGAGAACCTGCTGTAGTTTATTGTGGATGTTTGTCAGTTTCCTGTTGATCGGTTTGAAAAACCTTGTTGTGGATCTGGAGTGCTGCTCTGAGGTTTCAGCAAGATCCTCAGCTGGAAATAGACACTGATGTGAACATAAATCAGCTGCCAACCAGCTGCTGAGGACGGACCAGTGAGAGCAAGTAAAACAAGAAGTAAAGTTTTAGACCAGAAAACAGCCAACTTTATGTTAAAATTACAGATGCACGATATAATCGGCCCCTATCGGGATCGGCCTATATCGGCCTTAAAACTGAGTATCGGACATCGGACACCGATAATCAACCGATCAGCCCGCTGTTTCTAAAGTCTAAAAAAACCCCCAAAACTTATTTTTCTTCTTCTTCAAAATCTTATTTTTTTACAGACTTAACACTTCTAAAGACTAGGGGTGGGAAAAAATATTGCCACACTGAGATATCACAATATTTTTATATGCTGATATCATATTGACATTTGAAAATGCAGTATTAGTCTATTTTACTAATGAAATCTTGTGATATTTCCTTGTTTCGTTATAAAATCTCCCAAGAATTCATGAATATTTTGCGATATTTTCATACGCCGATACATCATATTGACATTTAAAAATGCGGTATTGATTTATTTTACTAACAAAATCTCTCGATATTTCATCATTCTGTTATGAAATCTTGTGAGAATTCATGACATATCGTGAGATTTTGTAACAGTTGATGAAATCTCACGAGATTTTGTAAGCAAAATAGAGCAATACTGTGTTTTGAATATCGATTTGATATCGTTATATGAAAATATTGCAATATTTCAGTGTATCAATATTTTTTCCCACCCCTATTAGTGTCGGAAACGGATAACAAAACTGCCATTTGAAATGACTGCTTTTTTTTTTTTCATCTATAATATCAGTATTGATATCGGTTTTCAGCCACATGAGTTTTAAAATATCGGCATATCGGATATCGGCCAAAATTTCAATATTGTGCATCCCTAGTTGAAATTGGGAAAATTCTGTTTAACTAACTTCTGATTTATCTTTTAATTTATTATTTAACATTTCTCACTGCAGTTAAGAAGTAAAGTGCACACCTGCAGGCTTTGTAGGTCCACCGTGACGCTGAGTAGTCCACCCTCACATCTCACTGTGAAACTTTCTTGTCCTTCGGCAGAATTGAGCCACTGCCTCAGCTTGCTCTCCTCCGACTTCAGAGGCCTCATCACTAGAGAGTTCATGGCTGCAGCCTCATCTGTGGTGGAAACAGAGCGGACATGGAGGGCTGCTTCTCAGTGTGCATAATCACCTGGTTTACTTGGGAAACGACATCAGTATTGTTCTAATTTAAAGAAAGTAGGCCACGCTCCACATTCCCACACGTCTGCATGCGACGCATCAGAGGTGACTTGTGTGCACTTGGGCCAGTTTACTATCCCAGGATGTAATAAGGGACAAACAGAAAGAGGGCAGGAAGCTTTAAAGGTAGAATCTGGAGTCCCCCCACCGTTTCTGTTTGTAAACAACACTCTTCAAACTGAGTGCCCCTCCCCTCGGGATAATGGCTGCATCACTCTTCAGTCTATTCAGCTTCAAGCCTCTCCTTCAGAGCTCAGAAGCGGGTAAAACTCAAACCAATATTAACCCTGGTTTCCCAACATGCACTAGCTGAGGTCGTTTTTAGGTCGACCTAACCTCTGTTTTGGGTCCGAACACGGCGTGACTCGGTCTGTGTGAACACGCCACTCGCGCTCGCAGTCGACGTAACTTCGGAGCGGCTTGTGTCGAACTGAAAGCGGCGCGAGTGACGTGTGAGTGCACAGCAACTTTGCTCGGCCTAAATCCCAGATACTCCACCTTTTTGAACTACACAGGTATCCGTAGGCTGCTGTACTGTTGGATATCCTTCTTATTGACAGTGTTATATTACAGGGTTACGGCCTAACTGTAACCTGTAGTATCATCTTGCGTCTGCCAGCTACTAATGTATTTCTAATGTTAACCTCAACAGGGCGTTCACAAACACTGGACACATTACCAACAAGGGCTAGCAGGCTAAGCGTTACTGCTAATGTTTACAACTCACCGATACCTGGCTGTTCACCGATAATACCTGCGTATGATCTGGACTTCGTAGTTCAAAACAATCAATCTGCGCCTTGCTCTGGTTTCTCTGAAAAAACCCGGGAATAAGCGTGGCTTACGTCTGGTTGCCATGGTTTTTTTTTTCCCGTCTTCCATTTTATTCTCTTTTCTTTTTTTTTTTTTTTTTTTTTTTTCGTTTTCTTCTTCTTCTTTTTCTTTTTTTTTTTTCTTTCTCTTCCCCCCTTTTCCCCCTTTTTTTTCTCCTTCTTCCCCCTCCTTCCTTTTCTGTGGAGTGGAAAAGATTGGTTTAAATGACAGGCTAGCAGATTCCTATTGATTCTCACTAGCATTAGCATCTGCAACCTCCTGGAACAAGAATAACGGGATGAAATATGTTAAAACTGTCTTCAGTGATAAGTAGTACCCTGGCTCACTTGTAAATGAAGCCCTATGTCAAAAATCCTGAACTTCCCCTTTAATATTCTTTTTTTTTATATTTCAGATAAAATGGGCTTTAATTAATTTATTAATTTTGGATAAACAGGAAAAAAGGGTAAAGGGATCTTGATGTTGATGTAACTGATAGTCAGTGGCTTGGAAAAACGTAAGTAGACATAAAGACCCTGATTTATGAAAGGTTTGCGCACACTAAAACGAGCACTATCTTCATAAAATGCAATAATCCGCCGGAGCTGATTTACAAACAGGCAAAAGGAGGTTTGCGCCTGTTAACGGGCAAAATAGCCCCGCTATCCATTTTGCGTGTCTGCTGTAGATGAATATGCAATCTGGGCGTTTCTGTCAGAACGCGCAAAATATTGGGGGGAGACGATGCAAACAACTCAGCTAAACACACGCAACATGATTTATCAACCGTGCAACGGAAAGCGGGTGCAAAAAAATGTGTGTGATTTAGTACGTCTGAAAAGCAGGTGTTACTGGCAGATTTATGCACTGATGGCTGAAAGATGATGCTGCAGGACTGCAGACATGCAGCATCGGGTCAGAATCATTTCTCATGAGATGTGCAGGCGACACGTCAAGTTTTCATTATTTAATTAAATAACAATCAACATCACTGTTTAACACGGTTATTGTAGACAGATAAACCAGATCATCTGCAGCATCATGGTAGTTAAAGCTGACAATTATGTCTTTTTATTTTATTTTATTTTTTTGCCAATGCCCAATGTTCTTGCTCAGCATGAGGGTGAGTAGAAAATGAAGGCACATCAATCTGTGGGTGTACTATTCCTTTAAAGAGCAGATGGATTTTACGGTAAATCTTCCACAGTGCAAGTCTGAAAGCGGCTTTAGCGCCAGACCCAGGATAGTGGGCTCCTGACCTTTCCCACCGTCCACCAGCTGGATCACAAAGTGATTGGCCAGGCCTGCCTCCGTGTACGAGGTCACCTTGTAGCCACGCTCATCAACCCAGACAAGGAGATCAGGAATGGTCGACAGGTCAGTGTCCGGCGCGCTGGACAGCTTTAGGCCAGGTTCAGGTGGAGACGGTGGGGACACACTGTTGGACGACTACGGAGAGAGGAGGAAGAAGCAAAATCAGAGGAGATAAAAGGGTCTTAGTGATATTAGATATGAGGACTGCGGTCCCTACATGAACATGGATGTGACCCCGGACACCGTGAGCAGCAATGCTCCAGCTGACTGGCGCTGAGCTGCTGAGAATGAGAACGACATTATGTGGAATTGCCCCCCCCACAACCGGGGGTACGAGAGAAACGACGGCTTTCCCCTGCAGGCAGCTGGAAAGAGAGGAAGCACGAGAACAAGGTTCCTCTGATTAAACCATCATGTCTCCATGAGGCAGATCTCTGATGCTGCACGTTCTCACCGACAGAGCCCTGCCCCCGCCCGCTGGAGCTTGATCACATGGACGTCAGGCCTCGCTGAGGGGCGGCTGCACCCCTTCACCGCCTGCAGCTGCAGGTCAGAGGTCACGTAGGTGTCAGAGAGGAAGCTGGACTCCAGCCGGCACACAGCAGGTCCATGTGGATCTGTAGCACAGAGACAAGACAGGCCGCTAAAGATTTTTCCCAAGAGCCCCTCCAACCTCAGTAATAATGACAAGGACAGGAAACGTTACCTGATTTTTAACCCTACAGATCATTGCCGGTGTGTTTAGATGTTTAGATTATCCATCAGCAATGAGAATTAACCCTGTAAAACCCACTTCTAGAAATAAAGTACAGTAGTCAAACATTTTTTCCTGCTAGATGATGTTCTAGGAGGCTTTTGGAGCACAGAATGATGTGTTTTAACTCGGGCTGTCAGGCAATTAAAAAAAAAAAATCTAATTAATTAATTACAGGATTTGTAATTAATTAATCCAATTAATCACATTCTAATCTAATATCTGCTAAAGCAGTTGTGGGGAACAATCAAAGCGCTGCAGTCCTTTAAAGACCCACAACGGAACTTTTAGCAGTTTTCTCAGTGACGCGCCCCTTATCGACGGCTAAGCTAGCATCAATCTTCATGGTACCTGTACTGTGATTCACTCCAGCCAGTAACAAACAGTCTTATCTTGACTCTTGTTCTGTCCCTTCCTTTCTTTCTTCTCTCTTCCTCCGGTGATGTTTCCCTGCGTTTCTTTACAGAATCAGACATGATGCGCGTTCAAACATCCGCTGTGTTCATACCTGGTTCATATCCGTTTGCTAGTGAGTGACACGGTGCTGCAACCAATAGTCAGCTGCAACGTCACAGTGGCGTCCCGGATGGGAATCTTACATACTGCTGCTTCTGAGTCCTGGGACTCAAAAATGCTCATAATAAATGTTGGTGTGACATCAAAACAAGTTGTTTGAGGTCGTTTGACGTTTCTGTCAAATGTTATGTTGTGAAACAAACTTGTGGCTTATTTAGCTAGTGAATAATTATTTTGCCACCAAAACTCTTTTCTTTGTGTTGTATTTGTTGTTTCATAGAGGTAAACAGCTGTTCAGATGATGGTGTCACTAAAGCAAAAAAATATTGGCAACAAAGACACTGTTCCAGCGCATTGCAGCATTTGAAGCTCGTTTTTTCATCCTTTTGGTCAAAAACAGGCATTTTCGCTGCAACAAACCCATGTTCTACTGCAGATTACTAAAGAATGGAAAACGTTTTCTTTCTGATAAAAGAAGAGAGAGTCTAAGCTTTCCTTCAGTGTTTGCATAAGCATTGTACACAATATTCTGTGGCTCTCCAAAAATCAGTGAAAATGCTTAAAAATGCTGGCAATGTGGAGCGCTCTGCTCGGAAAAAGGTCTGGCAGTCAATGAGTTAATGTCTTTTAAGGCGTTACTGAGCCCAAACAGTGCTTTAACTCTCATTAAACGAAGCTGGTACAGCAGTTTTAAGGTTCAGAGGCTTTACACACACTGTTTTGTCCACTCAGGGACACTGTAGTAAAAATGGTGGAACAAATATGGCAGCCTCCATATGTGCTTCCCCAACAAGTAGATATAAATGACTCATTCTAAGAAAATAAACAGCTATTCTAGTGAAGCGATTAGACATCAGTAGAAACACAGTTTTGAATTATAAATCACATTTTTCTGACACTGACCTTTGATTTTTTTAGATACTGTACCTTTAATGTTTTCCATATAAATAAATTAGCATGTATTCTAGACATCATAATGAATCCGCCAAAAATAATTTTGGAAGTTTTACTTACTTTTGTCTGGACAGATCCAGTTGAACAAGTTAAAGAGATGATCCTGATGATGAGTTTACAGGTGTGAGGTCACGGGCAAATCGCAGAGACAATAAACACATCTTCTGACTTTTAGTATTGTGAAGACAAACAATACGACCCAACATTTGCAGATTTTTTTTCGGTTGGTTTATAGCGATGTAATAACAACCGTGGGTCTTACAGGGTTAAAATGTTTCTACGACAGTACATCTCATCACAACACTGATTCTTGGTTGCTCACCCTCTCCCAGGCTGATGTAGACCCGGTTGCCTTGTCTTGTGTGTGTCAGAGAGGACAGGTTGCCGTGGTGCTTGATCGCCCAGCGATGCAGCGCAGAGGGGCGTAAAGGTAACGACTGAACAGTCTGGACATGCAAGCGGAGAGTCTGCGACTGCACGCTGGAGTTTGCAGACACCTTCCAGATAAGGATAAAAAAATACAATGAAGAGTCAAACAGATGGAATTTCAGTAACTTGAAGCTCACAGATCATCTGTTTTTTCACTCTCCTGCTCCTACAGCATAAAATCAAAACGTCTTCTCTTAAAGTAAAATCTGACTGACCTGCACCAGGACTGGGAGGTTGGGAGGTAGCTGCTCAGCCTCCAGTAACCAGGTTACCGCGACCTTGGAGCTGAACACCAGGTGGATGGTTCTGGTTCTGAGGGGGGACGGGGACTCCGACAAAGGCTTCAGCAACACCGTCACCTGTAGACGGAGAACAAAACTGCAGTTTTACCTGCTTTTAACACAACTATGAAATCAGAGACTGCTCAACGGTGTTTAAGTTCTGATTCTCTAAATGATTATTTAGGTGAAAACCGCCATGAGTGATCGCTGAACTTCACTGTGATTTGTAAAAACTATGCATGTCTGGTTCTCTCTTAAAAGGACCACATTTATGAAATAATTAAGTTGTACTGGTAAATCTAATGAGGAAAGACTTGTTAAGACAATATTCACTTTTTCCTTTCAGGTTTCAGTACAACTTGACATTTTGTGACCTCATGAACGGGTGTGTTTTTTGGGCTTCTCCCCCTGAAAAATTTTGGGGCCCGGAAAAAATTTAAGGAGCCTATGATTTTTCTTAAATAGCACATTTAAATATTACTAATAATTAACCTTCCCCATACAATAGGCCAAATGATGCATTACACCGAAAAAAACAGTAAAACAGAGAACTTCCCTGCCACATTTGCCAGCCCTCCACACTGCTCCACCACGCCACACAGGATTTCTCGGTTGGGTTGGTCCGGGTCAGGTGGGCTTTAGTATGGATGTTGTTTTTACATTATCATTTTTATTAAAAAGGCACCAAACCGGTGTTACAGCAAAACCTGTGACCCATGAAAACCTATGACTGTAGGGGCACCCTGCTCCCTATTCTTCTTCTCAGAACTTAACTGTCACACAGGTCACCTCTCATTTAATCTTTGTTAAACAGCAATATGGAAAGTGCCGTGTTGTGACCCCATATCTTTCTCATACCGCAAAATTCTCAAAAAACCCAGAGACCATTAGTTTCACTACATGGAAAAAAGCTGGACTAGCCATCAACATAAAGAGACGTCTAATGGTTTAATACAGCTGAACCAAACATCACCTTCAATCAAAACCCCAAATATATAAAGGAAAACATATATTTATACATTATATTTAAACCCACAAAACGCTTCAAACAAGCTTACGAACCGGTGTGGTGCAGCTCTAAAGAAACATCTCTCCTATCATTGTAACATTTTAAAAAATGAGGAAAATATCTGAAGACTTGGAGCTGGAAACAGCCCGCAGAGGAAAGTCTAACTGCTCTAGTGTTTAATATCACCAGCGGAGCTCCGTTACCGGTATCGGTATCTGCGGTATCGGTCCTTACAAACATCGCGCAAATTCACCAACTCCGTTCTACTTTAACCTCATTAAAACACCTCAATCGGCAACACTCCTAAATCCCTTCGCTACAGTCCGATGATCGGAACAGCTCTCAGCAGGTCTCTGACATGACCGTCAGCTGTTTCTATCTGGGACTCCCCGTAATCACGTAACCCGCTCCGCTACAGATCAGCCCCAGCTTCCTCTCTAGTCACACGGCCTACGGACTGGAAAGCATCTCAACAGGATCTGGATGCTGGACTGGTCTTTCAGCTTCACCTTTCAATATGTCCATCTTCTAAATTGTGTTACGGTTGTTAGTTGTTGTGTAGCTGGTGACACCATGGTTCAATGGAGCTGGAGCGCAACGCGTGACTTCAAAGCTCCGCATGGGCGCGTCCTCCTATAAAAACGTTGCAACGTTTTTATCTTATTTCTCATATTTTTCATGTATTTTTCAACTGGCAAAAAAAAATTATGGCAGCATTCCATTTAAACAACCTATATTAAGCAAAAAATAAATGAAACAACCGCACTCTCCCATTTTTCCGGACTCGCACCAATATATTTTTAGGCGCAATGCGAGAAAACGCTCGCACTGTACAGCCCTTAACGGGTCATACTGGCCATTTTTGGCTTCACGTCTCAGACCCAGAGGTAACATCTTCAACTTAACTTAAAGGATTTTCATTAACTTTCAAAGTAGGGATGGGCATATCGATACCTTGGAGTCGATACTTCAATACCAGCCAGACAAAATATCGGAATCAATACTTTTTTGAGTATCGTGATACCACTGTACAGATACAAAACATGCAATTTGTTTCTACTTCTGAGAGTTTCAGGCAATGAAATGATGAAAGCAGCCATATTCTAGCTTCCGTATCACATGATGGTGGTAGCCAATCAGATGTCATGATGATGTGACTTTCAGTACTGTTATTGATGATGATGTTTTGTTGTCTTTCAGTGGTTTAATCAAGGTTATTGTACATTATGTTACATTATGTACAATTTTATCATCACTATAATTCATTATTGTTTTAAAAGCATTTCTTTCCAGTACTTCTGTTGTCACATTTTACTTATATCTAATATTGCTTTTGAATTCAAGATATTAATGCAAAATGTACAATCATGTGATTTTCTTTTAAAGGACTAAAAGTATCTGGATATCAGTATCGCTGAAAAAGTGCCCATAAACTACTGGTATCATACTGACATGAAAAATTTCGGTATCGCCCATCCCTATGTAGAAGCAAATTTGAAGTGTGAGTCAGACATCTCTATAGATCACTGATGTAGTCTGCATGTCAGCTGTAAAGATTATGTTACAAGTTATGGTTATTAAATAGAAGGATTATTTGTTCTGACCTGAAACTAGAGCTGTTATCTTGGCAAAAGAAATAAAACAAAAAAATGACTAGAAAAGTTCTCGGAGAGTGCTGACCTCCACCAAGCAGCTCGACTCTCTTATTTATGGTTGCGTCCCAATACACCCACTAGCCCTACTTTTTAGCCCTACCCCTAAATTTTGCACGTTCCTGTAAGGTAGTGGTGTCCCAATCCCTCTTTGCATGTAAGGGGTAGGGGGTATGAATCTATCCCTGCAGAGTGTGGGATGTCAGATGCTGACTTACTGAGGAAGGGCCAGAGAAAAGGGATAGAGGCCCCCCCCCCCCCTTTCCTCCCCCCCCCCCCTATAGATAACTAATCATAATTCTTTAACTTAACAGCCATCATCTAGATTTAAGAGATTTTTGAAACGGGCCCTAACCAGTTACCCTAGAGAGCTGTACGTGATTACGCATCAAACAACAACAGAAATCTGTGGAGAGCGACAGGACTCAGAGAAGAAAACTCACAAATGTACAGATTACACGTTTGTTCATAACGTTAGCCAGATTAGCTACGCAAGCTAGGCTAAAATACTGATAAAAAGCTTGCTAATGCTTTTCGGCAGTTTACAAGAGACAACAGTCGTCATGGCGACTTCTTCTGCGTGTGGTTGTTTTGTTTATTAATCAACTGAAGCATGATGATGAAAAAAAAAGAAAAACGATCGCAACTGTTAACTCTGTGCTGCTGCTGGGCGTGTTGTTATGGTGAGACGTATGTGCAAACGTAACCACGCAGTCGCTTACATGCCTGAACGTAAATGCAGTAAGTGGTGTCCCAATTCCTAGGGAGGATTACAAAGCTCTGCCCCTGTGGCTTCAATTCAAGGGTGTAGTGGTAGTGGCCGAGGGCTAGTGGTTGAAAGTAGGGGGAACATTGGGACTGGGCCTTTGTGTGTTCTGGATCACAGAACCCAGAATTTTCTCTGGACCCGGATCAACAAGCATTATAGAACTCATTAAGATCCTTTCTTGTAATCTTTCACCAAACGCTCGGGCCATTTGTATATAGTTATATGGAACAATTCCAAAATGTGTCCTATCAGGGTGATGTTCATGTAAGACTGTTTAGGCGTTGGTAAGGAGGTTTGATGTTCACCATGGGGTGTCGGTCAGAACACACAGGACTCACTTGTACAGTTAACTGTCTTTACTGGTCACTCTTAATCACAACAGCACTGTAATGCAACAAACAACAGGCTTACAGGTGAGGAACTCGAGGCTAGTAAAGGTGAATGCTGGATGGAAGTGAGTGTGGTCTATAAACACAGAAATACAAAGCCATGAGGAACATTCGTTCAGCAAATAAACACATTCAAGGTATTAATTACTACAAATGAATTCCTTACAGTTTGGACTAAACATGCATATGTGTTCAAGGCTACCAGTTACAGTAAGTATTATGTGCTCAGTAGCGCAGCTGCACACTTCTGCCACAAGGGGGCACTCACACCTCATCAACAACCTTTCCAACATGGCCGATCTCACAATGATAAAGAATCCTTCAAAACATTCCTGGATCCAGAAGGTGACACGGATCACCCAAGAGTACCTAACTGTAGTTACAACGCGCCGCCATACATCCAATATCGACTTGAACACTAGAGGTGCTCGTGTGACTTTCTCCACAACTTTGGTTAAGTGGCCGCACATACCAACTCTGCTGACAACAAGACCTCTTTTTCTTTCGCAGCAGCAAAAGTAAAATGATTTCTTCTTCCTTGAAGAAGTTGTCCACGTTGTCCACTTTCCACATACACCTGGGTTGTTCACGTATGCCCCGGAAATACAATCTGACTGGCAGATTGACCTTTTCACATTCTCAGTGTCCAAGTGCTGCATAATGCTCGTAGCGGTGGCCTCCGGTATTGAGCGTTTAGGCCGACATGTGCTGCAGCAAGTATATTCACAGACGATGCAGGCCGCTTGCGTGAACGTTTGCGTACATAGCAAGTATATCCCAGGCCTTAGGAGAAGGGTTTGGGTTAGGGTTAGATTTTAGTGAGTTACATGGAGAAGAAACTTCTGCTTGGGACTTCTGGTGTGGATTGGATATATGGCGACGTATCATGGCGGCAGTTGGGTCCCTCTCGGATCCTCACCATAATTTAATAGGTTTGTCTTTGGGCTGAGGCCCACAGCTGGTGAAAATTTCAGGTCAATCTGTCCAGAACTTTTTCCATAAAGTTGCTGACAGACAGACGGACGGATGGAAAGCCAGACAAACCAATGCTACCAAAAACATTAACTCCTTGGTGGAGGTAATAAACACAAAAAACAGCAGTGGAGAACAACCACAACATGAAAATAGAGTTTTTCTTCAAGAATTATATTAATGTTTACAGTGTATTCATTTATGCAATATTAATTACCTCCATCAAGGAGGTAATGTTTTCGGTAGCGTTGGTTTGTCTGTCTGTCTGTCAGCAACTTTACAGAGAAAGTTCTGGTCGGATTGACCTGAAATGTTGACCAGCCGTGTGTCTCAGCCCAAGGACGAACCCATTAAATGTTGGTGGTGATCTGGATCACCTTCTGGATCCAGGAATTTTTTGAAGGATTCTTTATCATTATGAGATCAGCCACATTTTGGAATTTTTGCATATAACTCCATACAAACGGCCCGAGTGTTTGGTTAAAAAAAAAAAAAACTTTCAAGGAAGGATCTCAATGAGTTCTATAATGTTTCGTAAGTTGATCCAGATCCAGAGAAAATTGGATACTATGATCCAGAACACACAAAAATAAGGGAGTCGTTGGAATTTCCAATGCTGAAAGGTAATAAATGAAGATACAGACATGCAACTAACACCAAATTGTTGCCATGACTGCTGAATCGTTAGTATGTCAACAGAATTGACGCATCTTCAACAGCAACGGAGCTAGATCCAGAAGAAAACCGCCATTATGGAAATATGGATTTGGGGAAATAACTATCGAAGTAATAGTGATACAAGCATGACTCCAGATGCTGTTGGTATGTTTTCATGGTCAAGGAATCCAATGACGTATTAAATGAATGTAGGTGTATGAGTTTTTGTTGTGAATCACAACATGAGGGGAACATAAGCTGCTTGGCGGAGGTCTGCGCTCTCTGAGAGCTTTTCTAGTTATTGAAATATGAGAAAAATAGTGTTCTGTATCAGCACAATACAGAACCCGCAACATTTTTTTCTAAATATGGGACAATTTCCTTCCTGTTTTTGTGGTATTTTGGTTTTGATGCGAAACTGATTACTGATTACCATTCAGTCACTAGCAGGAGTTTTCTGCGTGATAATTGTGGCCTTTATAAAAGCAATAATATAACAGTAAAGACATTTTTAAAAATTAATGAAAATAATTCTTTCTATTGTCAAAATGAATTAAAAGTCAGAATATGTGCACAAGAGAGTGGAAATACAGACTAATTACAATGATAGTTACACTAAATTTACAGTAAGAAAAAAGTCAATAAATCTGATCATTGATGCAGTGTCAGCTGGAATAAAGACAGAGTTTATATGTCAACCACCCACACAGAACCACAGAAAATATTCTTAGATTACTTTTAAACACTTTTTCCATTTTCATTTTGTTGAAAAAAACTTGGATGAAGAAATATGGATATTTGACTCAATAGGACATCACTTTATTCAGAAGTATTTTGCAGCATCTTTGGTTCACTTGGAAAAGTCACAAACTTTCTCTTATTGCCATAAAATTCTGGCATTTTTTCTTTAATAATCTTTAACAAATAAAAGCGTTTGTTACCTTGTTGTCAGGACTTTTTGTCACTCTTCTTAATGCGACGACATGCGTTTCTTTGCTCCCGCGCTCCCTTGCAGCACAGCCTGGGCCTGCCTCGAACCGCTCCAGCAGACCCTGAACTGGGTGTTGAGCCCCCACCAGCCCAATCAGCGGACATCCCATCTCAGTACCTTGAGCTTTGGAGGAATAAATGCCTCATCATCATCATCAGTTTACCACGTAATTCTGGTAAAAGGAATTTTCTCATTGTTATCAACATTAACTTTTTATATGATGTTGTATCTGAGTTAATCAGATACAACATCAAGGGGCTGTTCACACGAGGACGATTGCAGGTGTAAATGTCAAAATATTTAATCAGAAGTGCCTTTTGTTTACATGGTAACAGCGTTATTCTGGGTTAAAGACACAAAAATCTGAATACTGAAAACGCAAAAATGATGGTGGACCTGCTCACACCATGCTCACGTCGCATGCGCGCTGATGTCACACCCAAACAGGAAAACCAACAATGAACGTAATGTACGTTAACTACGTAAACCCAGCGGATCTATGGTAGATTTTACGCATGGTGGAGTTCAGCACCACCACAGCACCACCGAAAGGCCTGGCGTGCATATCCAATTGAATTGCACACACTGTTTCGCCCTCGTATGCACACAGATTTCTTCATGATGACGCTCGTGTAGACGCGAATAAAAAGATGAAGACAAGACGGCACCTTTGCGTCTTCTCTACGGATCGTCACCGTGTGAATGTAGCCTTAATAACAGATAAGAACAGGTATAGACTAGTTAAAATAACTAAAACTTTGCTAAAAGCTAAGCTAAAAAGGTCTTCAGCCTCTTTTTAAAGACATCAACAGTCTCTGCAGCCCTGAGGCTCTCAGACAGGCTGTTCCACAGGTGAGGTCCAGGTCTGCGCCTTGTCTGTGATTCATACTTGGCCCACTGTTGCAACGTATAAATGCAGCATATTTGCATGAGACAGAATAAAAAACACAAAACTGCAACGGTTTCATGCTCCATGTTTACATGCATGTGGAGGAAACAGAAGTAGTGAGAACCTTCTTGTTCGTTGTACGTCTTGTCCTCGCCTACGGTGAATCTGAATGCAGCGCCACCTCTGGAGAGATTGGGAACATCATTCAAAAGGTTTGGCTCGTTTGGCTGTGGTGCAACGTGAACGCGATCTCGGTCCAGAAGACCGCCACCGCCCCCAGCCGAGCCAAGTCCCCAAACAGACCCAGACTAGTGGACTACGCTTTCTGAATGCACCCTAAGAATAGATTGGTTAGAACCAATCTAGTTGGTTATGCCAATATTGGTTAGATTAACCAATACAGTATTTTGATCAAATTTGTATTGATCACTTTCACCAAAAGACTGGATAGATAAACAGATGTTTGGTCGGACACATAACCGCCAACCAGATTGGTCATATTAAACAAATATTTTGGTTGTTTTAATCAATCTGTTTTTAGGGTGTAGCTCTTGAGGACTGGACGTGTGCAGCCCTGGAAATAACTGCTACAGCCTGCTTGTGCATTAAAAGGCCATTGAAACACCTCTCTCTCCCTCTCTCTCAGTGTCTCTCGCTCTCTTAGACATCACATTACAACACACCATTTAGTTTTTGTAGTGATTGCGCAACACTTTCCTGAATATTTTATCTTTCCACATTTTCAGTTGTGGTTCTGTCTGTAGGACATGTTGCGGTATTTTGATTGTGTCTTTCTTATAAAACAGGCCAATAATTTATCCCTCGACATAAGCTCAACTTTAGGGGGGGAACTTGTGAATACTTTGGTTTGAAATCTGTCAAAAAAAGAAAGAAGCTTGCCATGTGTTAAGTGTGAACCGTGGATACTATGGATGCGAGTTTCATAAATCATAAATCACAGTCATGATGCACTCTGACATGAGTGAGTGAATATCTACAAATGTTAACCAAAGGCTGGCTTGCATCAGGAAAAGGGTGATATACCCCCTCTATCTCTCTCTACCTCTCAATCACCCCCTTTTAATAAAAGAATATTGATGAGAAAAATATTTATAAAAATATTGATTTTTCTCCAATTTGGTTTAATTTAACATAACTCTAGCTCCCCCCTGAGGAAAATGAGAAGCCAAATGGCCGGCTGGGGGGTTTTAGACCTTTATTAGACAAAAATCATTCAATTATATCTTATTTACTACAAAGTTTTGATTTCAGATGAATGAATATGAGACCAACGGACCGGCTGCATCCCAGTAATCTTACTGTACCTGCCAGTCTCTCCCAGAACAAAAGGAGGCCAAAAACAGTCCATCCAACCTCAGACAGTGAAGGCATCGTGGAGCTGAACTGGGTGTGCCGGAGCCCCTGGTGACATCCTATGAAATGATATATCTGACCTGTTAGCTGCATTTTTTATAAAACTGATACAGATAAGTAAGATGAAGTCATACAACTCTATTATAATAATCAATATATAAATAAAGACATCTAATGACATTTCATTCGAGCATAGCTTCCCTACTATCAAGATGTAATGCCTTTATTTATTAGATAATTGTTAATTATCTACAGATCTACATTTGTGTGATTATTACAGTTTATTTCTGTCATTTTCTGGCTTTTTAAAGACAAACTGATCAATCTGATGCAACATATGCGTGTTTTTACCCTTCAAGTAGAAAGCAACATGTGCATCTAGTCAACATTATTCTAATAATATTGGCTGTTTATTTCTTATAGTTGATAGTTCATACATACCAGTCTGCATACACACACTCACTGGCCACTTTATTAAATCCACCTGTTCATTTGCTGGTTAAAACTAATCAGCCAATCACATGGCAGCAACTCACACATCTAGTCATGTAGATGTGGTGAAGAAGACTTGGTGAAGTTCAAACTGAGCATCAGAATGAGGAAGAAAGGGGATTAAATGGATAACTTTCTTTTTTTTCAAACCTGGACCTTATTTCCGGTTAAATTTCTGCATCTCTTTTGGTGCGTTCAGACTGAACGCGTTGTCGCCGGCAAAAACGCGCTTGACGCCCAAAGTTTGACGCTGGTTCACATGAAATCAGACGCTGACATTAAGAGACCAAAAAGCTGCTGACGCGCGGCAGGACGGTCTAGCGTGGTGGTGGATCCGGCTGTTTTCCTTGTCTGTGTGGGATGAAACTGAGCAGCTGCTTGGCATTATTTACTCCACAAAGGCAGAGAAAAATGTTGTTGGGCATTTTTGCACCATGTGGGGATTCAGCAGATTGTTTAGATGTGTTCTGAGTTTAGTTAGTTTCACCGTTTACTCCAGGAACCGCATGCTGATGGTGGGCGCGTTCAGCTTTCATCCTATCCATCCCAGCTTAATGACCTACAGTCCCGCCTCAGGACGGCATTATAAGCTTATTAATCCGATCGGGACGGCAGGTCATCACCCCACCGTTTGGGAACCTGGGACCGGACTCAGATCACAGTTTATCCTCCACTGTCTCCGTGGAGGGGAGAGATTCCCCGCTGTCTCCTCTGTGTTTCCCGTCCTGTCAGAAAATGTGTGTCTGCGTCACGACTGACACATGCTGAGTCTCTGATTGGTTGATGCCCCGCAGCAGGCGCGGCAAAAGTTCAGATTTTCCAACTCCGGCGTTGGATTTTCCTGCCGCGCGTCGTATGCGGCGAACACCAAAATGCTCCAAATGCTCCGCAAGAAGGTTTGACACTCCTTAACGCGCGTGCGTTTACATAGACTTTGCATGTAAATCTGATGCCCTTGCCGCGCCTTCCTTTGGAAGATATTATGTTGAGTCGGCCGTCGGTGTACATTTGTACTGTATATTCTGCTCTGAGAGCAAAGATCCCAAAATCTCTTTAATTCAGCCAGAGGAGTTCATTTTGGAAATATGGCTGCCAGATATCTGATACTAGCAGGTTTTAGTCAACATGTGTCTAATTATAATGTTTCTGATAACTTGGTAACTTAACCAACAACTTAAAACCAGACATATAATCAGCAGCTTCAAAGCAAGTCAGTCTGTAGCAGCAGCAGCTGCACCATAGTCACATGACTCTGAAAGGAATGCTGGGATATGAAGTTCTTCCACAATAACAGGTACTTTTCGATTGGTGTGTTCAATTTACACTCAAAAGTCAGATTTTCCGAGTTCCCAGTTGGAAATACAACCAGAACACCTCTGGACGTCGGATTTCCTTCTCAGAAACTCAGCGTAGTCCCACCAGCTCCGACTTCTCCCACTAAAGATGGCTGCACCCATATCAACACTTACTGAACCCAGTAATAAACATTATTGTTTATCCGAACATTGTTGTAGTGTGAACATAGTCAGCTGCGACCTCTACCTTTAGAATAAGTCTGTATAGTGTGAACATGTTTAAAATATTAAGTAATGCAACATTTGTAAGTTTTACTGGTAAAAATAACAGTCAGTAATATGGTTTGCCTGTTAAATCCCTTCCTCTGACAACTGAGAATGGGGGTTTGCTCGGCTGAGATTCAGCTGGTTTTTATCTACAAGTTCATAATTAACTATTCTTTTTTATTTTCTTTTTTTAAACTTAAGTGATGCTTTAAATTGAACTATCTCCATCATCTCCACATAACTAATGTGTTATATGAATGATTGTTAAAATGAAGATGTCTGTTTTCCTAATTAGGCATCGGATTATTTTTTAGGACCTGATATAATAGATTTACCTGATTTAATAGATTTATAATAGATTCAATGTGAACAGACAGAGCAAGAAAAACCTTTGTTTTACTTGCTCTGTAACAGAATCTCGCAAGATTTTATGAAGAAAATCTCGCGAGGTTTTGTTTTTAAAAACATCAGTCCAAAAAAACCAATAGATATTTTCCAATATCACATTTTAAAGCCAATATCGGTGGGCCGATAATAGAGATCATCCATAATAAAAACTGAACTAAACCTAAGCATTTTCCAAAAAATAAAAACTAGCAAACCTGCTCAAAAAACTAACTAAAACGAACTGAATTGAAAAACAAAAAATAAAAACTAAATAAAAACTGAAACTAATTAAAAATCCAAAACTGTTATAACCCACCATCTCACCACTATAAGCCCACCAGAGAATTGTTGCTGACTGTGTGATGTGATCATGTCAATATGAAGCAAAATCTCTGAGGAAAGTTTCCAACACTTTGCTGGATCTATGAAACCTAGAAATAAGACAGTCCTGAAGGTAGAAGTGATCCAACTCTAACTGGCAAGGTGGACTGAATAAAGTGGTCAGTGTTTAACGTACACATAGAAATTTACATCACACACAAATCCTCACATAGACGGATACAGTTGAGCACAAAAATACATTAAACTGTAAGTTTTAGTGAACTTTTTCCATTTTAAATGTGATTGTCCGACAATTGTTGTAGAGATTATCTTGTTAAAGATATCCAACCCAACCCAATGGGTTAGAATATCTAAATAACACCAGTTTACAGTTTAAGTGAGAAGAAATTAATGATTTATTTGTGTCAAATTTCATATCTGTCACTATTTTTTTTTCAGTTGATGAACAATTTAACAGATCTATGGCAAAATCTGGCAGAAAAAGAGAATTACACAAAACATTTACTCTATAAAATGAACAATATGATTCACAAGATTGCTGATATTTTTCTCATAATCTTTCACAGTGTATTCATAATTAAAATAACAGTTTTAGTCAGTGAAAAAATAGCAGCTGACTAGTTTTTGACTGCGTTCAGGATAATTCATCCTCACTAAAACTCTCCTTCCTCAGTAGACGCTCATTCAGGCAGAGCATGGAAACAAAAGCAACACTCACCTGCAGCGATGCACGGAGGGATTACGGACCCAGCTGTTGGTGCAGGCTGGGAGGGCTGGATTCTCAGCTCACGCCCCCTCATTTCCTAAACACACAACCACACATCAACACACACACACACACCAACCTTTTACATCTTCAACCAAACGTAGAAGTAAAAGACAACATACATCTCAGCTGCATATTTTAACCAGCTGATCTGCGACTTGTAAGAAATATTTCAAACAGGAAACTAATTAAACACACGGAGTTGGACTGAAGGGGTGAAGCACTTAAAGACACATAAAAGGGCAATATGGGAGGGACCGTGGGATGGTGTGACAGAGTGGAGAGAGAGAAGGCAAGGAGAGGAATAAAAGGCTTTGCAAATGTGTCCAAGCATAGATGGCAACAGGAAGGAGGGCCAGAGAGAGAAAGGAGGGAAAAGGAGGGAGGAAGGAGGAGGAGGAGGGAGGACCTCGAGCTTGATTGGCAGGTGAATGATGAGAGAGATGCAAGGAGGGAGAGCAGAGACAACACTGATGCATAACTCCTGAAAAATAAACTCTCATTCACATGAAAGGTTTTTAGGAATCAAAACACTAAAAAGCATCAAACGACTTCTTTTTTTAAATGTCAGTTTATAAAAAGCAAAAATACCAACAACAACAAAAAAACAGCTCATTTCACCTGTCGTACTTCCATATTTGTCAAGAGGATGAGTAATAGCCAGGAGCTGTTCATCAGTTACGTTTAATTAACCGTTCATTTAGTTTCGTAAGACGTTTTGTCAGTTTGGTGATCTGCTGCATTCAGGTGTCTGTTAGCCAAAGGGTTAACTCCCCAGAAGTAACCTTAATAATTGTAGTTCACTCTTCCTCCACTAGGAGCTGGCTCTAAAACAGAGCAAATCCCCACAGACCCCCATGTTTAAAAAAGGCCGACTTCACAGCAGAAATAAACATGTTTACAGCAGGAATAGCATGTTAAAAACACAATAAACATGTTTACAGCAGGAATAGCATGTTAAAAACACAATAAACATGTTTACAGCAGAAATAGCATGTTAAAAACACAATAAACATGTTGACAGCAGGAATAAACATGTTTACAGCAGGAATAGCATGTTAAAAACACAATAAACATGTTGACAGCAGGAATAAACATGTTTACAGCAGGAATAGCATGTTAAAAACACAATAAACATGTTTACAGCAGGAATAAACATGTTTACAGCAGGAATAGCATGTTAAAAACATAATAAACATGTTTACAGCAGGAATAAACATGTTTACAGCAGGAATAGCATGTTAAAAACACAATAAACATGTTGCCAGCAGGAATAGCATGTTAAAAACACAATAAACATGTTGACAGCAGGAATAAACATGTTTACAGCAGGAATAGCATGTTAAAAACACAATAAACATGTTGCCAGCAGGAATAGCATGTTAAAAACACAATAAACATGTTGACAGCAGGAATAAACATGTTTACAGCAGGAATAAACATGTTAAAAACACAATAAACATGTTGCCAGCAGGAATAGCATGTTAAAAACACAATAAACATGTTGACAGCAGGAATAGCATGTTAAAAACACAATAAACATGTTGACAGCAGGAATAAACATGTTTACAGCAGGAATAGCATGTTAAAAACACAATAAACATGTTTACAGCAGGAATAGCATGTTAAAAACACAATAAACATGTTGACAGCAGGAATAAACATGTTTACAGCAGGAATAGCATGTTAAAAACACAATAAACATGTTGACAGCAGGAATAAACATGTTTACAGCAGGAATAGCATGTTAAAAACACAATAAACATGTTGACAGCAGGAATAAACATGTTTACAGCCTGATTCAAAACATCATTTTAGGATTAATAGGTCAAGTTTACCTAGCTTGGTGCACCAGACTGACTTGTCGTGTATCTCATACATGGCATTGGTCCGGCTCGTGTACCAGGCAAAGGTTACCTTCATGTCAACTGTGAGGGGGGTGATATTTTTTTAGTACGACTCATCCGTTTAGATGTTATCTAATCTTGAAATTACACACAATTAGGGGCGTGTCCTTTTGACATTGAATAAATATAATCTACTGGTCCCTGGAAGTGCTGTCCTCCTATTACAGCACTGAAAACTGCTGAATTTCTGCCAAAGCAACTCAGCACAGCAATTTTTTTCCTCCTCCTCATCGTCATCCTCCTCTCTGACAAAGCTGGTCATTAAACGCTACTCCGCGGCAGGTAATCAGCTGGTTTCAGGTGGTGCTAAAGAGGCTAGCTTAGCAGCTAGCAGCCTCTGTAGATCACGTCATTCGGAGAAAAAATACAAAATGGCGTACTGTGGAGAGCGCGCTCTTGGGGCCGATTCTGGTGAGAAGAGAGAGTCCACACTCAAAGATGAAGTTACTTTCACCTTCTGGAGTTTCTGGGACATATTAAAGGCAGGGTGGATGATGTTTGCCAGGAGCATTTTTTACCTTATCGCTTAACGTCTTCTTCACTCCCTGATTGCAGCCAATTAATTAAATGTTCTGACACAAAAATTTTAAAAAAAAAATCACCTGTGGAACGTACAGCACTGGAGAAACTCCATCCAATAAAATGAATTTCACTAGATGGAGTTTTGAACTTTCTGTGCTGATTGATTGAATGATTTTTATGTCCATCAAACTCGACTGCTCTCTGTCGCGCACCAACCGTCCTCGCGCGCGTGTGCGCGCACTCGCAACTCGCCGTGAGCATCTCAGTGCAGGGAACATGGCTACTCGCTGCTCTTATCTACTGTATGCCGGTGTTTGCTCTTAAAAAGAAAAAACAGATGTGGATTAAGTCATGGAGGTGTTTGTGTTTGCAGTGAGGATGTTTTACGCCGCAGAAGAAGTTGGAGGTGAGATAATTATCACTTTTAGAAATGTGGTTCCTCTGCTGTTTACTTGGAAGCTAACAAGCTAGCCACTCGGCTGTTCTCAGTTAGCTTCGCCGATAAGGGCGCACGCGACGCGTTCCTGTGCCCTCGAGGCGTGGTTTCGGGGGTGTATGTTTTTTCAAATGTAGCCTGTTCGAACTGTTTTCCAAGATCTCCTACCCTGCCTTTAACTCAGCTCCTGTTCCAATACGAGTTTTAACGCGAAAGAGTGGGATTTCCAGATAATGACTCCTTTAATGACCAGCTTTGTCAGAGAGGAGGATGAGAACGAGGAGGAGGAAAAAAAATCTGAAGCGCTGAGCTGCTTCAGCAGAAATTCAGCAGTTTTCAGTGCTGTAACAGTGGACTATTCGACCAGGGACCAGTGGATTATATTTAGCAATGAGGATGTGCAGTCGGTAAGTGTTGCTGCTTGTGTAACTTATTACCTTTTGTGTCAGAGACCAGTAAACGATGGTAGACGAACGGACAAGCTGCTAAAGCCTGCCGCACACGAGAGCTTCCTGCTGATCTAAAAGTCTCTCGAGGCCGTTTGCTCAGCAGATAGCTCATCGTGTGCGCCTGATTTTTGGTGAGTTTTCTGCCTCACGAGGCCTTGAGGTGAAAATCAAACACGTTTGACATTTTTTACCTCGCAAGGCAAAAAACTCTTCGTGTGTGCTTAACTTGAGCTGTCTGCTAAGGGCAGAAGATCTAGCGACCAATCAAAATACGTCCGCAGATCACATGATTTCAAGATGGCAGCTTGCGGCGACATAGTCCTTTGCATTATATAGGATGAATTCGTGGAAATACAGCCAGACTCTACCTGCTCATATGATGTTTCGTCGGACTTCAAAAACATCCATCCAAATATCATCTCTGTCTAAGTTTCATTCATTTTTCTTATATGACTTCTTCTTCTTTCGGGTTTAATGGCGGCTGGCGAACTCAAAGGACAGAGGGCTGCCATCTTGAAATCATGTAATCTGCGGACCGTTTTGATTGGTCGCTAGATCTTCTGCCCTCGGCAGACAGCTCAAGTTGAGCGCACACGGAGAGTTTTTCGCCTTGCGAGGTAAAAAATATCAAACGTGTTTGATTTTCACCTCAAGGCCTCGTGAGGCAGAAAACTCACCAAAAATCAGGCGCACACGATGAGCTATCTGCTGAGCAAACGGCCTCGAGAGACTTTTAGATCAGCAGGAAGCTCTCGTATGCGGCAGGCTTAATGTAGCCACAAAAGCTAACAGTGTTTGATTAACTTCATGTCAGACGTCCGCTCCTTATATTCATCAGAGTCCAGCCCTTTTACTCCGTGGATCCTCTCCATCAACCGCACCGTTACGTTTTTATCACGTTTTTCTCTGTTGGGACATCATTTCGTTCACCTGCTCTGTCCTGATAAAACTTTGTTTTGGCTTTGACGTTTGCTTCGTGAACGCGCTTACAGACAGGTCTAACTCTCGTGCGTATTCTCGTGACAAACAATAGTTGGGGATAAAAAAGAGGTCAAAATGAGCTCATTAAATTTTCCTCCAACCCAACTAGAATTAAAAATTCATTTGAAGATAAATTAAGAAGGGTTGTGTATGTAAAACAGCAGGTTATGACACCTTTAAACCGGCTGTTGTTGTTTGTTCCTGTTCACTTCGGATTATCTCGGTTAGCATTTAGCTTAGCTGTCAATCATTTGCCCCGCGGCTTGGAGTGACCCTGTCTTTGCCCATTTTAGTATTTTCTGGGAATGACGATACATGTGACACAGCAAGATTGTGATGGTGGGAAACATCCAACTGGCTTCACTTTCAGCTCTTCAAATGAAAGCAGATACTACTCCTTTTTTTTTTTTTTTTTACAGTCTTTGGTGTTCACGCAACGCCAAGGAGGAAAGACATCATAATTAACATTTTTCATGTGGTATATGTGAACTACAACACCAGCTCGGCTAACAACGGCTAATAACAATAGCTTTAGCAAACACGTTGTTTTCTAGGCCGCTATCTTGATTTCCGACGAGTGAACTGGAACGCAGTTAGGTGGGACGTGATGTCAATCCCAGATCCCAGTTCCAATGGAACGCAGCATTAAAGGATTACATGACATACGAATTATTCTATCCAGAATTGAAAGAGGAATAAACCAACCACCTACTTTGTATTTAAAGGGACTAGAGGCAGGAATTTTTAAAAAACCAAACATGCATGTCCATTTTTTTTTCACACTATTGGGTGATGAAGCGCTAAATACCAAAAAGAACGTTTCCACCCACGTTTCTCTCCGTTGCCTTGAACAGGCTGTGTGCTGCAAAATGCGCTGCAATTCGGTGTCCGAATTTCCCGCGCTGCCCTGCGAACGTGACATCAAATGACGCTGCATCCGCAGTTTTGATACAGGAAGAAGACGGTCGCGGTAAATTCAAACACTGTAAGTGATAGTTAAGGATTCTTCTGCCGTCAGCAAACGATCCAGATCAACTGAAAGACACTAAGAAGTGGAACTACAAAGTAGTAAACAACATTGTAGCTTCAGTTTGTTTATGCTCTCGTGATGGTTTGGCTCGTGGCTGCAGTTACTTGAAGCGCCAGTCGCGGGTTTCATTTCTTAATCTTGCCTCGAGTCCCTTTAAGTTTTATTCAGAATCATTGTTTTTATTCAGAATTAGGGGTTTACATGGTCATTTTTAATCTTCTTGAAGCAGAATTAACTTTAATTCAGAATTAAAATTCACAACCTTTGGCCTCAAACCTTTTCCTAAACCTAAATAAATAGTATTGATTCTTAAACTAAGTCAAATAGTTTTGGAACCTATTGAATATCCCTTTTTTAAAAATAAATAAATAAAAAAATAATAATAATGTACTGCTTAACTTTGTAAATGAGAGTATTTTAGATTAATTACTATCTACTGAACATCTAAAAGTAGTTTTTTATCCTCATCCTAACTGAGTACCTTTGGTGCCTAAACCTAACCAGACAGCAAGAAGAACCAAAATTTAAAGGTGCCATGACATCAAATTTCACTTTTCTGGGGTTTTCGGTGTATAATATGATCTATGGTGCACTGATGAGGCCATGTGAATGTCCAGAGTGAGAATCAAAGTTCCTGTTTATGGTCTGTCAGCTTTGTCTCTCTGCTCAGAAACAGTTGAATCAGACAGCAGGCTATCATTCTACGTAGTTCTATCATTCTACGTAGTTCTATCATTCTACGTTATTTAATTGCTCCAATAAGAGTACACTATTAAGTAAACAGCGCCCCCCCCCCCCTCTCTCCTAACGGTCTATGCACCGTCTGCTCCCCCCTCCCCTCCCTGTTTGATTCAGCTGCATGTATGGAGCTAGTAGTAACTTCTCTGCAGTCAGGTCTGGGTTTTCAAACAAATGGATTTAAAAGCAAACTTCTGCAGCAACACTGAGGGAGGCGACCACAACCTTGTCAATACCTGTAAGTTTGTTTATTTTCTAAATGCTGTCTTGTCTGATAAACGTAGCTCACACTGTCTGAACTGCCCATGTTGCTAGCAGTTAGCCTTTAGCAAACTCCGACCGCAGCTTGACCTAGATTCTCCAAATAAGGTCATAGCGAAATAAGGTGTAGCCAATCAAAATGAAGTCAACGTGGTCTCCGGGTAAAGCTCCATATCATCACCAGACCCAACTGTATTACTGAGGAAGTGAGGTCTGGCGTTTCAAAACAATACTCCGCTGTAAAAAATGCCGTTTTTTTCTTTGGAGTATTTACATATAAAGTAATGCCAACAACATAAACTAGTTTTTAACTGTTATGTCATCACTCCTTTAAAAAACAAAACAAAACAGTGAAACAGAAAAACCTTTTAAAGCCTAAATCAAGAACCAATGGGGATAAAATTCAGATTTTTAAAATCTGAGATCTTTGTTAGGCGCTTTAACAAAATATGGGGAAAATGTAGTGTATATAGGTGCAGATCTACATTTCCACCGGTGGGTGCTGTGAGTGAAGGCCATACAAGACGACAAGATATATTCAGTTAAATTATTATCTCATTATTCGTGGAAATTGTGGCTTATTATTTTGTAAAATGAATTAATGAACTCAGCACAAAATTAACAAACGCAACATCCATTTAAAAAATAATTTGAAGAAATTAAAATTGGTAATAAATTATTCACCAGTGGAATCCTTCACAAATGTGACACCATACAATAAATGCGCTTGCAAGTGAAACAGAAAGCAAAATTTGTGGCTGGTGAGTTTTTTTTTCACTCACCAGTCTTGTTAGTTCTTTGAAAGGTTTGGCTGCTTTTAGCTGCAGCTTGATGAAGCCATTGGTGATTATATCCACAACTATGCCATATTAAAAGTCTGTACTATTTTCTCATTAAATGAGGCTGATTTTGAGACTGTTGGCTACAAGTTCAGTCATTTTCTGTACTGCTTATCCAGTTCAGGTTTGCTGGAGTCTTTCCCAGCTATTATCAGGCAAGAGGCAGGTACACCTGGACAGGTTGCCAGTCTGGTGCAGACAACCACACACTCATATTCATACTTAGGGAGCACCTAGAGAGAACATACACATACATGGGGAGAACATGCAAACTCCACACAGGAAGGCTGCTGTTGGAATTGTTCAAACCCCTCCCAAGCTGGGACTTGAACCAGCAACCCTCTTACTGTGAGGCTGTGGTGCTTACCACCATGCCAGGCTACTAGGTGGTTTGAGTCAACAAAGAACTGAAGCCACTAAAAAAAAACACTTTCTCCTCATTTATTAAGTTTAGGATTTAATTAAAGCCTCATGACCGATTAACACAAGGTCTGCACACCACATTCCGGCTGCGCTGTTTTCATCCTGACACCGGTCTCCACGATGCGTTCACGTGCAAATGCGATGTCTGAGAGAAGAGATTTCTTCTGCTGCTGGCTTCTAGAAGCAGTAATCCAACTTCAATCAAGAAATTTTGACGTTGTCCATGTGAAAAGATTTTATTCTGATCATTTTGGAGGCATGGTGCTGATAGTATAGCTGAGGAAGTCCACCATGACTGAGTCAATGTAGGGAAACACTGCAGTGGATGCTTGATGAGAACCCACTTTGCCATCAATCCCACGTGGGTGCTCGGTATTTTCCGTGGGTGCTCGGGCCCCAAAGCAGCCACGGAATCAGCACCTACGATAGTCTGGTCTTCTGCCTCCTGCTATCAGGTGTATCAGATAGTATACAACAGAGTTTTGAGTAAAGTTTTTACCATAAAGTGATGCAAAAAGTCTCAGATGCAAAAGTTTTTGGAAACTGCATATATCAAATACTGTATATGCAGTTATCTGGGGTTAACTGTAAATTTGCCTCTTGTTTCTGTGTTCTTTGTTTCCACCCGTATCGCTGGGAATTTATGAAAACTGTTGTTGTTTTCAACAGAGTGATTTTTGCTTTGTTTTTTGTTTGTGGCAAATATTAGTGATACTTCCAGCTTTGACAAAAAGCTGATGATTTAACCGCACCGCTTATAAAATACTTGGTCATTTTCCATTAAGCACACACAATATGAAACAGCTTTTTCATTTGTATTCCAGACAGTTTTCTCTTTGCTTAATTTTGTTTTCCACTTAGCTATGAGAAATATCCTGCTCCCCTTAGCTGCTAAAACAGGGATGTCCCAATCCCTGACATCTAAAACCTGGAGGATAGGGGATCTCGAGGACTGGAATCAGACATCTTGGTGCTAAATGACCCATTATTTGAACTGTCTAGATGGTAAGTGTGCTGTTTGAAGCTACCATAGTTGCGAGTCCCTGGTTGTCTGAAAGGATGCTGCTATTGTTGCTAAGCTACGAGGCTGAACAACTTTTGTGAACGCGAGTAAATTTTCAAGCCACTCAAAACAATTACAGCTAATTGGTTTTCATCAAACATTTTGTAGTTCTAAGATTATTTTTCTACAGTATTTAGTTATGACGGTAAACCTCAAGCTGAAGCAGGACAGACTGATCAAAAATGTTTTCATTTTAGTTTTTTTTTTAACTAAACATTTTTCGACGTGTGTGTGTTTTGAATGTTCTTTGCTTTTACTCATTTTTTCCATCCCTATTTCCAATCCCACTAATGGCTCCACCAGTGTTCTCATGTATAGCCATTAAAGTGCACGATTAACAACAGCTGGGTCTCTCAGACATTTTAGCCAGAATTTCATTTTACCTGCATTTCATCCAGGAAACCCATCTGAGTGTTTATGAGTTTGGAGAATTGGCATAGTCATCAACTGTACTGATGTTAGAGTGACCCAGACCCAAAATACCACAGACATCTGTCCACTGTTCCGCACATTATTTGGAGAAACATCCCCATTCAATTAATCAAAACTCTGCCAAGAGACACAGACAATTAAAAAGGGACCTAAAGTTTCCGATCACAATCATTCTAAGTCTCAGTTATGGATGTTTGTCTCCAGGGAGACCCTGTAACACTTGTCCAGTCAGAGTTTGCATAAATCACACACTGTTGGGTTAAGGTTGGAATCATTAGGTGCTTTCGGACCGTATGAACCTTTTGGGAGTAACTAGAACCTTTTCCGAAAACAAGGCCGTTTTATAAGAACTAGGGACCTAGAACCTTTTTAGCTCCTACTATATACACACTCAAAAATAGAGGTACGAGACAGGAACATTTCTGTACCTGTAGGTACATTTTTTTACAAATGTTTTCTCAAAAGTACAATATTGGTCTTTATGAGGCCAGAAGTACCTATATACTATGAAAAAGGGTCCAAAGTAATATAAAGTACAAATTTGTACCATTTCAACCCTACGGAAGAGGATTAGGGCCACTAGAGAAAAAAAAAAGAAAAATTCTGAGAAAAAAGTCAGAATTCTGACTTAAATCTCAGAATTCTGACTTTTTTCTCAGAATTCTGACTTTTTCTCAGAATTCTGAGAAAAAAGTCAGAATTCTGACTTTAATCTCAGAATTCTGACTTTTTTCTCAGAATTCTGACTTTAATCTCAGAATTCTGAGAAAAAGTCAGAATTCTGACTTTAATCTCAGAATTCTGAGAAAAAGTCAGAATTCTGACTTTTTTGGAAATTGAAAAAAAAAAATCCAGAAATTTTTTTTTTTACTGTTCTGGAAAAAAGTCAGAATTCTGAGATTAAAGTCAGAATTCTGACTTTAATCTCAGAATTCTGAGAAAAAAGTCAGAATTCTGAGATTAAAGTCAGAATTCTGACTTTTTTCTCAGAATTCTGAGAAAAAAGTCAGAATTCTGACTTTTTCTCAGAATTCTGACTTTAATCTCAGAATTCTGAGAAAAAAAGTCAGAATTCTGACTTTTTCGGAAATTGAAAAAAAAAATCCAGAAATTTTTTTTTTTTCTGTTCTGGAAAAAAGTCAGAATTCTGACTTTTTTCTCAGAATTCTGAGATTAAAGTCAGAATTCTGAGAAAAAAGTCAGAATTCTGAGAAAAAGTCAGAATTCTGAGATTAAAGTCAGAATTCTGACTTTTTTTCTCAGAATTCTGAGATTAAAGTCAGAATTCTGACTTTTTTCTCAGAATTCTGAGATTAAAGTCAGAATTCTGAGAAAAAAGTCAGAATTCTGAGATTAAAGTCAGAATTCTGACTTTTTTCTCAGAATTCTGAGATTAAAGTCAGAATTCTGACTTTTTTCTCAGAATTTTTTTTTTTTTTCTCTAGTGGCCCTAATATTCTTCCGTACAACCCTAAGGGTGCCTGCAGCATTGAGAAATGTGCGTGGCTTGTACAATAAATAGCAGTCCTTCTAAACAGTAGTATAATAGTTATTATATTATGTTTTTCCTAATAATCATAGTAATAATTATATGTATAATATATGTGTTTACAGGTGTATAAAATGAAGCAGAAAATCCTGCTTTCCAGTATCAATGAGCGTCAAGCGTGGAGATACGGACCAATCAGCAGAATCATCAACGATAGAAAGTTTGTGAACACTGCCAGTGAAAAAAGTTAAAATTGACTTAAGTAATACTAAATAAAAATTCTATGAAAATTATGACATTGATTTTGAATTGTCAGTCAGTCAGTCATTTTCTGTACCGCTTATCCTGTTCAGGGTCGCGGGGGTTGCTGGAGCATATCCCAGCTATTATCAGGCGAGAGGCGGGGTACACCCTGGACAGGTCGCCAGTCTGTCGCATTTTGAATTGTGGTTTGAAGAAATGTTAAAAACAAACACACAAAAAAATAAAACAAGTAAACAAGCATGATGGGGCTGTGAAGCTAATATTTTGTTGAGAAACACTTTGAGACAATCACTGTAATCAGGTGTTTTCTCTAATGTTTAAATAGACTTCTACACGTCTTGACAGGTACTGTATGTTGGGTGCGCTAATGTGTCTGACAGTTTTGTTTTTTTAAAATGATCATTTCCAACCACAATTCAAAAGCAATATTTTTTTTCACTAAATTGTAATTTTGCAACTTTTTTTATTTATTATTAGTTTCATTTGTTTCTTTTTATTTCAATTATTATTGTGAATTTAGCATTTTCTTTAATTGAAGGGTATGAATAATTTTGAGGACGACTGAATAATTGTATGTGTAATTGTGGACTATGATTGAAAAACATTTTTCTACAATACATCTGCCTAGAAAAGACAGATGTTCAATCTCCTCAAAAACGAATTTATATCCATCCATCCATTTTTTTTCCACTTATACGAGGTCGGGTCGCGGGGGCAGCTGCCAAAGTAAGGAAGCCCAGACTTCCCTCTCCCCAGGCAAATCCACCAGCTCATCCTGGGGGATCCTGAGGCGTTCCCAGGCCGGCCGAGAAACGTTGTCCCTCCAGCATGTCCTGGGTCTCCCCCAGGGGTCTCGTCCCGGTGGGGCGTGCCTGGAACACCTCACCAGGGAGGCGTCCAGGAGGCATCCTTTTCATCCTATCTCTAAGGGCAGTGTTTCTCAAATGGGGGTATGTGTACCCTTTGGGGTATTTGGAGACACTCCAGGGGGTACTTGAGAAAAATAAAGGAATAACTTGTTTTCTGACTTTAGTTTGTTTGATGAGGTGAGTCAGTTCAGGTGGTCTGGATTATTACACACGTGGAAATGTACGGTCCTCAAAATTGTTCACACCTTCCAGTTAAAGAAAAGATAAAATTCACAATAGTAATTCAAATAACAAGAAACTAAAGAAACTAATAATGTGATATTTCAGTTGTTCGTTTCTAATAAATTTGCAAAAAACTTATACATTTCTGTTTTTTTCTGTCAAGATGGGGTGCTGAGTGACATTAATGACAAATAAAATGAACTTTTTTGACTTTAGCAAATGGCTGTAATATAACAAAGAGTGAAAAGTTTACAGGAGTCTGAATACTTTCCGTACCCACTATATATCCTGATTTATCTTTATCAGTTATTGTTACATCCCTAGTGCAGAGGAAACTCATTTCGGCCGCTTGTACCCACAATCTCGTTCTTTCGGTCATGACCCACAGCTGGTGACCATAGGTGAGGGTAGGAACGTAAATCGACCGGTAAATCGAGAGCTTCTCCTTCTGGCTCAGCTCCTTCTTCACCACAACAGACCAATGCAGCTTTCATCACTGAGGACACCGCATCGATCCGTCTGTCCATCTCCTGGTCCATTTTTCCCTCACGTGTGAACAAGATGGTTGTGGCTCAGGTGAGCAGGTCAGCCAATGATTGAAGGATTGGTGGTTCGAATCCCGATCCTCTAGCCGTAGGTTGTTGTGTCCTTCATACAATTCAGTCAAAATAGCCACAGTGTGCCACTGGAAGCTATTTGTACGGAAAAGAAAACTAACACTGAAGACTTGGAGAGCACAGATTTCTGTCAAGCAGCTCATGTTGTGACTTAAAACAAAAACTTATACTCCTCATTCATTTAATCTACATCATTGGATTCCTTGACCATGAAAACATACCAACAGCATCTGGAATCATGCTTGTATCACTATTACTTCAATAGTTATTTCCAAAAATCTAAATTTCCACAATGGCGGTTTTCTTCTGGATTGAACTCCGTTGCTGTTGAAGATGCATCAATTCCGTTCACATACGCCCGATTCAGCAGAGTCTTGGCTACAATATAGTGTTAGTTGCATGTCTGTATCTTCATTTGTTACCTTTCAGCATTGAAAATTCCAACGACTTCCTCATTTTGCGTGTTCTGGATCATAGTATCCAGGTTTTCTCTGGATCTCGATCAACTTTCGAAACATCATAGAACTCATTGAGATCCTTTCTTGTAATTATTTACCAAACACTTGGGTCATTTGTATGGAGTTACAGGTACTACCCAAAAAATTAGAATATCCAGAAAAAGTTCTTGTATTTCTGTAATTCAACTTAAATTTTGCAATTTACATATTTTATAGATAAATAATATGCAAAATCTATATATTTCAAGCTTTTGTTTGTTTGGAGGTTGCTGATTAGGACTGTGAAAAGCTCCAGTATTGTACGCTCAGACTGTCACATTCTCATCAGGTAAGTAATCCAAAACACCCCCATAAGTGCCCCAAGCCTTTAAAAAAAGTCTGTCTTGGTTTAGAAGAATTCACAATCATGGGGAAGACTGCTGATCTGACTGTTGTGCAGAAAACCATCATTGACTCCCTGCACAAGGTGGGAAAGACACAAAAAGTGATAGAAAAGAAGCTGCATGTTCTCTGAGTGCTGTCTCAAAGCACATTAATGGACAGTTAAGTGGAAGGAAGAACTGTGGAAGAAAACGGTGTAGAAGCCGGAGGGCTGACAGCAGCCTGGAGAAGATGGTCAGTGTTATGTTTGTGGTAACCTGGGGTCCACGTCAGCTGCTGGTGTTGGTCCTCTGTGCTTCATTAAGTCCAGCATAAATGCAGCCGTCTACCAGGACATTTTGGAGACCTTCATGCTTGCTTCAGAGGAGCAGCTGTATGAGGATGCAGACTTCATCTTCCAGCAGGACTTGGCCCCTGCCCACACTGCCAAAAGTACAAAATCCTGGTTCAACAACCATGGATCACCATGCTTGTGGCCCACAAACTCACCTGACCTGAACCCCCAAAAAACCCGAAAATCTGTGGGACATCGTCAAGAGAAAGCTGAACAGGAAGAGACGAAACAATAAAGAAGAGCTCAAGGCTGTGATGGAAGCATGTTTGTCTTCCATAACAGCTGAGATATGACAGAAGCAGGTAGCATCCATGCCACGCCGGGTTAAGGAGTCATTCATACAAAAGGGGCCCCAACCAAGTACTAAGTACAAATGCAAGATTTTACTTTAGGAGGCCCGACTTTTTTGCTTTTAAAATCCTTTTGTAATTGATTTCAACTTTAGAGTTGATTTGAAACTTTTGCTGTTTGTTTTTAACTCTACTCATGGCCAGGCGCCCTCCTATTTATCAGACATTTCAACTATCCGTGATCACGGCAGGGCCCTGCGTTGTTCGGGTCAGCATTTGCTTGAGGTCCCAACAAGCAGTGGGGTGACCGTTCTTTTGCAGTTGCTGCTCTTCGGTTGTGGAACAAACTGCCCCTCAACATTCGCAAAGACCCACCTTTTCAGATTAGCCTTTAACTCCATCTAGGTTGGCTTTTAGGTAAAGCTTTTATTTATTTATAAGTCTATTTTTAACTTATTTTATGCATTTCCTACAGGCTCTTAATACCCTGCAGCACTGTGGCACTTCCCAGTTATTTCTTACTCCTCTTCTTGTCCTGTTTTATTGATTTTCTGTTTTATGTATTGATGTAGTTTTTATGGCTTAATTGTGAAGCACTTTAAGTACCATTCTGGTAATTGTAAAGTCCTATACAAATAAAAGTTGATTTCATTGATTGATTTCATGCAATACTCTAATTTTTTGAGTTTTTGAATTTGAGGTTTTCTTAAGCTGCAAGTCCTAATCAGCAACATCCAACATTACAGAAATACAAGAACTTTTTCCGGACATTCTAATTTCTTGGGTAGTACCTGTATATGCAAAAATTCCAAAATGTGTCCGATCTCACAATGATAGAATCCTTCTAAACAGTCCTGGATCCAGAAGGTGATCCGGATCACCACCAAAATTTATTGGGTTCGTCCTTGGGCTGAGGCACACGGCTGGTGAAAATTTCAGGTCAATCCGTCCAGAACTTTTTCCGTATAGTTGCTGACAGACAGACAAACGCTACCAAAAACAAAACCTCCTTGGTGGAGGTAATAATGAGTGATGTGGAAAAAACAACCAAAGCCTCTGTGTTGGTTTCACATCTTTACTGAGTCACAGTTCCAACACATTTTACCAGCAAATCAATAAGGAGGAAACACAGTGAGGAAAAAAGTATCACAAAAATCATAAAATCTGATGTACCGAAAGACAGCATACAGAAAAGATGACGGGTGTCCTGTGATTCCAAAAAGACACACCAACAGCAGCTGAACTCAGCTGAAATCCTCTCGCTCTGCCCTCTCTTTGGCTAATCAAGTGGCAGCTCGGAAAAAACACAAGGAAAGTTTTCTCTCCTCTGGTGCCCCCAAGTGGCATTTTATAGGTAATGCATGATTGTGGCTGATTTCGAGACATTAAAGACCAAGGAAGGGACACCGTTCACAGCTAGACACATATTTGCAGGAATAAAACAACAGAGGGGAGCAGATGCAGAGAGGAAGATGAAAACTGCTTCCTCATCTGTGACTGGGAGAGGACTGGGATCCTCTCTGAGGATTTCAAACAAAACAGCGGGATCTACGGTCTGATCTTCCTGCTCCTCTAAAAGCCACACCAGAACGTCTATCTTCATGAGATCTGTGGCACTGCAGATGTGTGTGACACAAGTTTATCCTTCATCTCGAGGATGACTCAGAGAGAGGCCGCCTCTCGTCCCCGTGAAGTTCCTCCGTGTCTTTACAGCGCAGATATCGGCCTTCACTCCTGTCAGAGTCTGTGGCCGACGGCGGGCTGCTGATCGCCCTTCGACTGAACCCAGACCTTAGCAGAGGTCAGAGACGTAGTCAAAGTCCTTGAAGTAGTCCTGCTCCTTACGAGAGAGGGTGCGGCGCTCGCGGGGGGGCGTGAGGGTGGGCGCTTCGGTGGTGAACTCGGCATCGAAGTTGCTGACGTCTTCCTTTCCTACAATGGTCGGGACAAAGGGAGGCAGGACTTTCCTCTGAAGAAGTGCCTCCCAGTCCATACCCTGAACGGTAGTTACAGTTAGTTTGTGCTTCTCAGTTATCAATATTTATGAGAATCGAAGAAACGAAACAAAACACAAAGACACTCACCCTGAAAAACGGTTGCTTCTTGACATCTTCTGCATCTTTTTCTCCAGAGCCGAGTCGTCTTTCAGGGTTTCTTCTCAACAACTAGACACAAAAACTTACATCAGGACTCAGTTTTCTGAGTTACGGTGTGTTCAGACCAAACGGGATTTGGGCGTCAGGTTTACATGCAAAGTCAATGGCCAACGCGCGTCAAGGAGCGACGACCCTTCCTGCAGCGCGCTTTGAGCATTTTGGCGTTCAACAAGCCTGGTGTGCATTACGTACTTCAAACGGCAAAGTTGGGAAATCTGAATTTTCGCAACGTTGGCGTGGGGCGTTAACCAATCAGAGAGATTCAGTACGTCTCAGTGTCGTGATGCAGACACACATTTTCTGACAGCACGGGAAATACCGAGACGACCTCGGGGGATCTCTTCACTCCACGGAGACAGTGGAGGGTAAACTGTGGTCTGCGTCCGGTCCTGGGTTTGTAAACGACGGGTTGAGGATCTGCTGTCCCGATGGGATTTATTGGGCTTATGATGCCGCGCTGATGTGGGACTGCAGGTAGTTAAACTGGACCGGATTCAAACGAAAGCTGCGACCAAAGTCGGCGCGCAGCTCCTGGAGTAAACGGTAAAACCATCGGACCCATAACACTGCTGAACAATCTGATGAATCCAGACACGGCGCAGAGACGCCCGACAACGTCGTTCTCTGAACTTGTGGAGCAAATAAAGCCGAGCAGCTGCTCAGTTTCATCCGCCTTTATATAGAGACACGGGCAAAGGAAAAAGACCGGGTCCCCCACCACTCTAGACGCTCTTGATGCACATTACACACATCAAAAACGCTTTTGTTTTTCAATGCCAGCGTCTGATTTTATGTGAACCAGCGTCAAACTTTGTACGTCAGGCGTGTTTTTGACGCCAAAATCGCGTTTGGTCCGAACACACCGTTAGAAACAACTTCCTTAAAAAGTGAAAACATATTCAGGACTTGAATTTCCACATGGAAGCCTCTAACCCGTCTCATGATGCCGATGCCCTCGGTGGAGAGGAAGCGCGGGTAGCGCACCTCATCATTAACTATGCTGTCAAACACCTCCTCTTCATCGTCACCTGGGAACGGAGACTGAAACAGACAAAATTTAGAAATATGTTTAATTTCATGACTTTTTAATTGTGAGCTCAAGTGGGCTGAAAGACTGATGGCTGGTCTCACTAGTCAATGATATGAACTGGTGAAACATTTGTTCTTCCCTCCAGAGTCATCAACTCCCTTTGAATGAAGAGTTTCTGCTCCCTATAAGTTGACATTACTGGGATGAGTGAATATTTAGCAGTTGATCTTCACATTTGAACACATAGACGATTCATTTTGAACACAGCCTAATCAGCAGGAGACACACACACAAGTTTGGTGCCAGTTTATGGGGGCTGATGAATACAAATATTGATACCAACGTTGGTTACTTTTAAAAACAGCTCCAGTTATGACTGTTTCTGGATGATAATAAAATTCTACATGTAAGGCTTTAAACTATCACACAATTAATAAATAAGGAGGATTTGTGGTTTTTGATGGACCCGGTTTATCTTGGTGACAAGGTATCTACATGCCAAATATCAGCTTCTCTCATCCAGATATGACCAAATTCAGATTATCATGGTATGGATGATAATTTGATTGTCTATGCATTAATGAGTTAAACAATTGTGTAAATATTCCACAGAATAATCTATTTGCATAAATTTGTTCATTTGACAGCAGCAACCAAAAAGTATCAGTATCGTTGTCGGTGTCAATGATACAAGCCCTTTATTTACTTGGTATCAGACTGATACCAAATCTCGCAGTATCGCACATCCCTACCGGTTAATCCTGCTTAGATGAAACCAAGATTTCTAAAGTTGTTAAAAACTACAGATGTGACATCAGCTGTGTTTGCATTACACTCTTTCAAAACATAAAAGCAGTATTTCATCAATTTCAAAAAGTACAATACACAGAAGTATGGATAACAGCTGAATAATGAATATACATGTCGTTCTCGTACTCATTCTCTTCTCTGGTGTGCTTTTATATGAAAAGACTGATCTCGGTGCCTCATCTCCACAGGTACCGATATTTTGATTTCATCTGGCTGTTGTTGCACAAGTCTGAGATCCTGGTGGATGCAGACTTGTGAATGGGGTTTATGAAGCCTGTAAGAGTCCTTTATCACCCCTCAACAAGTTTGAAAAAACAAGCTAGAAAAGCTAGAATGGTGTTTTACACGACCACAACCTGCTAAGTATTAGGGTTAAAATTGTACTTAACTGGATGCATCATACAGTTGGCTGCAAATAACACACATAACAGCTTTTTATGACTGATGTGGATATGTCCGAATGAAGCCATAAGGGGAACAGAAAAAAAACAAAAACACAAGCGAACTACAGCTGAAGGACTGAAAAAGTCATTTTAATAAATGAAACTATTAATGTTGCTGTTTTAAGTCTGTGGAGTATTCAAGAAGAACCGAATCATGTCACCATACCTGGAAATTTAAAGCTACACCTGTAACAAGATGCTTGAAGGCAGATTCTGTTACCTTTGGACTCTCCTGTTTCTAGCTCACTGGCTGTAGCATCACTTGGTTTAAAGACCTAACATTTCACATTCTGTAATAAAGTTAGAGTTCAGTTAAAGGGATACGTGTAACTTCTGACCCCCAACATTGGCCTGCTGTAAGAAATACTAGATTATTTCTGGGTTCAATATACAGCACTTGACACATGCCAGTGCTCTGAGGGGGCTGCCGACAGCGGCCCACAGGTGCAAATGTGCTTCATATACAAAAACAACTGCAAGACGAAAATGCTGCATAAACGAAAACAACTGCAACAAAAAAATGTAGTGTAAATTAAAACTGCAAGAAGAAAATGCGGTGTAAACGAAAACAACTGCAACAAAAAAATGCAACAAAAACTAAAACAAATTCAACAAAAAATGCGGCATGAAAGAAAACAACTGCAACAAAAAATGCAGCATGAGCTAAAACAACTGCAACAAAAAATGCAGCATGAGCTAGCTAAAACAAATGCAACAAAAAATGCAGCATGAACGAAAATAACTGCAACAAAAAATGCAGCATGAGCTAAAACAACTGCAACAAAAAATGCAGCATGAGCTAAAACAACTGCAACAAAAAATGCAGCATGAACGAAAATAACTGCAACAAAAAATGCAGCATGAGCTAAAACAACTGCAACAAAAAATGCAGCATGAGCTAAAACAACTGCAACAAAAAATGCAGCATGAGCTAAAATAACTGCAACAAAAAATGCAGCATGAACGAAAATAACTGCAACAAAAAATGCAGCATGAACGAAAACAACTGCAACAAAAAATGCAGCATTAAAGAAAACAACTGCAACAAAAAATGCAGTATGAAAGAAAACAATTGCAACAAAAAATGCAGTATGAAAGAAAACAATTGCAACAAAAAATGCAGCATTAAAGAAAACTGCAACAAAAAATGCAGTATGAAAGAAAACAATTGCAACAAAAAATGCAGCATTAAAGAAAACTGCAACAAAAAATGCAGTATGAAAGAAAACAACTGCAACAAAAAATGCAGCGTGAATGAAAACAACTGCAACAAAAAATGCAGCATGAACGAAAACAACTGCAACAAAAAATGCAGCGTGAACAAAAAACAACTGCAACAAAAAATGCAGCATGAATGAAAACAACTGCAACAAGAAAAAGCTGCAAAAGGTTTTTGAAGTGCATTTGCACCTACGGGCCACCATAGCTGCCCTCCTCAAAAAACCAAGAGTACCTAACTGCAGTTACAATGACCGACAAGGACGACACCATATATCCAATCCATACAGGAAGTCTCAAGCGGAAGTTAGTTAAACACCACTGAGAGTAACTATCTGCGGCTTGAAAACAGATGGGTATGGTGTAGTCAGGTGGTTAGGGTTAGAGCAGAGGTGTCCAAATTTTTTACATTAAAGGGCCAAAAATGACTCGGGTGGATGGTCGTGGGCCAAAACAATAAATTCATGTTGCAGTGTAAGAAATTAAATATGCTTTGCCCATAGTGTAATTGTTCAAAGTAAAGTGGTAAAGTAATGTGGAAAATGAATGAACACCGTTCTTTATTGTGTTCATAATTTGTTTTTCACATTACTTTGTATGAGGTTTTATTTTGGACGTTATCCTCTCACCTAATCTCTTCATGGGGTTCCAGATCTGAATTGATAGACAAACCACAGTGCCACCCTGCCCACAATGTAATGCAGTGTTCATTTGTGGTCAGGAAGGGAAATTCAGCAATTAATAATTATCAACAGAACTTATCACATTGCTGGGAAAATCACAATTTTCTTAAAAAAAAGAAGAAGAAGAAAATGGACGGTGGGCCAAAAATAATCACTCGCGGGCCATTTTTGGCCCCCGGGCCCCAAATTGGACAGCCCTGGGTTAGAGGAAGGGTCAGGATTAGGGTTAGATTTTAGTAAGTTACATGAAAAGCAAACTTCCGATTGGGACTTCCGACGTATCATGACTGCAGTTGTGTTCCTCTCCAAAAAACAGATGTTGTAACTTTGCAGGAGTGGTTCCATCTGTCATTGGATCAAGTGACCTGGAGCGCTTTGCTTTATGGCTCCATGATTTCACTATCAGCTGATCAAAGTGGTGCAAACACGATTCCAGAACACGGACAGAGACGGTTTCATTTAGCAACAGCTGTGTTTCCTGTGGGAGGTCACAGGTTTAGTGCCTCTAATGGCCAAAAGTTACACAGTATCCATATGAAGTAAGACGTCATTTTAGAGCATGACATGCAGCAGAACCCTCTGAAGTGACTTTTTCTTCTCACCTCTCCAACCAACATCTCATAGATGAGCACTCCGAGGCCCCACCAGTCCACTGCTCTGGTGTACGATGTGTCCGTCAGCACCTCCGGGGCCAGAAACTCAGGAGTACCACAGAACGTGCTGGTTCTGTCTCCATAACCCATGCCTTCGGGGGGGGGAAAGGAACAGTTGAGATTAAAAATGTGAGATTTGATTTGTGGAAAGACGGATTCATGGATTGTGAGGATGAGGAGGCAGACACCTTCTTTGCAAAGCCCAAAGTCGGCTATCTTCACAAAACCCTCCGTGTCAAGAAGCAGGTTGTCCAATTTCAGATCCCTGATGAAGAAAAGAAATGACAGCCATGACATCATTCCAGCAGAAATCATCTGTGGAAAGTGAAGATGGAGACGATCTGAGTTCTCACCGATACACGATCTTATGGTCATGAAGGAACTGCAGACCCAGGACAACACAGGCAGAGTAGAACCTGCGGATCAGACATCGCGTTTCACAAAACATGCAGCACAAACATCCGTTTCCACCATCAGACGGAGCTCAGACAGATTCGGAGATCACATGGTTTGCTTGTTTTCCTCAACACGCAGCAGAACTCACACAGCACGAGGCTCAGAGAAGACGTCGGCGTGTATGTGCATCATGAGGTCTCCTCCGGCCGTGTACTCCATGACAAAACACACGTGTTCTGGCGTCTGGAAACATGCAAACAGGTTGACCAGGAAGGGGTGGTGGGAGCCGTTGACGGTCTCAAAGATCCGCTTCTCACACATCAGACTGGAGACGGACGAACGAGACAGGAGATACGAGGGAGATGAGCTACCTGCCTGCAGTGGAGATGTTCGTGAATCAGTAAATGTCATAAAACACACTTACCTCTCCACCTCATCCCTGGCTACGATGTCGCCTTTCTTCAGGGCTTTGATGGCGTACAGGCTGCCCGTCTTTCTGTACTCCGACAGCAGCACCTGAACATCAGATCACAGACCGGCAGAATTTTAAGATAAATTCATCATTTTTTTTATTGAATCTTCAACAATTTTCATGGCAAACAGCTGGAACCCAATGACATCATCCCTTCTCATAACTCCTAAAAGGTTTATTTTTAAAATAAAATATCAAATTTATTTGTACAGGACATTGAAAAAAAACAACCAAAGTTTACCAAAGTCCAGAAGAATTTTCAGAAGCAAAAGAATAAACAATAAAACAAATAAAACAGATACAGTAAATGTAACAACAATTATTTAATAAAAATTAATATATATAAAAAATTTCATGTCTTGTAAGTGCTTTACATGAAACATGAAAAGCTGGTCTAAAAGATAAAAAGCCGAGTCTGACTGAGATGGAGAGATCGTTCCCAAGCTTCAGAGCTGCTACAGAAAAAGCATGATCAGCCTTTCTTACGCTTTCAGTAGATGGAATAGTCCATCCATCCATCCATCCATCCATTCATTCATGCATCCATCTACTCATCCATCCATTTATCAACTCATCCATCCATCCATCCATCCATCCATCCATCCATCAACTTATCCATCCATCCATCTACTCATTCATGCATCCATCTACTCATCCATCCATTTATCAACTCATCCATCCATCCATCCTCTACTCATCCATCCATCCATCCATCCAATCATCCACACATCCATCTACTCATCCATCTATCCATTCATCTACTCATCCATCCATCCATCCATCCATCAACTCATCCATCCATCCATCCATTCACCCATCTACTCATCCATCCATCCATCCATCCATCCATCCTTCCATTCACCCATCTACTCATCCATCCATCCATCCATCCACCCATCTACTCATTAATGCATCCATCTACTTATCCATCCATCCATCCACCCATCTACTCATTCATGCATCCATCTACTTATCCATCCATCCATCCATCCATCCATCAACTTATCCATCCATCCATCTACTCATTCATGCATCCATCTACTCATCCATCCATTTATCAACTCATCCATCCATCCATCCTCTACTCATCCATCCATCCATCCATCCAATCATCCACACATCCATCTACTCATCCATCCATCCATTCATCTACTCATCCATCCATCCATCCATCCATCCATCCTTCCATTCACCCATCTACTCATCCATCCATCCATTCATCTACTCATCCATCCATCCATCCATCCATCCATCCTTCCATTCACCCATCTACTCATCCATCCATCCATCCATCCATCCACCCATCTACTCATTAATGCATCCATCTACTTATCCATCCATCCATCCACCCATCTACTCATTCATGCATCCATCTACTTATCCATCCATCCATCCATCCATCCATCAACTTATCCATCCATCCATCTACTCATTCATGCATCCATCTACTCATCCATCCATTTATCAACTCATCCATCCATCCATCCTCTACTCATCCATCCATCCATCCATCCAATCATCCACACATCCATCTACTCATCCATCCATCCATTCATCTACTCATCCATCCATCCATCCATCCATCCATCCTTCCATTCACCCATCTACTCATCCATCCATCCATCCATCCATCCACCCATCTACTCATTAATGCATCCATCTACTTATCCATCCATCCATCCACCCATCTACTCATTCATGCATCCATCTACTTATCCATCCATCCATCCATCCATCCACTCATTCATGCATCCATCTACACATCCATCCATTCATCCACTTATCCATCCATCTACTCATCCATCATTCATCCACTCATCCATCCATCTACTTATCCATCCATCCATCTACTCATCCATCCATCCATCCATCCATCCATCCATCCATCCATCCATCCAACTACTCATCCATCCATCCATCCATCCATCCATCCATCCATCCATCCATCTACTCATCCATCCATCCATCCATCCACTTATCCATTCATCCATCTACTCATCCATCCATCCATCTACTCATCCATCCATCCATCCACTTATCCATTCATCCATCTACTCATCCATCCATCCATCCACTTATCCATTCATCCATCTACTCATCCATCCATCCATCTACTCATCCATCCATCCATCCATCCATCCAATCCTATCCATCCACTTATCCATCCATCCACTTATCCATTCATCCACTCACTCATCCATCCATCCACTTATCATCCATCCATCCATCCATCCAACCATCCATCCATCCATCTACTCATCCATTCATCCATCTACTCATCCATCCATCCACTTATCATCCATCCATCCATCCTGATGCAGAGTTAGGGGAACTATTATGAGGTGGGGCTCCATCATCATCCCTACCTTTCCGAAGTGGCCCCTGCCCAGAACTGCTATGAGCTTGAAGTCCTGCAGGCAGAGAGGACCTCTGCTGGCTCTGACAGAGATCAGAAACACATCAGAGTCAGTGAACGCAGCACGCAGCAAACATGGTGCAACATTTCTTCTCATACCAAACAGATTTAGACTTTAACAGTGCTGGCATGAGCTGTGATCCACGTTAATGAAGACCTGGATTTATAAGGTGTTAAAAAAAGACAACAGTGGCCATATTGTGCGGGGGTGTGTTCCTGACACCATGCTGGGTTGACCATACTGCAGAAAGATGCTCAGGTGTGTGTTTATTGTGTACGTGAGTGTGTGTTTGTGAGAGATGGGTGTGAGGTGTGTTTTTGCACCTGCGTAAAGAGTTTTGGGAGAGCGATCTGGTTGGCTGCTCCTGAGCGGGGACATCCGGCGTGGGCGGGGGCTCAATGACCGGCGTCGGCTCCTGGGGAAAAAAAAATCTGCAGTCAGCAACGAGGACAAAAGGAGCCCTAACATCTGTAGAAATAGTTGTCACTTGTTATCCCGAACCCCAGATCTCCTGCTGGCTGACGCTCCTGCTCCTCCCCTCATCCTCCCCTCATCCTCTCCTCATCCTCCCCTCCTCACTGTTAATTAGTTGTCTAAAAAAATTCACAGTAATTAATCCCATAATACTTCAGCCCCAGTGAACACACCATCTGCTACATGCCCTCATCTGAATCCCTTTGTCTGCCTCTGTGCTCCCTTAAATTCAATATCAGCCCCATGAAGAGTGTGAGCTGAGAAAAAAGACAAAACATAAATACATATAGATATACATAAATATATGATCACGCATTTTATTGATATAGCACTTCTCATAAATGGACAAGAGCCACAAATATACTGATTCAGAATATAGGACATAATACCAGTAAAATAAAATGAAATAAAGTAAAAAAATGATAAATAAATAAATACCTAAAAAGGAAAATTAAATTTAAAAAATATTAACTTAAAAATAAACAAATTACAATTAGAATAAATATTAAATGTAATATAAAGTAAAATGAAAATGTAATTAAAATTTTAATAAATTGATTAAATTTAATTAAATTAAATCAAAGTAGATATTTAATTAAAAACCAAAGTGGAAAAAATAAAATAAAAAAATTCAAGGGAAAACTAATAGGAAATTAGCTTTGGTGATTTCTTGAAACATGTAGAAACAAAAATGTAAATTTAGCTTATAAAGGCAAAAGCTTGGTTGTACAATTCTAACAAACGTAAAGGTCAATATTTGGTTTAAAAATAAAATATATAAATAAATAAATAAATAAATGAGAAAATTAAATAAAAAAATATTAATTTAAAAAACAAAATTAAATCACAATTATTAAATGAAATATAAAGTAAATTTAAATGTAAATAAATTAATTGAATTTAATTAGAAACTAAATTAAATTTAAATTTAAAGTGAAACATTAAAATAAATAATTGAAGAAAAAACTAATAGGAAATTAGCTGTGGTGATTTATTGAAACAAGTAGAAACATAAATGTAAACCAAGCTTATGAAAGCAAGAGCATGGTTGTACAATTTTAACATACTTATAGGACAATATTTGGTATAACTCTGACCGTTTTGCAGCACAGCCTAAAGAATGTATTATTTTTGTCTCAGTTTCTTATTTGACATTAAGAAGAAAACTGAAACAAGTATAAATGCAACGTCATAAAAGGCCCATAGAAGAGGAGTACAGCTCAGAAGGCCACTAAGAAGTGAAGGAATCTATTATCATTAATAGTGTATAACAATAATTTTAAATGTAAAACAGGTGGCGACCATGTGACTTTGCTTTGTTTAAGAAGCAAAAACGTGAAGTTGGAGACACAATTTCCAGAAAGTATCAACACTGGTTCTTGTAGATGTTTGTTCTAATTGTTCAAATCATCAAGGTGATGTGAAATTTGCTTGTTTTCTGCTCGGCAGGTGAGTCCATGTGATTGGCTGATCAGCTAGTTTATATCAGGCCGGTGAGCATAGTTACACCAGACAGCTTTTAAGATGACCAGTAATCTTTATGATGTCCTTCAACAAAAGTACGATCTTGTTTAAGGTAAACTTGGGACAGCTCCTCCTCTAAGTCCTCTTCAAACATCTGGATTTGTACCTGATCAAATTAAAGCATCAGATTATGTCTCGTAAATCTGTCTCCCGGAGATTTTACATCTCCGTTTCTCATTAATTCATCACGTCTCCCGTCTTCGCCCGTCTCAGATTTCCCTGCAGCATGACTGGAGCACTGTTCCCCAGACGGAGGCGGCGGGTTGGAGGTGAGCTGTCCCAGTAACACGATAGCACTGAGAAGCCCGGTTTCCCCATCCAAACATCCCCAGCCTGCTTTGGCCTCCTTCCAGCTCACTCACCAGGGGGACGGGCGCGTCCACCACGTCTCTCCTGACTTCAGCTTTAGGAGGAGAGTCGCTGTCCAGACTCAGCTTCTCCACCGAGATTTCCCTGCAAAGCAAACAAACACAAAACAAAGACATGAAACATCAAAGTCTGCACGGATGTTTGAGGAGAAAATACAGCGATAGTCATTTTAAACATGGTTAGTTTAACCACCCTCTTCCAGAATAAGTAAAGAAAATATCAATATCAAAGTCAAGCATCACTCAGAATCTTTTTCTTCTCGTTATAAAGGCAGGAAATTCGAACTGTATCAGGTTTATTGGCTGAAAAAAATAAAAATACGGCCACATTGTACGGTGCAGCTGCTGCTACAGACTGACTTGCTTTGAAGCTGCTTATAATATGTCTGGTTTTAAGTTGTTGGTTAAGTTACCAAGTTGTCAGAAACATCAGAATTAGCCACATGTTGGCTAATACCTGCTAGTATCTGATATCTGGCAGCAAGATGTCCAAAATGAACTCCTCTGGCTGAGTTAAGGATATTTTGGGATCTTTGTTCTCAGAGCAGAATATAGTTGTATCTCTGAAAATATGAGAGATACAACCTTTTTTTCGGTATTTGATAGTTTTTTCGAAATGTAGGTGTTTCCATTAGTGGTTTTGAACTGTGATATTTAGGTTTGTGCAATTCCAGGTGTCATGGAAACCCAGCTAGTGATATTTAACAACTGGAAACCATCCAACTCCCAGGAAACCGTTTTCTCTCATTTAATCAGCTGAAGGTGATTATGTCCCTGCTCACCTACTTTTACTTACTCCTTTCTCCCCTCCATGTGCTGTATTTTGCTCACACCCAACACCTGGTAGTAGTTTGTACTTTATATATACTGTATACTACATAGTTTCTTCCCTCTGAATTACTACGAACATCGATCCAGTGGTTTCCTGGTCAGTGTACGACCTTGGCTCATTTCTGGTTTTTGCCTTCATGGATTTTAAAGCTATTTAACTCCATAAAGACCTGGATGCAGAGTCTGGTGTGGAGGGACTGGACTGGCCTGCACAGAGTCCCGACCTCAACCCGATAGAACACCTTTGGGATGAATTGAGCCCCGTTTCCACACATGGGTCTGGGTTGGGTCGGGCCAGGCCGGATCGGGTGGGTTTTGGTACGGATGTGTTGATTTCACGTTGCATCCCCACAGCAAACTGTACCCTTACCCTGGAGGCGGAGTACTACTCAGATAGTAGGGATGGGCGATATGGACTAAAAAATGTATCACGATAATTTCTCTTATTAATCACAATAACGATAAGTGACGATAAAAACTATCAGCAAAATATTTTGTATGATAAATCTGTCACTAAATTCTGTCTTGAAAGCCCTACAAAGTAGAGGCCACTAAACTATATCAATTAAGTTCAAGTAGTGCACCTGTATTGCAAAACTGTAGTGACACCAATCAAACAAGTCTGAAATATGAGAGACCAAATTCCACATTTATTCAAACGATGCAAACAGCAAAACTAACTTGGCTTATTAAAAAAAAAAAAAAAGTAGTACAACTACAAACACAACCTGATAAATTGTCATCTCACGATAAAAACGATAAATTCAAATTGTTATTGTGGGGGATTTCTTTGACGATATATCGCACACGATAAAATATCGCCCATCCCTATCAGATAGCGCTGCTATTTGATTGTGTGACATCATCCCAGTGCAACACCTTTTAACCAAAGCATCGCACCACACGTGACAGAAACAAAAGGAGTCGCCCCTGCTTTGATTTTACGCCGGGTCACGCAGGAAGTGACGGATTTTTCAACAAATCCACGGACTGCTGTGTGTTAGCTCCACCTCTTTGGTCCAGATCGGTTAGATCAGTACCCCTACCGAAGGGTGCCAAAAAACTAGGCTGGGTCGGGTCGAATGTAAGGGTACCCATCCCAGTTTTTATCTGTGGAGACGCAAAAAACGTGGACGGATCCGGCCCGACCCGACCTGCTGGTGGAAACGGGGCTTAGAGCGGACACTGAGAGCCAGGCCTTCTCGTCCAACATCAGTGTGTGACCTCCTGGAAGAATGGTCAAAAATTCCCATAAACCTTGTGGACAGCCTTCCCAGAAGAGCTGAAGCTGTTCTAGCTGCAAAGGTGGACCAACGTCATACTGAACCCTGTGTATCAGGAATGGGACGTTACTGAAGCTCATATGTGAGTCAAGGCAGGTGAGCAGATACTTTTGGCATTATAGTGTAGATATCTATGGATACAAACACATAAACCATTTTGAATGTGTCTTCTGGCAAATTTAGCAGAGAAACACAGGAGGATGAGAGGAAAAGAAAGACAGAGAAGAGATGAGTCCAGATGGGTCTGACTTTTACTGGCTGCAGAGATCTCAGAGTTCAGGTAGGATGCAGGATGAATGCTGGATTAGCCATCGTAAGGGTACGCCTCACTAAGACACTCACGTCCTGTGATTAACCTCAGCTCTGTCTAATAAATCTCGGCTTTTTGAGATTCCACCCAGCTGTGTCCCGGTGAGGACCTCTGCGGTATTTTTGACGGTTACAGGTGAAACGTTTACGTACCCTGTGGTGTTTGAGAGCGTGTTGCTTGTGAAACTGGGAGTGTAAGCAGGAGTGTTGCTCCCGCTGGGAATGGCGTTCCTGAGCAGGCGGACCCAGGTAGCGATGTCCACGTTCATCTGCCGGGCACGCAGGAAAGCTTTTCCTGAAACACATGTTGGAGCATGTGGCATTAACACTCGTGTTCACATAGAGGACAGTAAACATCTGCAACATGATGCTGAAGCTCTAAAGATGGAGCCCAGCTGAGCTGCTGCAGGACTTGTGCATGCATTTGCTGAAATGCAGATAATCCCTCTTCCAGAAAGAAATAAAAATCATTAAGACTTTATGAGCGGCAGCTTCTCATAACCCCTCTGGCTTATGTAATCGAGTAAACCACTCTACAGATGATCAGTCAGGCTGTAAATAACTTAAATCTCAGATAAACACACTTGTAATGGATGAATATTATATGATTCTTGCTTTTTAAACTGTTTTCTTTTGGCTTGTGAGGATCTGCTGGGTTAAACGAACACATATAACACGCATGTACTGTTGTAAAAAAGAAAACACACCCTGTCAATTGTCAGATTTAATTTAAGTCTTAAATTGGTTAAAAACAACCTCAGAAAACTCAAAAAAAGAGTAATCCTGTGATTGAACTGCTTGTAGAAACATGTTTAGCAGCAATAACTTTAATTAAAAGATTTATCATTATACAGTATTTCTGGACTTCAGCTCATTTAACAGTCTCTTTTGTTTTTCAGGCCTTCTTTTGTAAATTCCTTGCAGGGTTTGGGATCATCGTCCTGTTTCATGACTCATTTTCAGCTGAGCTTCAGCTCTCAGACACATTTACTCTAATTTGACACTAGAGTACTTTGAGTCAGCCATGAACTCTGGATACCAACAACTGCAAGCTGTCCAGGTCCTGTAGCTGCAAAACGAGCCCAGATCACCGCACTTCCACCACCGTGCTTCACAGCTGGTTCTAGGTGTTTGTGCTGATATGAGTTTAGGTTTCTCTGAACACGCTGTGGAGCATTAAAGTATAAACGAAAATCTCCACCATGTTCTGTTTAGAGAGAAGACCTTCTTCTGCAACCCTTCCATACAGGTCATACTTATTCAGCCTTTCAGCCAGGTCAGACATGAACAAACTTTAATGTTTGACCTGCTAACTGAGGCCTGGGCAGACTGAGGTGCAGCTTTTGGGGTTTTCTTGCTATTCCCCTCTCTTGTGAACAATCTCTCTGTAGAAATATGATGGGTTTTTATTTGAAACACCAAGAAAAGGTGTTACATATCTAGTGCTTTATCTTTCTACTAAAAAAAACATGATTAAAAACAAAAAAAAAAGTGTAGTTTTTGGTATAAATTCCTTAAAATAGTGATTTCTTATCATATTTGACAAAAATGTCCTATCTGTTTAGTCATTTTTTAATAAGAAGTTGTCCCTTAATGTTGCTGTAATCACCGCCACGTTGAACATTTTTAGATCACTAAAGTTTATTAAAAAGGTGATTCTTTAATCACCTGTATCAGTTTGTGTTGCCACTCAAGCACATGCTGGACAGAAGGAAGACAGACATTTTAAATACTGGAATAGTAAGGTTTTCCTAATTTATACTCAAAAGTTTTGCATTATTTTTAATATGTGTCGTTACCAAACAGCTTGTAGTTTTTACAGATTTTTGTGTAAAAACTTCATATTCATATTAAAACATTGTACAGCATTATCCAGTTAAAAGATTATTTATGCCAACCACCAGTTTAGCACAGTTAGACATTTCTATCGTGTAAAAGAATATTTTTTAAAACAAAATCTTAGATGAATGTATATCAACCCCTTTAGATTTTGCAAAAGTTAAGCTAGGTGTGGCATGGTATTATGACATTTAATTTTTAGTGACATTTTATTTATGAGAAAAAGGAAACTCAAAAGTGCCTGAATTCAAATAAAAAGTTTGGAAATGTTCTAACCCTGCCCAGATCAGCTCCAGCAACAACAGCTTCTCTAAGATCACTGCTGATGTCTCTTCACCTGCTGTTAAAAACGATCCTGACATGTGAGAAGTGGAGGAGATGGAGGTTTTATTTCTGTTAACCTGACTGTGAGTGTTTGTTGGGCTCATCAGAGGTGCTGCTCCTTCCCAGCAGGTAGATGGCGTCACAGAGCACCAAAGCTGCACAACCCATCCCTAAAACTCACATCTTATAGTTTAAAGTTCTGAAACTCACTTACTCCTTCGATAAAGTTCAACAACAGAAGGTTTTCCTAAATCAGGTTATAAAAAGTTAAAATTTCCTGCTGTAAAAGGTGAAGTTAAATTCTGATGTTACTCTTGATGGAGGGTCTAAGGATAGACCGATACATCGACTGGCTGATATTTGCCTTTTTTGCTGGTATCAGCATCGTCTGATACACCCCCCCAGCATAATTTAAAAACAGGCATTTATACAGGCACCAGTTTTTATGCATATATTAAAAGTTTAATTTTCCTTTTGTTAGTCTTACAAGTGCATTGTTTCTTATATATATGTACAGTATATATATACATATACACACACACATATATATATATATATATATATATATATATATATATATATATATATATATATATATATATATATATATATACATATATATATATATATATATATATATATGTAAACAGTCATCAAAATTATTCCTACCCTCCCATTAAAGACAGAAAAAAAGCTCAGTGAAATAATATTACTAGTGTCTTTAGTTTCTCGTCATTTAAATTACTATGGTCAATTTAGCTTTTCCGTTAATTGAAGGGTATGAATAACTTTGAAGATGACTGTACACATATACACACACACACACACACACACACATATATATATATATATATATATATATATATATATATATATATTAGGGGTGGGGAAAAATATCAACACACTGAAATATCGTGATATTTCATATGCTGATATCATATTGATATTTAAAAACACGGTATCGGTAATGAAATCTCGTGATATTTCCTTGTTTCGCTCACAAAATATCGCGAGATTTCGTGACAGAACAATAAAATCTCACGAGATTTTGTTAGTAAAATAGATCGAAACCACATTTTAAAAATCAATATGATATTGGCATATAAGAATATTGCGATATTTCAGTGTATCAATATTTTTTTCCATCCCCGATATATATGTATTACAAGTTTAATATTTCTATTTAATATTTGTTTACATGTGCACTGTTTTTTTATATATTTATTTGATGTGCTTTGTTTGTTTAGTTTTTTCAATCTTAAAAGAGTTTTCAAAATTAGTTTCCAAATATTGGCAGGTTGTATCGGCCATGGGCTGAGGATGACGAGAAAACATCAGTATTGGCCATAAAGAATGTGTATCGGTGGATCCCCAGTGAGGACACTGAAACATACCGTGTTGTTTGGAGAAGACTTTCTTCTGCCTCTGGAGTCGCCGTCCTCGCTCTATGACGGGGTTGAAGAAGGTCACCTGACACACGCACAGATACATGTTATCGTCTGTTCAAACAGCAAGCTGCTACCACACTGCACGCGTGTTTGAGGCCAAACACGGACCTCCATGTTCCAGTGTTTGCAAACACACATCAGGAGGAGCAGTGTGTGCTAATATGTGATCATATTTTTCGTTTTCTGAGCGTGTTTCGTGCTGTTTTGTGTGTCCGGAGTGCGTGCTGTCCTGCACCTCAGCCAGCAGCAGCCCCTGAGGCTCCAGCTCCAGCTGGACTTGGTGTCTCTGGTTGTCCAGGAACTCCTCCAGCTTCAGGTACTTCAAAGCGCACAGGGAGCGGTAATCTCTCCAGTGCACCGCTATCTCCATCTCCCTGGACTAAACGCAGCACACAAGAGTTATTTCAGCACTTTGATGATTTTAAAACAGCCAGACGAGTCTTTCAGAAACCAGATCAGAGCTCCTGCATGTGTTCGTGACGGTTGCACATTCGTGTATTTACATATCTGCTTATCCGCCGGGACTCTGATGCAGCAGCAGCAGCTGATTTGCATTTCCTCTCTGAACCCCGGCCGTGTGACGTGTCTTACCCTCTCCAGCTCCACGGTGAAGGTCTGGTCCCAGGCCTGTTCTCCCACCGTCCTCCAAGCCGTCTGTCCCACCACCGTGTTCTCCAGCTTCAGCACGGCGCTCACCTCCGCTGGAAACACACACACGGCACTTCTGAGGATAAAAAACTGAGCAGGGTAACAGCAAAAACTGCTGGCATGAATTTATCCAATGATGGAGGAAAATATTCCACGTAATGTTTAACATTTGCTTCTTGTTAACAGATTAGTCCAGATAATCTAACATCTTCTATCACCTCTGGTGTCGGTTGTGTTCCTGTTTAGATTTTATCACCCGGGCTGATTTCCTTGCTTGTTTTGTGAGGTGGACTTTACTTCCTGCTCTTGTCTCTCTCCTGGTTTCACACCTGCATACTCCTCTCTGTATAGTTTCTGACCACTTTATTAAGTCTACTTTGCTGGTAGCAGGTAGGACCTGTAGAATAGAGATGCACCGACCCAGTTAGTCCTGATCCAATCCGATGCCGATACTGGGGCTGTTGAATGAATGAACCGCATCTCTGGCTGTATGCAAGTGAAGACATCAGGCTTGACATAAACATTTAGCCTTGTTTGAAAAAAATGTAACAGCAAGGTAACACAGATATAAATGTACTTAAAATTATTGGTAAATAAAGAGTACATTAGCAGTAAACATAAATAAATAACACTTCTTTGCTCTGCGTGATGAAGTATTGTAACTGTCAGGGATGCATAATATTGGAATATTGGCTGATATCCGATATGCTGATATTTTAAAACCCATGTGGCCGATAACCGATACAGATACCGATATTAAAGCTGAAAAATAAATGATGTGATATTTATTACTTGTGCAAAATTTAAAAATACCTCAACCTGAGTTATGTATAATAAGTCAAACTTAATGACAGTTGTTCAAACAAAACTAAAGGATATGTGCGATATATCCTAGAAACAAATCCCCCCCAACCGAGGGATATTTGGTTATTTACACAAATGAGTGTGTATAAGCTCTCTTCACACACACCCTTCTAAAAGAAACTTTCTGTAGAAGTTTAAGAAGTTTTTGAAGAAGAAGATGTTTTTGGGTTTTTTAAACTCGATCAGTTAAATATCGGTTAAATATCGGTTGGGTGTCCAATGTCTGATACTCAGTTTTAAGGCCGATACAGGCCGACACAGATAGGGGGCCGATTATATCGTGCAATCCTAGTAACTGTCATTGCAAACATACAGGAAGTGCAGAATTATTAGGCAAGTTGCATTTTGAGGATCAATTTATTATTGAACAACAACCATGTTCTTAATGAACCCAAAAGACTCATTAATATCAAAGCTGAATATTTTTGGAGGTTGGAGTGGGGCTTTTTTAGTTTTAGATATTTTAGGAGGATATCTGTGTAGAACTGAAGTGACAACATCACTGTAACTGTGTTGCTGTATATGATGTTATTTTTAAAAAAAGAAGAAATGACTGGATCGGTTTCATTCATACGATTTACTATCCAGCTAATTCGTCAGGATTGGAGCCGATATCCAATCCGGGTATCGAATCGGTGCATCTCTACTTCAGAACTGCCTTATTTCCTGGTGTCAAATATCCAACAAGGTGTGGAAACATTTCTCAGAGATGATTGTGTGTGAAAATCCCAGTAAATACTCAGACTACCGACCATGCCACGTTCAAACTCACTTAAATCCCCTTTCTTCCTTATTTTGATGCTCACTTTGAAATTCAGCATGTTTTCTCAACCAGGTGCACTACCAAGTTTCCCTTTTTCCTTCCAGTTTTACATCAACTTTGTCTTTTTATCGAATGTTTTCAGAGGTTGTTTTACGTTAAATTAGTTTTGCACTAGTTTTTGTAAATCTTTGCTTTCAAGACAGATTTTGTTAGTGATTTATAAATGATAAAGTCCTTATAGCAGCTGCACACGAGCACAGAGTCCTGAGATGTTTTAAGATGTTCTGGAGCAGTGGCATGTAAAGATAGACCGATACATCGGCTGGCCGATATTTGAGATCCTTCTTGCTAATGAGATCTTGGATCGCAAAGAGACAACCTGTCTAAATAAATGTAAAAAAAATATAAAAAATTAGGCAGATATTTGCCTTTTTTTGGTATCAACATTAGCCAATACATCGGGTGTGTTAGCCAATGCCCCCACCATATATATATATATATATATATATATATATATATATATATATATATATATATTATATATATATATATATATATATATATATATATATATATAAATATATATATATATACACACACTGCCTGGCCAAAAAAAAAGTCGCCACCAAAAAAAAAAAGGTCATTCACTCTAATACTTTGTTGGACCGCCTTTAGCTTTGATTACGGCACGCATTCGCTGTGTCATTGTTTCAACAAGCTTCTGCAATGTCAAAAGATTTATTTCCATCCAGTGTTGCATTAATTTTTCACCAAGATCTTGCATTGATGATGGTAGAGTCTGACCGCTGCGCAAAGCCCTCTTTAGCACATCCCAAAGATTCTCAATGGGGTTGAGGTCTGGACTCTGTGGGGGCCAATCCATGTGTGAAAATGATGTGTCATGCTCCCTGAACCAGTCTTTCACAATCTGAGCCGATGAATTCTGGCATTGTCATCTTGGAATATGCCTGTGCCATCAGGGAAGAAAAAGTCCATTGATGGAATAAGCTGCTCATTCAGTATATTCAGGTATCAGCTGACCTCATTCTTTGAGCTCATACTGTTGCTGAACCTGGACCTGACCAACTGCAGCAACCCCACATCATAACACCGCCCCCACAGGCTTGTACAGTAGCACTAGGCATGATGGGTGCATCACTTCACCTGCCTCTCTTCTTACCCTGATTCGCCCATCACTCTGGAACAGGGTAAATGTGGACTCATCAGACCACATGACCTTCTTCCATTGCTCCACAGTCCAATCTTTATGCTCCCTAGCAAATTGAAGCCTTTTTTTCTGGTTAGCCTCACTGATTAGTGGTTTTCTTACGGCTACACAGCTGTTCAGTCCCGATCCCTTGAGTTTACTTCGCATTGTGCGTGTGGAAATGCTCTTACTTTCAGTATTAAACATAGCCCTGAGTTCTACTGTTGTTTTTCTTCGATTTGATCTCACCACACGTTTAAATGATCGCCGATCACGATCATTCAGGATTTTTTTCCAGCCGCATTTCTTCCTTGAAGATGATGGGTCCCCACCATCCTTCCAGTTTTTAATAATGCGTTGGACAGTTCTATATGTGCGTGAGCCGGTGTGCGTAAGTCGGTGTGTGTGAGTCGGTGTGCGTGATCTGGTGTGCGTGAGCTGGAGTGAGTGAGTCTGTGTGTGTGAGTCGGTGTGCGTGAGCTGGTGTGCATGAGCTGGTGTGTGTGAGTCTGTGTGTGAGTCGGTGTGCGTGATCTGGTGTGCGTGAGCTGGTGTGAGTCGGTGTGCGTGAGCTGGTGTGCGTGAGCTGGTGTGCGTGAGCTGGTGTGCGTGAGCTGGTGAGTGTGAGCTGGTGAGTGTGAGCTGGTGAGTGTGAGCTGGTGTGTGTGAGCTGGTGTGCGTGAGCTGGTGTGCGTGAGCTGGTGTGTGTGAGTCTGTGTGTGTGAGTCGGTGTGCGTGATCTGGTGTGCGTGAGCTGGTGTGAGTCGGTGTGCGTGAGCTGGTGTGCGTGAGCTGGTGTGCGTGAGCTGGTGTGCGTGAGCTGGTGTGCGTGAGCTGGTGTGCGTGAGCTGGTGTGAGTCGGTGTGCGTGAGCTGGTGTGCGTGAGCTGGTGTGTGTGAGCTGGTGTGCGTGAGCTGGTGTGTGTGAGCTGGTGTGTGTGAGCTGGTGTGTGTGAGCTGGTGTGTGTGAGCTGGTGTGCGTGAGCTGGTGTGCGTGAGCTGGTGAGTGTGAGCTGGTGTGTGTGAGCTGGTGTGTGTGAGCTGGTGTGCGTGAGCTGGTGTGCGTGAGCTGGTGAGTGTGAGCTGGTGTGTGTGAGCTGGTGTGTGTGAGCTGGTGTGAGTCGGTGTGCGTGAGCTGGTGTGCGTGAGCTGGTGTGTGTGAGCTGGTGAGTGTGAGCTGGTGAGTGTGAGCTGGTGTGAGTCGGTGTGCGTGAGCTGGTGTGCGTGAGCTGGTGAGTGTGAGCTGGTGTGTGTGAGCTGGTGTGTGTGAGCTGGTGTGAGTCGGTGTGCGTGAGCTGGTGTGCGTGAGCTGGTGTGTGTGAGCTGGTGTGTGTGAGCTGGTGTGTGTGAGCTGGTGTGAGTCGGTGTGCGTGAGCTGGTGTGCGTGAGCTGGTGTGCGTGAGCTGGTGAGTGTGAGCTGGTGAGTGTGAGCTGGTGAGTGTGAGCTGGTGTGTGTGAGCTGGTGTGCGTGAGCTGGTGTGCGTGAGCTGGTGTGCGTGAGCTGGTGTGCGTGAGCTGGTGTAAGTCGGTGTGCGTGAGCTGGTGTGCGTGAGCTGGTGTGCGTGAGCTGGTGTGTGTGAGCTGGTGTGCGTGAGCTGGTGTGTGTGAGCTGGTGTGTGTGAGCTGGTGTGTGTGAGCTGGTGTGTGTGAGCTGGTGTGCGTGAGCTGGTGTGCGTGAGCTGGTGAGTGTGAGCTGGTGTGTGTGAGCTGGTGTGTGTGAGCTGGTGTGCGTGAGCTGGTGTGCGTGAGCTGGTGAGTGTGAGCTGGTGTGTGTGAGCTGGTGTGTGTGAGCTGGTGTGCGTGAGCTGGTTTGCGTGAGCTGGTGTGAGTCGGTGAGTGTGAGCTGGTGTGTGTGAGCTGGTGTGCGTGAGCTGGTGTGCGTGAGCTGGTGTGTGTGAGCTGGTGTGCGTGAGCTGGTGTGCGTGAGCTGGTGAGTGTGAGCTGGTGTGTGTGAGCTGGTGTGCGTGAGCTGGTGTGCGTGAGCTGGTGAGTGTGAGCTGGTGTGTGTGAGCTGGTGTGCGTGAGCTGGTGTGCGTGAGCTGGTGAGTGTGAGCTGGTGTGTGTGAGCTGGTGTGCGTGAGCTGGTGTGAGTCGGTGTGCGTGAGCTGGTGTGCGTGAGCTGGTGTGCGTGAGCTGGTGTGCGTGAGCTGGTGTGAGTCGGTGTGCGTGAGCTGGTGTGCGTGAGCTGGTGTGCGTGAGCTGGTGTGTGTGAGCTGGTGTGCGTGAGCTGGTGTGTGTGAGCTGGTGTGTGTGAGCTGGTGTGTGTGAGCTGGTGTGTGTGAGCTGGTGTGCGTGAGCTGGTGTGCGTGAGCTGGTGAGTGTGAGCTGGTGTGTGTGAGCTGGTGTGTGTGAGCTGGTGTGCGTGAGCTGGTGTGCGTGAGCTGGTGAGTGTGAGCTGGTGTGTGTGAGCTGGTGTGTGTGAGCTGGTGTGCGTGAGCTGGTGAGTGTGAGCTGGTGTGTGTGAGCTGGTGTGTGTGAGCTGGTGTGCGTGAGCTGGTTTGCGTGAGCTGGTGTGAGTCGGTGAGTGTGAGCTGGTGTGTGTGAGCTGGTGTGTGTGAGCTGGTGTGAGTCGGTGAGTGTGAGCTGGTGTGTGTGAGCTGGTGTGTGTGAGCTGGTGTGTGTGAGCTGGTGTGTGTGAGCTGGTGTGTGTGAGCTGGTGTGCGTGAGCTGGTGTGAGTCGGTGTGCGTGAGCTGGTGTGCGTGAGCTGGTGTGTGTGAGCTGGTGTGCGTGAGCTGGTGTGTGTGAGCTGGTGTGTGTGAGCTGGTGTGTGTGAGCTGGTGTGTGTGAGCTGGTGTGCGTGAGCTGGTGTGCGTGAGCTGGTGAGTGTGAGCTGGTGTGTGTGAGCTGGTGTGTGTGAGCTGGTGTGCGTGAGCTGGTGTGCGTGAGCTGGTGAGTGTGAGCTGGTGTGTGTGAGCTGGTGTGTGTGAGCTGGTGTGAGTCGGTGTGCGTGAGCTGGTGTGCGTGAGCTGGTGTGCGTGAGCTGGTGAGTGTGAGCTGGTGAGTGTGAGCTGGTGAGTGTGAGCTGGTGTGTGTGAGCTGGTGTGCGTGAGCTGGTGTGCGTGAGCTGGTGTGCGTGAGCTGGTGTGCGTGAGCTGGTGTAAGTCGGTGTGCGTGAGCTGGTGTGCGTGAGCTGGTGTGCGTGAGCTGGTGTGTGTGAGCTGGTGTGCGTGAGCTGGTGTGTGTGAGCTGGTGTGTGTGAGCTGGTGTGTGTGAGCTGGTGTGTGTGAGCTGGTGTGCGTGAGCTGGTGTGCGTGAGCTGGTGAGTGTGAGCTGGTGTGTGTGAGCTGGTGTGTGTGAGCTGGTGTGCGTGAGCTGGTGTGCGTGAGCTGGTGAGTGTGAGCTGGTGTGTGTGAGCTGGTGTGTGTGAGCTGGTGTGCGTGAGCTGGTTTGCGTGAGCTGGTGTGAGTCGGTGAGTGTGAGCTGGTGTGTGTGAGCTGGTGTGCGTGAGCTGGTGTGCGTGAGCTGGTGAGTGTGAGCTGGTGTGTGTGAGCTGGTGTGCGTGAGCTGGTGTGCGTGAGCTGGTGAGTGTGAGCTGGTGTGTGTGAGCTGGTGTGCGTGAGCTGGTGTGAGTCGGTGTGCGTGAGCTGGTGTGCGTGAGCTGGTGTGCGTGAGCTGGTGTGCGTGAGCTGGTGTGAGTCGGTGTGCGTGAGCTGGTGTGCGTGAGCTGGTGTGCGTGAGCTGGTGTGTGTGAGCTGGTGTGCGTGAGCTGGTGTGTGTGAGCTGGTGTGTGTGAGCTGGTGTGTGTGAGCTGGTGTGTGTGAGCTGGTGTGCGTGAGCTGGTGTGCGTGAGCTGGTGAGTGTGAGCTGGTGTGTGTGAGCTGGTGTGTGTGAGCTGGTGTGCGTGAGCTGGTGTGCGTGAGCTGGTGAGTGTGAGCTGGTGTGTGTGAGCTGGTGTGTGTGAGCTGGTGTGCGTGAGCTGGTGAGTGTGAGCTGGTGTGTGTGAGCTGGTGTGTGTGAGCTGGTGTGCGTGAGCTGGTTTGCGTGAGCTGGTGTGAGTCGGTGAGTGTGAGCTGGTGTGTGTGAGCTGGTGTGTGTGAGCTGGTGTGAGTCGGTGAGTGTGAGCTGGTGTGTGTGAGCTGGTGTGTGTGAGCTGGTGTGTGTGAGCTGGTGTGTGTGAGCTGGTGTGCGTGAGCTGGTGTGAGTCGGTGAGTGTGAGCTGGTGTGTGTGAGCTGGTGTGCGTGAGCTGGTGTGTGTGAGCTGGTGTGTGTGAGCTGGTGTGTGTGAGCTGGTGTGCGTGAGCTGGTGTGAGTCGGTGAGTGTGAGCTGGTGTGTGTGAGCTGGTGTGCGTGAGCTGGTGTGAGCCGGTGTGTGTGAGTCGTGTGTTCGAGACGGTGAGTTTGTCCTTCCCCCTAACCTGGGTGCTGCTCCCCACGATCTTGGATAAGCAGCATTCTTAACATGAAAATGAGGCTCATTTGTCACCGTCGCCGTGTTGTAAGGAAACAGCTCTCGTATCTCCGGCGGGGGAGCATCTCTGGCAGACAGAAGGTCGTGCAGGATGAAAGTTAATATAAAGGAAACACTCACAGGAGAGCTCCTCGTTCTTGCTGGGGATCTTGAGGCTCATGCTGCTGGTGCTGCGGCTGTAGAGGCCGCTCAGTTTGAACGAGGATCGTCCATCTGCAGTGGAGTAAGAAGGAAGAACGACTGGGGTCCCCCTGCTCCTCCCTGGGACCACCTCCAGGAGCCCCACGCAGCCCAGGAGATGAACCTGAAGAGTACCTGGACAGTAAAAGACAGAAATAATCAGAATGACGTCCGGATGAAGAAAACCATGTTCTCTGGAAGCTGCTGCACCCACCTGTGAGCGGCGAGGGTTTGCTCAGCGTGCTGTACTGGTTGTGGACGTACGGGGTGCTGTGGCGGGAGCTGAAAGCCGAGGAGGAGGCCAGCACCAGCTCCTCCTTGATGAGGCAGGCTTTTGGATGATCCTCCGGCAGCTCCTGCAGCCGCTGCTCCAGAGAGCACCTGAGCAGGTCCAGACGCTGGGAGGACTCGCTCAGACCACACTGAGCCTGCAGAGCAGACAGACCGCCACGGTTCAGGTCTCTCATCGTTAATAAAGGATTTCACTGCAAAGCCATGAATGATGGATGATGTAACCGGAGCGTTATCTATAAATGGATGTTTTTAAGCTTGATCTAAAAACAGAAATGATGTGACAATATGTATATAAAGAATGGTATTGATTAAGGATCGACCGATACAGGTTTTTTTTAAGGCCGATACTGATATTTCCTCATCATCCAATGGACGTTACAACCTGCTTATATTTGGGGCCGATACTGCATTTGTTCCAAAAATTAATATAATGAAGGACACGATGAAAACTAATTTAGGAAAATCTTCCTGGACACAAACTGCTGTCATGATTGGACGACAGGTTATTCTCAGGAACTGGAAGAAACACGGAGAACCTCCTTTCCAGGGCTGGATGCCTGAACTTGGTGAAGGAGCTGCATATGAAAGGATGTCATATAGGATGCAGGATAGAACAGAAAAGTACTCTCTGAAGTGGGGGCATGTGCCCAGACTACATATCTGCACCAAAGTGAAAATAAGTGGATCTTCAGGAACTGTTATGAATAAGATGGAGATGTGACGATATATGTGATTTATCACTTATTTTGTAATCGTCTTCTTGATTGTTTTTAAGTTCTCTTTAATACTAATTTTTCAGGATAGATACTTTTTATTATAACATCAAGGATCTTACTATGATTATGTTTATGAGGTATCTTGAGATATCTGTAGCCACTGTATGGATGACGGTCCCTCCTTGTTACAGGTGGGTGGGGCGGGTGGGTGAATATGTTCTCTATTGGCATTTTGTATATTACTGATATGAAAAAGACAAAAAAGAAAAAGAAAATGTAAGTCATAAGAAAATTCTGGAAAAATTTTTAAGACTAAAAAAGAAACAAATCACTACAAATAAATATTTAAAAAAGAAACATTAAAGTTGTACTTCCATGGTCATTTCATTAATATTTCTGTGTTCTCCATTATTATTGAATGCATTCTGCATCGTTTCTGTTTAAAAAAACCTTCTGGTATCTTTGTATCCAGCTGTATTTGTATACTAGAAGAGAGGCTTGTGGTCCAACGGCAGCTTTTCCGGGTCCTTCTCATGAATTTGCGTCTGATTGGCTGCCTCCCATCAGTGTATGAAGGAAGCTCCGCCCTCCGCTCTTATTTCGTTACAGACAGGAAATAGAGCCGATAAACAAGTTTGTTCCGCCATGCTAACAAACAGTTAGCTAATTAACTTCTCAACTCCGAAGTTACAGTCGTGCCGTCTCCACTTCTAGTGTGTAGTGGAGGGTTACCTGCCTTCCAATCAAGCCCCCTATTATGGAATCAGTTACCACTTCAGGTTCGGGAGGCAGACACCCTCTCTACCTTTAAGATCAGGCTTAAAACCTTCCTTTTTGATAAATCTTATAGTTAGGGATGGCTAGCCTTCCCTTAGTTAACTGCTATAGGTTTAGACTGCTGCGGGACGTTCATGATGCACTGGGCTCTTTCTCTCCCACCATCTCTGCTCTCCATGTAGAAACCTGTGACAGTATTGCATCATTAACTGTGTTCTCCTCTCTCAGCAGATCTGGCTGGATAACGTTGCAGTGTTTGTTGGTCTCCCTTTCTGTCTTCTCCCCCCCAGCCGGTCGAGGCAGATGGCCGCCCTACCTGAGCCGGGTTCTGCCGGAGGTTTCCTCCCTGTTAAAGGGTGTTTTCCTTCCCACTGACGCCACCCCTCCGTGCTTGCTCAGGATGGGGGTTGGACCGGGTCAAGTCAAGTTCGATCCAATCTGCTGGTTTCCTTAACTAGGCTATTATGAATCTGACCTGAACTTTTCTGTCTGTTTAAGCGCCCTGAGGTGACACTGTCATGAATGGACGCTATACAAATAAAGTTGAATTGAATTGAATTCCAATGGACAGATAGAAACCCCACGTGGGATACGCTATTTGCAATGTGACGTAGATGTGCGAGGCTGTTCCCGATTCGCTCTTTTCTTCGTATTGTTTCTCTATAGAAAGAACAGTCGACTGGGGAACCAACGCTAGCAAGTCACATGTAGTAAACAGGGAAACCCTCCATATTTCAAGGGAGCAAGTTAACGGGTTTTCAGTGGAAGGAGGCCTTATATATATATATATATATATATACACACACACACACACACACATATATATATATATATATATATATATACACATGTGTGTGTGAATATGTGCAATCGTGCACGACTTGTGTAGTAATTAAACAATCGTGTTCTCCGAGCATAGCAAATGCAGCACATGAAATAGAACCCAACTTGACTGGATGTTAAAATAAACATACAGTGGGTACGGAAAGTATTTTTACTCTTTGTTTCATTGCAGCTATTTGCCAAAATTAAACAAAAAGTTAATTTTATTTCTCATAAATGTATACTCAGCACCCCATCTTGACAGAAAAAAATAGAAAAGTAGAAATTTTTGCCCTTGATTAGGAAAGACACACACCTGTCTATATAAGAGCTTCCAGCTCACAGTGCATGTCAGAGCAAATGAGGATCATGAGGTGGAAGGAACTGTCCAAGGAGCTCAGAGACAGAATTGTGGTGAGACACAGATCTGGACAAGGTTACTGAAGAATTTCTGCAGCACTAAAGGTTCCTGAGAGCACGGTGGCCTCCATAGTCCTTACATGGAAGAAGTTTGGGACGACCAGAACTCTTCCTAGACCCGGCCGTCCAGCCAAACTGAGCAATGGTGGGAGAAGAGCCTTGGTGAGAGGTAAAGAAGAAGCCAAAGATCACTGTGGCTGAGCTCCAGAGATGCAGTACGGAGATGGAGAAAGTTCCACAAAGTCAACTATCACTGCAGCCTCCACCAGTCGGGGCTTTATGGCAGAGTGGCCCGATGGAAGCCTCTCCTCAGTGCAGACATATGAAAGCCGCATAGAGTTTACCAAAAACACATGAAGGACTCCCAGACTGAGAGAAATAAGACTCTCTGGTCTGATGAGACCAAGATTGAACTTTCTGGAGTTAATTCTAAGCGGTATGTGTGGAGAAAACCAGGCACTGCTCATCACCTGCCCAATATAATCCCAACAGTGAAGCATGGTGGTGGCAGCATCATGCTATGGAGGTGTTTTTCAGCTGCAGTGACAGGACGACTGGTTGCAGTTGAGAGAAACATGAATGCGGCCAAGTACAGAGAGATCCTGGAAGAAAATCTCTCCCAGAGTTCAGGAGCTCAGACTGGACCGAAGGTTCACCTTCCAACAAGACAATGACCCTCACACACAGCTGAAATAACAAAGGAGTGGATCAGAACCACTCTGGACCATTCTGGACCGGCCCAGCCAGAACTCTGACTTAAACCCAACTGAGCATCTCTGGAGAGACCTGAAAATGGCTGAACACCACCGTTCACCATCCAACCTGACAGAACTGGAGAGGATCTGCAAGAAGAACCAGAAGATCCCAAATCCAGGTGTGGAACACTTGTTGCATCATTCCCAAGAAGACTCATGGCTGTACGAGCTCAGAAGTACTTCTACTCAGTACTGAGCAAAGTACTGAATACTTATAACCATGTGATAATTCAGTTTTTCTTTTCTAATAAATTTGCAAAAATTTCTACATTTCTGTTTTTTTCTGTCAAGATGGTGCTGAGTGACATTAAAGAGAAATAAAATGAACTTTGATTTAAGCAAATGGCTGCAATGAAACAAAGTGTGAAAACTTTAAAGGGGTCTGAATACTTTCTGTACTCACTGTATAACAACTTATTTTGAACCATTGTGCAAGGCAGCCCACTGAGTGACAGGTGAAACAAGCAGGTAACTGCAGTAAAACAATGACACTGTTCAGTAGGGATGGGTATCATTCAGGATTTATGGATACTGCTGCTCTTTATGATACTCCTAATCGATCTGTTACTTTAACGGTTGCTTTAAAGGATGCTGTGTTCAAAAGGAGGGGGTCATATCAGCGCACTGTGTGTAGATGATAGCCCACAGCCTTTCCTGAACTGGGGTCCCGAGATAACTTCAGGGGGTTGCCAGATCATTATAAAATAAATAAAATAAAATAATATTAGGAATGTTAATATCAGTGTGCTAATACAGAGAAATCAATCTGTGAAGTTTTTATGTTGGCTCTGCCATGGTAGCGGTGTTACTACTGGTGGGCGGAGCTGCACAAATGACAGCAGTCCGTCGCCTCTTCCATCGGTCCCTGCAGCGTGTGCGCTTGCTAAGAAGGAGGCGGTTGGCAATCAGTGTTTGGCCTGAGGTTAATTAGTCTCATGCAAAAGAAGAGTACCACTGTAGCTGAAAGACCCTGTACCTGATTTATTTTTAATTTCTTTCAGAGAAATGCTTTCTACATGGTAAAATGTGTGTTAAAAGAGGTAATTTCATAAAAATAAATCCCTCATTGATTGCGTATCTGCATGAATCCAGGCCTTTTTAGTTTAGGTTTCTAAGGATGGCGTGATGCTCTCTTCATGCCAATGCGGTTCGTTCTACATAAGTTTCGGTTTCCTATCAGCCACTCACAGCGTTTTCTAACAAGAAGCGCCCTCCTCTATCGCGTGCACGGCAGCACTTGTAAACGGAACCGCATGGCGTCCAACGAAGGGAAAGTCGCGATACCGCAGCAAAACAGCCTGAAAACATAAAAACTGAGGAGGAGAGAGGCTTGAAACGCAGGAGAGACCAAAGAAGGAATAAAGTTCGTGTTCTCGGTGGATTGTACTGAAGGTAGAGAGCAGCTGGACGCCTCGGACTGAATTTACACCGTAACACGACGTAGCTTTACATCACTGCTTCTCGAACTACATAACTGTAGTTACGGTAAACTACTGGTTATGATAGAAAATGTCATTTAGCTGATCCGCAGCCATTTCCTGCAACCAAAAGAGTAATTTCACTGGAAGACGCAAGTTTTCTCTGGAGGGTTTCATCGTGCACGAGTATGAAACGTGCACGTTATTTCGTGGCTGAAGTTCATTGGTCCAAGTGGACCGTCGGACTCAGCCCTGGGCCATTTTGATGCCGGGTTTCGGTACTCATCGCTTCTGTCCAGCATATAATATGATGATGTGGCTCACACATCTTTACACAATCAAAGATCAGCAGCTGGCATGCTGCCATTGTGCAGCATATAGACCACAAATCTGCCATCACAAATGGATTTGGGCCAAATCCAGGCAACTTTGTGCACTTCTGGTTCAGTTAAAGCCCTAAAAAAGGGTTTTATGAGCCACAAATGGGCCAAAGGTCATATGCTGGGCCTAACCTGCATGTGTTATACCAGTCAGATGTCATCAGCTGGCTTTGACCAGGGTTATTGTAACTGTTGCCATGGTGACAGGCGGCTAAAAGCCTAAAATAGATGCAGATTTGGAGCTTGTTCGGTGGCTCTGTGGCTGAGTTTAGGCAGTCGCATTCACTCAGATTTTGGCCGAGCGCTCTTTGCTTTCATGTTGTTCGTATGAACCGGAGCATCCACTCACATGTTCGTCTCCTGTCATACTGGATCATTTTCCACAACAAATAAACGAGCTGGTGTTCCATCTCCCAGGTTACACATGTTGACTCTGTCTACTTTTAGAATGTGATGATGTTTCAGGTCATATTCATAAAGAAGAGAAACATGTTTTCACTGATCCATCTCTCATTTCACCGACCTCTGCGATGGCCTTCTTGTCCTGGACCTTTCCTGCACCCAGCAGTCGCAGCATGTTCTTGGCTCCCTCCGCCATGGCGTGCTCGACGCGATAGTGATGCCAAAGCTCCTCCACGCGCAGCTCCACCCCACACAGGTCCGGCTTACCTGGGACAAGGGGGCCGGTTTAGTAAATGACATGAAACAGAGCTGAAGCAACATGTAGGGGGTTTATCTGACGGGGCTGCAGGAGAAGCTGCAGTGTGCAACATTAAATTTAGTCTCTTATCAAAGTATCATCATCACCGTTTCATCTCCATCATGTTTTTAGCTGGTTGCAAATTTTATCTTGGTTTGATTTTTTTTTTAAATTCATCTATTTATATTTTTATTTTACTATGAGCAAGACAAACATGACAGGACAGGTTGTGGGGTGAGAATGTAGCGGAGTGTAAACAGTGAACAGCTGTGTGGTGTGAGTCTGCCTGTGCAGAGCGACTCGTCTTGTAGGTGGCATACAAAGATACACAGTCAAATAGTTGCATAGATGGTTTCCCGTTAAGAACCATTGGCAGTTGCGCGCACAACCAGGGGGCAAGAAGCCTGTTTGTACTGCAGTCTACGGCCAAACGCACTCGTATCATTCATAAAAATGTAAAGTAACCTGATGAAACAAACAGAGATCGTTGTGTTTTAACTATATTGTATAAATCTGTATTTTAAAGACGAATGAAAAAAATACAGATGCAGCATTGCTGTTTTTCTTGTTAAAACATGGATATTATTCGTGTTGGACCTCATTTGAAATTTGCCTGAAAAACCTGAGTTAGAAAGTGGCTTAAACTTTCGTTTAGACTCTTTGTTCAAACCAAAATAGACCACAACAGTCTGCTGTCTGCAGCAGGTTCAGCTCCGTGTCGTCCTCACCTCCTCCATACAGGAGCAACTTTAACCAGTTTGGATTAAACCAGGCAAAGACGACATCATCACTACGTTTGGAAAGGAGCTGATTCCAGCTGTTAGGGACTAACACGCATTGCGGTCGGTGAGTCTCGCTGCTTGTGGAACGTTCTGTTTTATTGTGGATGAAATCCTGGTAGACAGTGGACAGACTAGCTAACTGCTAACAAGCTAACGGTATAAACTCAAACACTATCTGATTTACGACCCCCGTACTTCGTATTAAATCTCCGGGATGCGTTGTTATGCTGCGTGAATGTTTGTAAACGGCTCCACCATCAGTTTATTCTTCTTTTTATTTTGCGTGTGAGCAGAGGAAAGCTGTCACACACAGCTGCAGTGTTGTGATGCAGCCGTGAACTGATCAATGACATCGCTGTGGTTATACTGGTATTGTTATAGTACCAGTCTCCCGACACAGGAATAATTTCTGCCACCGCGGTGGTTTAATCTGATATGGTGAACATGGCGACAGACTAAATAAATCATGTATCTGAACCAAGTTATCTGGGTCGATTTCCCGAAGACAGTCACTCCTACTGTCCTGTTATCACCATGGTAACTGTTTACATGCATTAATGTTCTGATTTCTGTAACCGAACAAATACCAGGACTCAAACATTATATTTCCCCGACATTTTCACATCTTATCATGACCTCATCTGCATTAACAGTCGAGTTTTGTACGTAAAACACGCGTTTTCTCATAGTTTAATAACGCTGTTTCTGTGGTTTCTTGCCCCCTGGTTGCGCGCGCATCCTATCTGTGACTTTGCTTGGAAACCATCTATAGAAACTAAATAACATGAATAATAACGACAACTAGAAACACAAATAATGATAAACAAAACAAACAGGGAAAAAAACAGATCATTAAAAAATGGTCATTGTTAACATTTACATGTATGATGGTAACAATACTGATAATAAGCCATCCATCTACTCATCCATCCATCCATCCATCCATCTACTCATCCATCCATCCATCCATCCATCCATCTACTCATCCATCCTTCTACTCATCCATCCATCCATCCAATCATCCATCTACTCATCCATCCATCCATCTACTCATCCATCTATCCATTTACTCATCCATCCATCCACCCATCTATCCACTCATCCATCCATCCATCCATTCACCAACAATCTATCCATCCAATTATCCATCCATCCATCTACTCATCCACCTATCCATCCATCCATTCATCTACTCATCCATCCATCCATCAATCTACTCATTCATCCACCCATTCATTTACTCATCCATCCATCCATTCATCTACTCATCCATCCATCCAATTATCCATCCATCTACTCATCCATCCACCCATCCATCAATCCACTCATCCATCCATCCATCCATCCATCCATCCATTCATCTACGTATCCATCCATCCAATCATCCATCATCTACTCAATCATCCATCCAATCCCATCTTTCCATCCACTCATCCATCCATCATCCATCCATCTACTCATCCATCCATCCATCCACTCATCCATCCATCCATTCATCTACTCATCTATCCATCCAATCATCCATCAATCCATCCAGTCATCCATCCATCCACCCACTTATCTCATCCATCCATCCATTTACTCATCCACCCATCCATCCATCTATCCATCCATCCATCTACTCATCCATCCATCCATTCATCTACTTATCCATCCATCCAATCATCCATCCATCCATCCGATCATCACATCCATCCACCCAATCATCCATCCATCTACCCATCCTTCCACTCTTCCATCCATTCATCTACTCATCCATCCATCCATCCATCTACTCATCCATCCATCCATCTACTCATCCATCCATCCATCTACTTTTCCATCCATCAACTCATCCATCCATCCATTCATCTACTAATCCATCCATCCAATCATTCACCCATCCATCTACTAATCCATCCACCCATTTATCTACTAATCCATTCATCCATCTACTCATCCATCCATCCATTCATCCATCTACCTACTCATCCATTAATCCATCCATCCATCTACTCATCCATCCGTCTACTCATCCATCCATTGATTCATCTACTCATCCATCCATCCACCCACCATATATCTACTCATCCATCCATTCATCTACTCATCCATCCATCCAATCATCCATCCATCCATCTACTCATCCATTCATCTATCTACTCATCCATCCATCCAATCATCCATCAATCCATCCTTTTATCGATAAAAATTAAGAAAAAAAATTCTGCCAATTGAAGAAGTGAAATTTTCTTTAAGATTTTTTAAATAAGATGCATTTTTTTCTAAAACAAGTTCCTGTATCTCACTGAAATGTTTCTCTTTAGGTACTTTTGTCTTATTTTGAGTGTGATGAGATATGTTGACTAGAAATGAGAAAAATCTACTTGGTAAGATGTGAGTTGTTGCAGATTTGAGTTTTTCAGTGTAAAGCGACAGCACGTGGATGAAAACAGGTTCAGGTCTGCGCTCTGTTTGATCTGTTCACCGTTTCATGTCTGGCTCCGTCATCCATGAGTCAGTCCTTTCAGGCTCCACCCCTTCCTCCCCCTGCCCCTCTCTAACCTCTGCTAAATGAGGCATGGCTTTTAGTTGTTGGGCAACATCAAGAGGATGTGGGAGCATCAATAACTCTAACCTGAAAGGGCGAGGGGGCTGTAATGGCCGGGTTGTCAGGAAGACTATGCACTGTGAAGTTCTGAAGCAAGAATCGATCGATTACCACTCGCATCATAAAATATGCAGTGTTTCTGAGCTGAAAGGGTGACAGGTGGGATGAAAGAGGGGATGAAAGGCCAGAGGCAGGATGAAAACAAAAGCAGGGAGTATTCACTTTGGTTGTCCTCGGATTGCTCCGTGGCCTGCATGGCCTTTCGGATCTGCATGCGGATGATGTCGATCTTCGTCTTGCTGTCTTGCAGCATCTGCTGGGCCGTCTGCAGGAGCTTCTTGTCCTGCAAAGGGTTACAAAAAGGAGATGAAGTGGACCTGGATGGTAGGAATGAATGTGAGGAAGACTCCCGGCTGCCGGCATGTGTGTAACGTGCCTTTGTACCGCCGTTGGCGTATATGGGGATCATGTTCTCCGCTCCTTGCTTGACCTTTAGCTCAATGTTCAGCTGCCGCTCCAAAGCTGCAATGCGATGCTGATTGGCTGATGTCCGACTGACCGAGCTCGGAGACTTGGCGGTGTCTGCCAAGAGGAACAGATTGACAGTAAAAGGTCAGCTTGCTTTAGTGTATTTGTGTATACAGAGCCACCGTCTGGTAGAGGACGAGGCTATTGAAAGTAATTTATATACTTTAGCCCGTATACAGTCATCCTCAAAATTATTCATACCCTCCAAAAAAAGAAAATGCGAAATTCACAATAGTAATTCAAAGAACAAGAAACTAAAGAAACTAATAATAAATAAAAATTTACAAAATTATAATTTAGTGAAATAAAATGTTGCTTTTGAATTGTGGTTAGAAATAATTATTTAAAAAAACAAACAAAACTCTGCAAGACACATTACAGCACCTTGCTCATGAACAGTAAACCAACATACCTGTTAACAGGTGCAGACATCTGATTGGACGTTACAGAAAACATCTGATTGCAGCGATTGCCTAAAAGTGTTGCTTAACAGCGTGGGAGCCCCATCATGCTTGTTTACTTGTTTTATTTTTTGTATGTTTGTCATTAAGATTCCTGTTGAACCACAATTCAAAACTGATGTAATGATTTTCATAAAATTTCTATTTATTATCACTTTTCACTGACAGCTGATTTTTTTTCTTCTTTAATTGGAGGGCATGAATAATTTTGAGGATGACTGTAGTTCTCATAACCACACCTGAAGCTTACAGCAAGTTTTCTTATTGATTAACTGTCTATGAAGAACTTCATAATTTGGGGTTTGTGCCAGTTAATCAACAGTTTATAAAAGATGGATTTAGTCATTTGGTCTTTTGACATTAAACCGCTGCAGTAGTGGTTAAAAATGCCGTTAACATTCACGACCACCAGAAGCAGAACATCTGACTCCAGCTCCAGTAATTCTGGCCGATGTGCTGCTGGTCCATCACTTTATAATACCTGATGCTGTCCAAAATACTCTATGTTACAAAGGAAAAACAAGAAATGCATTGAATATAAATGGAAATATAGAATATGGAGTAAAATTTCACTTTGACTCCTTTGGACGGTATCACGTTGAGTCGCCCTCCGGCGTACATCCATATAACGGGAGAGACGGACCAGCCTCTCTATAAGACATTATGTACAGCAAAACTCCTTCATTTCACCAGTACTTTGAATGAACGAACGAGTACTATTGTCCTGTGAGTTCAGATTTAGCGTTCTGTTAGTTATTGGGGGGGGGGGTTCACACTCTACAGGCCGCATGCACCCCGATGCATGCTGCTGCAGTTCAGCTGACGAAAGTAGCTCGCTACCTAAACACCAACAACCCGAAATCCGTGAAACTTTGAACTCACAGGACAAAAGTACTCGTTTGTTTGTTCATATTACTTAAAGTACTGGTGAAATGAAGGCGTTTTGCTGCAGATAATGTCTTACAGAAGCTGCCCCGACCCTCCCGTTATATGGATGCACGCCGAAGGGCGACTCAACGTAATATCTCCCAAAGGAGTCAGTGATACAAAAATTTTACCAGTAAGTAAAGGCACATATAAACTCCTAGAAATAAGGTCCAGGTTGGAAAAAAGAAAGTTCTCCTTTAACTACAGTATAACTCCAAAAGTACTCATTTGACTAGTGGTTCCCAAACTTTTTGAGCCAAGGTAGCACATCTGTCTTCACACCCCCCTGAGGGGATGACTGTGTGATGTATTAATGTGAGGCTCGGAAACTGTCAGAATCTTCATAAATGAGGAGGATAAAGTAAGTTTTGGTGGATCATCTTAAAGTTATACCGTGTAACTTTTGGCCACTAGGAGCGCTAAACCTGCTACGGTGCCAACGTCTCACAGGCCTCATGGCAATGACGCAAATTTAAATCTCTCTCTCCCGTGTTTGGATATTGAAATAAACAAGTCCATCAAGGTTGAAGAATTTTCTAAAGGATTTTTCACCATTAGAGGATTTACCCCTGGCGGAGGTATGCGGCTCTAACTGTTTCTAATTATATATGTTTACATCCCACCCCCCCACCCCCCACGCGCTTGTGGAATGTTACTGAATTGCAACTACGTAGCTGAAAGGAAACATCACACACAGAAACGCGCAATGCAAAGATAAATGCGTAATCAAAACCGGCCACGAAACCAAGTTGTAGTTTTGTGCACTGAATGAAGTAACTTCAGCAAAACTCATGCTTGTTATGAGAATGTCTGGATTAGCTCAGTTTATGGGACATTACAGTGGCTCTGCTTCCTTCTGAACAGCGTGTGAAACCCATACAACTAAATTTAGCAAACTGCTAATCGTTCTGTTACTTCTTTGATATTTGTATGAATTACAAAAAGCGCATTTATTGCTGCAAACCAGCCACAATTGCGCAAAATGTTTAGGGAGTCATGTTAGCTTTGGTCTATAGCAATTCTAGCCGCGTTTCGGTAACAGGAAAATATAGGCAGCTTATACGGCTCTTTCTGACGTTGCTTTGACAACAAACGCTGACTGAAAACAAAATTAAAAGCATCACATTTTTGTACGTTTACACAACAGCCAAACTTACTTACTGGTCTAATGATACGGTGGCAAACAGAGAGTGGGTTTTGCTTCCACACTGCTGTTTCAGAAATCTCCAACGACTGAATTCTTTTCCAATGTCCACTCGTGTTTTTGATCTGCCGTGATCCCTTTGCCTCTTTCTTTTTCTGGCCTGCTCAGACATCACTTTCACCTTTTAACTTTGTTCCACCATGACAACGCTTCGAGTAATGACAGAAAGTAGCACAAGTAGAGCTTTCTGTGTTTACAGAAGAGGAGCCATAAAGCAACTTGCTTGACGGCACTTTCATCGACGGCCCGCCTGATGGCACTTTCATTGACGGCCCGCCTCCCCAGAGTTGCGATGTCTGGTTTCTACAGAGGGCAGCCCGCTCAGAGTGCTGACACACATCACTCACTGTATATTTACCCCCAAAATAATCTAATACTGCTCATTTTAGGCTTAATATCTGAGTCAAAAGTTGCACGGTATAACTTTAACATCTGTTGAAAAACCACCCAAATGCCAAAATTCAGCTTTTCTCACTGAGATGGGGCAAAAATGTGGTTTCTAATAAAGCAGCTGTAATAACTTTGTTTCACAATTAGTTGGTAAATATTGGTGTATTATCGGCTAAACTGCTGCATCATGTATCCCTGCTGTAAGACTTTGTACATCCCACCTTTGTTGTCGTCGGGTCCTTTGACGACGATGTGAGCGTCCAGCTCCTGCAGCTGAGCCTGGAGAGCCTCCAGTTTGCGCTTTGAGCTGCGAAGCTGCGAGTCCACCTGCTGGGCATTCCTCTTATCGGTCGTGGCCCTTCGCAGATTCTCCGCGCCCTCCTTGATCTTCAGCTCCTTACGAATCTCCCTGCGGATCCTCTCGCGGTGCTCGTCCAGGCGCTGCTGCACGCTGGAGTCCGAGAAGTCAGAGTTTTGGTCCAGACCGAGCTGCTGGAGTACCGAAAGCCCGTCCGGATCAGCCTGGGAAGAAGAAGAAGGAAGAGGAGACGATTAAGACAGAAACCAAAGTAGATGCATGTTCTGGATTTAGCCTGCTGACTATTAGATGAATTATTCAATTTGAGATGAAAGAGAAACCAACTCAGAGGAAACACTGCACAGTTCCACAAACCCTGACCCCGGGGCCAGGTCAGGCACTTGTTGCTTAGCAACGTTTCTTAGTTGAGTCATAGTGGCTGGAATTTGGGCTAGCACTGGTTATTCCTGTATGTTGAACTGGACATTTCCTTCTTTGCTGTTAGCTGTATGCGTCTTACCACTGGTCATCTTTTTGTCTTTTTTGTTTTGGAGAGGGTGAATCTATAAACCCAGCCTGGACCCAGCGCTCAAAATGTCCACACTCACCAAAAATGTTCAGATTAATTGGGAAGTTTCCATTTTTGGTCACGAGGTGTCGCTAAGTGCTCGTTGTTTTCACCGTTTTCGTCCACAGGTTGAAAAAAAGGAAAAAAGATCTGTTGTCCTTGACAGCCGTCATCATATTGTTTTAGCGGTAATCATATGAAAATAATGACCGCTGGAATGTTGGGAAAACCCATTCAAGTAAACGCAGCATTCTACAGCATTCTACAGAGCCGTATAATAAGTGATAACAGCATTTACATGCACAGCCTTCGTATTTTCCCATTTTTCTTTGGGGACATTGTTTAGTGATTTCTGTCCAGATTCTTTCACACATTCTGCCTCTCTTTTGTATGAATCTTTGTATGGACCCCAGGAAGAATAGCAACAGCATCTTGCTGTGGCTAATGGGGATCCACAAAAAATACAAATAAATACAAAATCTTGCTTCATTTACCTGTATGTTTCCCATTCCCAGCATTCCCTTTTTTGTTCAGGACACAGGCGATCGTCGGCATCTTTTACCACTCTGTTCTGACACAGTGATAGGAATAACGGCGTTAGAATAAACGGCTTTACTAACGGCACTACTTTTTTCAGAAAAGGGCTAATCTGACTAATTACTATGTCCATCGTGACAACGCTGTTCCCATTACCGTCCTTCACTGAAAGCGTTACTATTGTTATGTGAGATCCATTTTTGTTTCTGGTGAACAGAAGTTTCACATTTGTTGGGACTATATTATGTTGGTGCTCACATAGAGAGGAGGCAGAGTGATACAGACAAACCTGGAGGCATTCGCCCATGCACTCGGCAGTAACCTGCAGACACGTGCCTCCCCACACACTCATGTTTGAGTAAGAAAAGATTGCGGTGTTCTGTTGAACACGGCTGCACGTCAGGCTTGAAGTGGTTCGTGTACGGCGGTGATGGCATCACCAATCTGACACAGATGCAGATGCAGAGCGAGTATGAATCCAGTTTAGAAAACAACATCATTGTTCGAGCAACAAGTTTCCCTGAATTATTTCTCTCACCTATGATCCAAATTCAGGTACTAGTTAATAAGATATATTACACTAGTTCTGACACTGGATCTGTCCTCATCTGACCGGGAGGGAAGGGGAAACAACGATAATGATGATGATGATGAACTGTCATTGCAAACTTGAGTCAATGTGCGCAGCCGAACACACGCACACACAACAGGAAGAATAAGAAACTGGAATCTTCACAAACATCAGTTTCCCTCAGAGATAAAACACACAAACAGGATGAGAAACATTTATTAGAAACTCTGTTTCTTCGTGGTGGTTGGAAGCCGTTATAACTACACAGACCTGAAGCTCCTGAGGAGGAGACGGAGCCTGGACATCCATCAGTCTAAGTCTTTTTCTGTAAGTTATTTATTCTGTAAAGTTTCTATTTCATTCATTTGTAAGATCTGATATTCACTTTTATCATGAATAATTCAACATAAGGATTAATTTAAAGTTACATCAAAAGGACCATTAAAACGTAACTGAATAATTAATTTTCCAAGTAATTAGTAATTTTTATAAAGCTGTAACTTGCCATTACTGTTTTAGAGAGGTAATTACTATAGTTAATTATTTTTTTAAAGTGATGTTCCCAACACTGATTCATCTTCTTGAGGAAGTTTTATCATCCTTTTTATTGTTTTCTCTGACGATGCTCTTGTTTCTAGTCAACCAGTCAAGTGAAACAGTTAGTTAAAGGTTGGATGTGGAACATGGACAGAACAGCGATATCACGTGTCTAAGTTGCAGTGCAACAGCAGAAAAACAACTCTATACAACAAGTGACCAGCAGCCTGCAGCATGTCCAACATGTCCTGCATAGGAGTTTATAACTGACACCTAACATTAGCCATGTTAGCAAGTGAGATAGCTTACCAATCCAGGAGAAAAGTTGCCATTTTTATGTGTTTTGATGCCGTGGAAAACATTTTTGTGGGTCCATCTAGTGTAGCTTCACCTAAATTTACTCCAGTTTTTGCTCTTCTCATGTGACTCCCCTTCAGAGACGGATAACGATATCTCTGAGGCTCTGAAGCAGCTGCTTGACTTGCCGACTCCACCATTTTCCTCAGTGCCAGTCTAGCTGTGCTCAACATACTGTTGCCACACAGAGATCATATTTGGCGGCGTGTATTGGCTTATAGATGTTAACATAATGCCATTGTTGAACCCATTAAAATTAACTTTATATTCATTTTCAGGATAAATATCATTTATTTAGGAAAACGCTGTACTTTCATTCTGCACCCCTCCAAACGCCTCATGGAGGTATTATTTTTTTTAAATATAGCTTTTAATAAAAAATGTTCCATATTCAACCTTTAATGTCTCCATATCGTCTCTTTGAATTTCAGACATATTTGGATATTTAGACTTGTTCAGGCGTTTGTTTTGGGAATATCAGGCTTCCTAGTAAAAATGAAGGATGTGTGAAAACTGCCAAGCCGAGACTGTGAGGCAGCATCAGAGCCGGAGCGCTGTTTAAGTGCATAAAGATCTGAGTGCTCGCATCAGCTCTCCTGCTGATCAACACTAACCAGATTACAGCAGATTAGAACAGCATTAATACAGACCAAAATCAATCAGGGGCCCTTCTGCACCGGGGTGGGTCACAAGTAAGTGAACACAAAGCTACAGCACATGTTTACAAACTCAGATGGAGGAGACGGTGAAACTTTCAGTAGCTGAGCTGTAACTGGAGGATCAGAGGAAACTCATTTTCAGTCAGATTTCTCTCCTCTGAGGAGAACGAGGCATCGATATTAAAACACGCTTCATCAGAGCAGAGGAGACTCCAAACTAGCAGCTGAAAATCTTTAACCCATGGCAGTGGCATTGTAATGAGATTATCAGTGTTATTCACCTGTAAGAGGTTTTAATGTTGTACCAGGTTGGACTCTTTTCCCTCCGGAGCTGCCGTAATTCTTGGTGTCATAAGCCCCGTTTCCACTGAGCCGTACGGTCGGGACGCTACAGTTCGGAAGTGTTAGACTGGTCCGGCCCATTCAGGTGAGTTCATCTTCCGCTGGGCATCTTCCAGGGGTTAAACCAAACCCCCAGCATATATATCACCACCTGCCACTCGTGACGACGCGTGACTTAGACACGGCCGTACTCATCTAATACGGACAGCACAAGACTCGCTGTGTTTACGCCGCCATGCTGGCAGGAAAATACTCTTCAATGTGAGCAGCGGCTTTGACTTTACATTAGGGCTGTGTGGTATACCGGTTCATACCAAAAAAACGTGTTTATTTTTGTTATATGTATTTTTCATATACCGCTATACCGGTGAATAGTCCAGACAACATGCGGAACGTGTGCAGTGGGAAAGTGTTTCAGCAGGGACCCATTTCACTGCTGGACACAAACATCACAGAGTGTGAAAATCCGGTTAAAGCTGTCAAAGTGAAGCACATGTGGTAGGGCTGGGAAAAAAAATCGATACACTGAAATATCACGATATTTTCATATGCTGATATCATATCGATATGTAAAAACATGGTATCGATCTATTTTACTAATGAAATCATGCAAGATTTTGTTGTTCAGTCAAGAAATCTTGCAGGTTTTCATGAAATCTTGTGAGATTTCACCATTATCTTGCGAAATCTCACGAGATTTCGTAGATAAAATAGATCAATATTGCATTTTTGAATCTCTATATGAAATCTGCATATGAAAATATCGCGATATTTCAGTGTATCGATTTTTTTTCCCAGCCCTAACATGTGGTAAACCAGGAGGAACTAATTCCCAAAAGATGAGCCACGTCTATGATTTGGAAGTTTTTCAACTTTAAAAGATCGGACGTGGAACAAACAACTGTTTGCAAATGCTGTTGAGCAAAAGCGGCAGCTGGCAGTGGTAACGCTAGCAGCTAGCTTAGCCAACAACACGTTTTACACTACCGACTACGTCTTGATACAGGACTACATACGAGAAAAAGAGAAAGGCAAGAAGCGATCGGATTATGATCATATTTCATCGTGACTAAGATATGGTTCCCATAAAATAACGCTGACAAAGATGGCTTCCAGACGATGGTGAAAACTTTGGATCCCAGGTTTGTCTGCATGTTTCAGGATGTAAACATCCCGAAACGTGGCAGCAGCTTTGTAAACCATTCCTAAAGATGCAGCAGTGTGAATTTATCATTTCCAAAGTGGTCGAATCCGCTCTTTACTATTCTTAAGCGGCTGTTATGACTGTTATGGCTGTTATTGATTAAATATGTCTGGCCCCTATCATGTCACTGGGATACTTTTCAAAACGTTGACAGTGGTCAGAGCTGACTTTCTTTATCCCTCACTCTCCCTCCCACCGGACCTGCGGTACCCCCACATAGCTACATGCTTAGAGGTTCGGACATGTCATTGAGGATTCACTTTGTTGGTGGTTAGTTTCCTGATAATTCCGTTTCCTACACTTTCAAATTACATTTTTGTTGAGCTGTCATAAGTTTAAATGTGTAAAATTATGATAACGCATTGATAAAATACAGCAAACCACAATAACATCTGATAGCTTATAAGCTTCAAATGTCTTGTAAGCTTCTATTTCTGCTCATGGGAAGTCGGAATGTTGTTTAACGAAGTAGTTGTAAATGTTGCGGTAAGATGATAAGGCAACATGTCTGCATCACACCTGAGCAGCAGAGAGGCTTCAATTTATTTTTTTTTTAAAGGAGAGCAACCACCCCCCCCCCCCCCCCCCAAAAAGCCTCTCACTTTTCCCTGTTACCGTATTTTCTGGACTATAAGTCGCATCAGTCAAAAAATGCATCATGAAGAGGAAAAAAACATAAGTCACACTAGACTATAAGTCAAATTTATTTATTTAGAATAGGGTGATTTTTGGATTTTAATTGTTCCTGCTAAAACTTCCCCATTACTCTGATCCCAGAGTTATTATCCTGTAAATGTTCAAAACATCATAATTAAGAAGGATAAACATGTTTTTGGAGGATTTGTTCCACCACAGAAGTAATACAGCCAGATGTTTAAAATTAACTCCTCTTGCTGAGATAGGGGATTATCACGCTTACCGGAAGTTGCCGGCTTTTGACACTTCCTCTTCCGGGCCATGTTAACGACAGCCGTTCCTGCTCGGTTATACTGTTTAAATCGTATAAACTCCAAACATATTGAAGTTTTCATTCTAGACTGAAGTGATACTGGATCAAAAGCTGGATCAAAGCGATCGATTTGCCGCGGTGAAGGGCCGAACTTTATAATAAAACACACGTTTGTTTGTCCCCGGTGGGGCACGACACCGGCACTTCACAGCATGCTAGCATTAGCCAGCTAGCGCTTACTGACGTGCAACATTGTGCGTCTTAAAACACACAAACATCTGAAAATCGGGTCTGTACCTCCCCGTTTTCAGTGGAACAACTGGGGACTGCCAAGAAAGGAGAAGCTTTCAGATGATTGTGGTTTTCAGCCGCACAAAGTTAGGCACGTTATCAAGCTGGCTAATGCTTACAGGCTAACACGACTGCGCAGTCTGCCGCCACAAACAAACGTGTCGTTTTATTATAAAGTTCGGTCCTTCACCGCGGGAATCGGTCGTTTTGATCCACTTCTTCCTCAGCATCACTTCAGTCTGGAATGAAAACTTGGCATTGGCGTTTATCCGATTTACAAAGTTTAACAGAGTAGTAGCTAGCGGACTTTTGTTAGCAGGTTAGCATTCGCCAGCTTGATGACGTGCCTAACTTTGTGCGGCTGAAAACACACAATCATCTGAAAGCGTCTCCTTTCTTGGCAGTCCCCAGTTGTTCCACTGGAAACGGGGGGGTACAGACCCGATTTTCAGATGTTTGTGTGTTTTAAGACGCACAATGTTAAGCACGTCAGTAAACGCTAGCTGGCTAATGCTAGCATGCTGTGAAGTGCCGGTGTTGTGCCCCACCGGGGACAAACAAACGTGTGTTTTATTATAAAGTTCGGCCCTTCACCGCGGCAAATCGATCGCTTTGATCCAGTATCACTTCAGTCTAGAATGAAAACTTATATATGTTTGGAGTTTATCCGATTTAAACAGTATAACAGAGCAGGAACGGCTGATGTTAACATGGCCCGGAAGAGGAAGTGCCAAATGTTTCAACTTCCGGAAACCGGAACGCGGAAATGTGATAATCCCCTATTAGGCTGTTTTGGGATCTCTGCCCTCGAAGCAGGATTTAGTTGTCACGGGCCTAGAGCGCCCTCTTGTGGCATTAGACGATGATGTTTACTCCTCGGCTCATGTCAATTAATATGATAACACTTAAAAATAGGTTAAAGTATACATTTTGATGTATTAGTTGCACTGGACTAGAAGTCGCAGGAACAGCCAAACTATGAAAAAAAAGTGCGACTTGTGGTCTGGAAAATACGGCAATTACTTGGCTCGGTACTCTGTGTTGGCAAGTACTCAAATGCCAGTACTCGTACTTGTACATAGTCGGCAAAAAAGTGGTTTAGGGACATCTCTAATCATAAACATCAAAATTAAGAAGGACCCCCCCCCCACACACACACACACGTCACACCTGATGGCATGTAAATGCAAAAAAATTAACAACATTATGCCATGCATTATCATGTTTAATATGTAGTTGTACTCATATGTTAGCTCAGTAGTACACAGTAACCGCTGTACCCAACCTAAATATTACACTAGTAACTGATGCAACTGATATTTAACTGATTAACTGGTGGGGAAGTGGGTAGCCTCGTGGTAATGTCGCGGGCTTTGGCACGGCAGACCTGGGTTTGAGTCCCCGACACCGCCCTCAGGTGAACCACCATGGGCAAGGTCCCCCACCAACCGCTCCCCGGGTGCTTTAATTAGCAGCCCACTGCTCTCAGGTTCAACCTGAGATGGGTTAAATGCAGAGAATGAATTTCCTAATTGGCTCGCTACTTTTAATAAAGTATATATTATTATTAACTGATGGCACTGTGGGACGGTGAAGCACTACGCCCCACCTAACAGGGGGGAAACAATAAATGCATTTGTATCCAACTGAACCGTACAGGTGTGCATTGAACCATGAGCACTGTGTATCAAAACTGTCAACACTGTCCTGCAGGTTTGGACATGTGGACACTGTCCTGCAGGTTTGGACATGTTAACACACCTGAGTCAAATTATTAATTGCTCATTATGAGGCTGATGCAGAATCTGACTACAAGCTGTCATGTGTGTTACAGCAGAAGACATTTATAACCTGCAGGACAGCTGCAGCAAGGTGCAGGATGTCGGTCTCCTCTCCACATTCAGACAAAAAAATGTTATGAACTGCAGGATTAGTTTAGAAAAATTCTCTGTTGGTCCAGATGGATTTTTGTATGACGTTTACTCTCCGCCATGTTGAAAGGTCAAAGTTTACTTCATCTCGGCAACACATTACAGCAGCTTGCTCATGAACAGTGGACCAAAATACCTGTCAACAGGTGCAGACATCTCATTGGAAGTTACAGAAAACACCCGATTGCAGTGATATGCCTCAAATTGTTGCTCAACTTTTCAGATCAGGAGCCCCATCATGCTTGTTTACTTGTTTTATTTTTCTGTTCGTTTTAAATATTTCGGTTGACACACTTTTCAAAATCAATGTCACGATTTTCATGGAATTTTTATTTATTATTTTACCGATTTCAACTTATTTCACTGACAGATTATTTTTTCTTTCTTTAATTGGAGGCTATCAATAATTTTGAGGACGACTGTAGCTAAAATAAGATATATGCTAACTCTACCATAGCATAGTAAGCTAAAAATTGTAAAATGTCATTACCATCATGCTTGTGGTAACAAGCTTGGTTAACAAGGTTCTATGGGGTATCTGACTTAAAGAACCATTTTTTAAATAAAATCTTTACAGGGTTCCCACTCTTTTTTTGAAGTTGTTTTTTCCATGACTTTTCCAGTTGCTACATTACAAGTCAAGTTATCACAACATACACTAATGAATTCCACTCCAAGCTTTTGGAGATGTGTTCTACAATTGTAGCTCATATTTTGTACTGTGACAAAGCAGAGACGAAACAGAAACGAAGCAGAAATGAAGCAGAGGTGAAGCAGAAACGAAGCAGAAACAAAGAGACGAAGCAGAAACGAAGCAGAGACGAATCAGAGATGAAGCAGAAGCAAAGCAGAGACGAAACAGAAACGAAGCAGAAACAAAGCAGAGACGAAGCAGAAACGAAGCAGAGACGAAGCAGAAACGAAGCAGAAACAGAGCAGAGACGAAGCAGAAACGAAGCAGAAACGGAGCAGAGACGAAGCAGAAACGAAGCAGAGACGAATCAGAGACAAAGCAGAAACAAAGCAGAGACGAAGCAGAGACGAAGCAGAAGCAAAGCAGAGACAAATCAGAGACAAAGCAGAAACAAAGCAGAGATGAAGCAGAGACAAAGCAGAAACAAAGCAGAGACGAAGCAGAAACAAAGCAGAGACAAAGCAGAAACAAAGCAGAGATGAAGAAGAGACGAAGCAGAAACGAAGCAGAGAAGAAGCAGAAACGAAGCAGAGACGAAGCAGAGAAGAAGCAGAGACGAAGAAGAGACGAAGCAGAGATGAAGAAGAGACGAAGCAGAAACGAAGCAGAGACGAAGCAGAGCAGAAGCAGACGAAGAAGAGACGAAGCAGAGATGAAGAAGAGACGAAGCAGAGAAGAAGCAGAAACTAAGCAGAAACTAAGCAGAGACGAAGCAGAGATGAAGCAAAAACGAAGCAGAGATGAAGAAGAGACGAAGCAGAAACGAAGCAGAAACGAAGCAGAGACGAAGCAGAAATGAAGCAGAGAAGATGCAGAAACGAAGCAGAGACGAAGCAGAAACGAAGCAGAGACGAATCAGAAACGAAGCAGAGACGAAGCAAACGAAGCAGAGACGAAGCAGAAACAAAGCAGAAAAGATGCAACGACAAAGCAACAATGAAGTGGAGACGAATCAGAGACAAAGCGGAGGTGAAGAAGGGGGAGGAAAAATCTTTCTTTTCAGGACAACTCAAGCTTTTCCAGGACATTTTACTCTTTTTCTCATTTTCCATGTGTTTTCCATCACTGGAAGTCAGTTTCCAGGTTTTCGAGGACGTGTGGGAACCCTGCTTAAATTAATGTATATCAACAAATGTAGATTTTAGGTTGTGTGACATTTAATTTTTTAGTGACATTTTATTTTTGAAAAACAGAAATCTCTAAAGTGCCTTAAATTTTAAAAAAAGCCCTTATTTGTTTTTATTATTATTATTATTATTATTATTATTATTATTGTTGTTATTTCCAACCACAATTCAAAATCAATATTTTATTTTTACTTAATTTTAATTCTTTAATTTTTTATTTATTATTAGTGTCTTTAACTTCTTGTTATTTGAATTACTATTGTGAATTCAGCCTTTTCTTTAACTGGAGGGTATGGATAATGTAGATGTGCTATTATCCAGCTGAGGCTGAAAAACTAGTGAGAACAATTCTGCAAAGCTGTAATATTTCATGTATTTATTCAATGTTATGTCAGTAGATCTCATGAGAACCTTCTTCTCTCCGCTACTCACACATGGACAGATATTTGGACACCGAGTACTGTCCCCTCCCCTCCTCGAGAGAATAATGTCAGGCTGCTTGGGGCCTTTCACTGCTTCGTGCAGCCATCCAGCTTAAGAGATCTGATTACAACTTCTTAGGTCTCTGTGTCCATCCAGCTACATGCAGACTGGGACCACAGCTCTGTTCTCATTTAAACCACAATCCATCTGCAACACAATGCACCACGCAAGCCAGGGCCAGGCCGAGCAGCCAGCCAGTCCACATGGTGACGGCAGGATTTTAACCGCTGCTTTAAAGCAACGTTACATCACAGCAAAACTCTGCAGCCATGTAACCAAACCGGTGGAGGAATAAAGCTACGAGGCAAACTGTTATTCTCTCCTCATGCATCGTTCTCGATGAAGGCCAGGTCTCAGCGTGAGCAGCGTCCGGCCATTTGTGGCAGACGAGAAAGCAGAGCGGTTGCACTCGGTGAACAGCAGGAAGTTTTAGCTCTGACGCACGCCCGTTCAGCACAATGCCACTAAATCCCCGGTGTTTTCCAACAAAGCAGCTCTGGGGCGAGGTGTAAGACAGCGGGGTGAAATCACCACAGCGGACAGGAATGAAAACTCAGGAGCGAATCGCTTTCAGAGAGCAGATGTATTTACAGGAAGTGAATGAGGAAGGCGAGCAGAAAAGGCGGCCATAGTGGTAGCTGGAAAGAAAGCGTCAGCGTCGAGGCCTGCGCCGGTTCCTACCGAAGACTCCGCATCACTCTGCTCGCTGGGCGCTGGGGAGTCAACAGGCTGATCCCCCAGTAGCTCCTCTAAAGTGTCCTCAGTGGCCATCACTGGGCCTCCTCTCTGGTCCCACACACACACACTAACACACACACTCAGCGCCAATCACAAACCCAGAAGGCTATTCCTGCCTCCTCCAAATCCAGGATGTCCTCCCCACCAGGAATCAAACGCCGGCTAAATCTGGAGCAAGTTTCTGGAGAGGAAAAGAGAACAGCAGAGACTGCACCCCACCTCCCTGCTTCCTGTTCTGCTTGTCGCCAGATACAGAGCGAAGCGTCATGCACTTTGTGCAGACACACACACGCAAAAACACACCAACACACACACATATTCAAGTGGTTTTGCAAGTGTGAGAGATCACAGTCGCTCTGCTTCCTGCGACTGGCTCTCCAAAGTGTATACTTTGCCTAGACTCGTACTGGTGTCTGGGTGAGAGCACGCCGTCAGATGTGAGCGAAAAACATAGACCAGGACCAGGCCGAGAACTGGAGACAAAGGCCAAACCAGACCACCAGGATCCAAAGAACAACAATCATTAAAGAAACCACACTTGAACGCAGCTTTTCAGCCCAGTTCTGATGGTAATGCTTCATCACGTGGAGACAAACGCTCCCATTCCAACCAGATCACACGCTGGCAGGACCAACTGGTCACACTGCCAAATTTTGTGGTCTTAATACGAATTAAAAACACTGAAATGAAGAAGATGAATCAGACTAAATTCAAGTGAAATTATCTAGGGCTGCCACAATTAGTCGATTAATCAACTAATTGTTTACTATCAAAATAGTCGACAACTAATTTCATAATCAACTAATCGTTTATTGTCTGAAAAGCTTTGTTTTTCTCTCAAAATTGCCACTGTACGTCCGCTGCCTTGTCCGTCTTTCTGTCTGGTCAGCTTTTCTTGAATCGCATACTGACATCAATCAACACACACACAAGCAGTCAAAAGTCTAGACATGTTTTTTGATTAGATTCAATGAGAAATTGCCCAAACTTTTGACTGAAAGTCTAAATATGCCACAATTTTCATATGATCCGATTAGTCAACAAATCGCCAAAATAATCGGTGACTAATCGATTGTCAAAATAATCGTTTGTGGCAGCCCTAAAATTATCTGTCCATGCAGTAAGATGATCACACTTGCTAAGATTTCTTGAAATAAGAAAAAATACCAAGACTGTAGATGGAGAAATATCGTTACAGCAGCCTCACAGTAAGAAGGTCACTAGTTCAAGCCCCGGCTGGGGAGGGGTTTGAACTATTCCAACAGCAGCCTTCCTGTGTGGAGTTTGCACGTTCTCCCGGCGTATGGATGAGTTCTCTCCGGGTACCCCGGTGTACCTGCCTCTCGCCTGATAATAGCTGGGATAGGCTCCGGCAATCCCTGCGACCCTGAATTGGATAAGCGGTACAGAAAATGGATGGATGGAAGTTGTAAAACACTCACTTTAGGTCCCTCATTTAGTGAAAAATCCCTCAAAACTAGTCTGGTATGCTTCTTTTCAGTGTTGTTTCTTTCTCATTTCAAAGACCCACAACGAAACTTTCAGCAGTTTTCGCAGTTTTCTGAGCCTCAGGACGCTGCTGGGCAGTGAAGGCTCGAAAATGCGCAAAATGAATGTTGGTGTTGGAGTCAGAAATGCATATTTTTAAGGTCTAAAAGTTACGTTGTGGGTCCTTAAAAGTAAAAAATCATAAAACAAGATCATTTTTAACTTTGAAAATTGCTAAAAAGCCTTTTTTGTAAGGAAGCACCTCATACTGAAGGAGCAACACAACACCCACCAACCTCCAAACTGTATCCCTGAATGGAGCTGAAGGCTTTTACCAAGGGTCAGATTGGTTTGGGTGATGTGGGACTTGAACTCACAACCCTCTGCATTCTAAACCTGCTCTACCACCTGAACCACTGTTCCAGACTGTTGCAGACGCACCTTTGTGCTAGCAGTTTTTGAGAGAAAGCAACAACACTGAACATCAGCATTACCTGACTAGTTTTAAGTGTGTATCACTTAATATGAAACTTGAAATGAGTTTTTCACAGCTTGTTTTATACTAGTTCCCACTTGTCTAAAGTCTAAATATTTTTCCTTATTACAAGAAACCTGTGTGTATGAACTGGCACGGGAGGTCTTAAAGGGGAAGTTCAGGATTTATGACTTACGGCCTCATTTTCAAGGGAGCCAGGGTACTACTTATCACTGAAGACAGTTTTAACATATTTCATCCCATTATTCTAGTTCCAGGAGGTTGCCGATGCTAATGCTAGTGAGAATCAATAGGAATCTGCTAGCCTGTCATTGAAAACCAATCTTATCTATTCAACAGAACATCCGAGGCAAATCAGTAAGCCTATCTATGTAAATGCTGTGTTAAATAGTTAAACTTGTGTGTTAAACAAGTAAAACTAGCCTTGTATGAACTAGTAGTAGGAACTAGTTTCTTACCAGCTGCAGAATGATATACTTTGCTTTTGGGTGGTGGTGTAACTACCTCTGTCAGTGTATTACTGTTCATACTGTAGAGATATGGTGACAGTTTGATGAAAAAAAGTTTGAAATCGTCTTAAAAATTTGACATATCCTCATGCCTTTCAGACGTGGCCGTAGTTTTGACTGCATATTTGTGTATTAAAGTCCTTCAAGCACGTAGCAGCAGATGACATCACTCCGCTGCCAAGAAGTAAAACTTTGTTTCTCAGCATCGACAATCAAAATGCAACAAAATGCAAAATTAGTTTTATTTGGAACATTATTCTGTTAACACGGCATTTACACAGATAGTCTGAAGTTAGAAATGATTTGCCTCGGATGTTCAGTGGAATGGTTAAGTTTGTTTTTAATGACAGGCTAGCAGATTCCTATTGACTTACACTAGCATTAGCATCGGCGACCTCCTGGAACTAGAATAACTGAATGAAATATGTTGAAACTGTCTCCAGTGATAAGCAGTATCCTGGCTCACTCAAAAATGAGGCCCTTTGTCAAAAATCCTGAACTTGCCCTTTAAAACAAGTTTTTACAGCTAAAATTGGGAGCAAAAGATACAACATGATCTGAAACGTCTTAGTGAGATCATATAACTGAATATACATATAAAATAATCAGTTTCAGGTTTCAGTTACTAAGTTAGAAATAAAAGACATTTAGTCTCAAAACTAGATTAATAATCTTACACATTCTGGTCTTGTCAAATATATTACTCTCAAACAGACAGTTAAGACAGTTTTTGCTGAATATAAGACAGTAAAACGTGGTCAGATACTGTTTTTGCAGTGCACCGACCCTCTGGTGGGGTTTAAAACTAGACGGCCTCATCCCTGTCTGACTTCTGTCCTCATCCTGTCAGCCACAGACGAGCACGTCATGCGTTTATGTGCCTCAGACCCTCAGCAGCGCGGGGGCACGGACCCTCCGAGCCCCGGCTGTGCAGCAGATGGCCCTCGCTGGCTCCCAGTGCTTCCCACAAAATGAAAGGACAAAACAAACGCACACAGCATGGCAGATAAAGAAGCAAAGAGCACCAGCAGTTCTTCTTTGCTCTGCTGTAGGGGAATAGGAAGTGAAATAACATGAAGTTGAGCTAATTTATGCCAAACAGGCTGCAGTTGTTCTGGCTGCAGAACCAGATTGGGGACATAGAAAACACTGCTGTATCTGAGGTGGTGAAATCCGTCCTTACCAAACAGCCGTGGCTCCTGCTTGCAGTGGTGAGCGGACTGGTGGCTGCAGAGATAGCAGCCCCCATGCATCCATGCTGCCCCAACCCCTTCACAGAAACAGCTGAGCTGTCGAACTTTTCTCCACAATGATCCAACTAAACACTCAAACATGTAAAAATGTCCAGAAACTGATGCGATGCGTCACAAACCGTCTCGCTCATTGTAGCTGGGAAATAGATGCAATAGCTAAAATAGTGCTAACCACAGTAGCAGGAACTAAGATCACATCACTGTAGACAAACTGCTCTTAAAGTTACAGCCTGATGCCGTTCACAGTCAGGACTGGAAAAGTCAAACATATCAACACAGGAGTTGCTTCTTATTTAAAGGTATAGTATGTAAAAAAATCAAAGGTCAATGGCAGAAAAATGTGATATATAATTCAAAATTTTGTTTCTATTGATGTGTAATCGCTGCTTTAGAATAGCTGTTATATGTTTATTTTCTTTGAATGAGTCATTTATATACTTGCTGGGCGGTGCACATATGAAGGCTGCCATATTTGTTCCACCATTTCGTCGACTATTCAGGCTGCTGCACCGCGACATAGACGTCTGTGGTCTGACATCAGTTTTAGCTCAAACCCACCCAGGATAAGTTCCTGATACATAGCAAGAGCAATTTCATGTTCAGCAGTTACTTTAAGATGAACTTGAAATCATGTTGGTACAAAATAAAACTAAGTTTGTGTGAAGTGTTTCATCTAATTTATGTGAAATTAATCACATCAATTTCACTTACTGCTTAATCCGATTTATCAAGTTCAAAAAAGTTCTACAAACTTAAACCATTCTAGTTGGTTCTACTTAATCGCTCCCGTTAATAAAAACAATACAATTCTAAGGCAACAAGTTTGCATAATTTTTTAAAGTAAAGCCAACTAGTTAGATTTTACAGTGTAAGTGAGGGCAGAACTATATGTCTGTCAGTGTGCTCATCTGGTCCGTTTATACTGGAGCACATAACTCCACACATTTTACTTTCCTTTCTGTGTTCTTGAGAGTAAAATAAGTGCTGACGAGCTAAATCTGTGTTCGAATTTTGTGTTGTATTTACTATGTTGCTTAAACACTGTTTGCAGTGTTTACTTCCTATTTTATGAAGCTAGTTTCCAATGCTAATTCCCGCCTGCTAATTAGCATTATGCTAGCAGCTTTTAGTGAGTAAAGGTAGCCAACTGCCTGACCAGTTTGAGTTGTAACGCCAGGAGAAATGGTTTGGCTATAACATGTTCCGATTATATCAGAAATAAACATGTTTACGGCACAAATAAACCCGTTTGAGAAATAACTGTGTTTACAGCTGATATAAACATGTCAATAGCAGAAATAAACATGCGTACAACAGCACAAATAAACCTGTTTACAGCAGAAATAAACATGTTTACAGCACAAATAAACCTGTTCACAGCACAAATAAACCTGTTTACAGCAGAAATTAACATGTTTACAGCCTGGTTCAAAACGTAATTTTAGGTTTAATAGGTCAAGTTTACCTTCATGTCAACTGTGAGAGGGGTGAAATTTTTTTTAACTCATCTGTTTAGATGTCATTTAATCCTAAAATTTCTCATAATTAGGGGTGTGTCCATTTTGATTGACAGGTGGCAGACTGGGTGCTAGTTTTAGGCTAATAGTTAGCTTCCTGCTTGCTCCCAGGAAGGCCTCAGTCAGTAGCAGAGCAGCACGGCGGTTTTTTAGCTGGTGATTTGTTCTGATATATCAGTATCAGCAAATATTGAAGGCTGCAATATCAGTATCGTATCGTATTGTATCGAAAGTTTAAAAAGGTGTATCCTGACACCCCAAAGTTGAACTGAAGTTCAAACTGATCATCAGAATGAGGAAGAAAGGGGATTTTATAATTGTTGGTCTGAGTGTTTACGGGGATTTTAACACACAACCATCTCCTGGGTTTCAGAGATGGTCTGAAGAAGGGAAAACATCCAGTGAGCAGCAGTTGTCTGGACCAGAATGTCTGGATGATGTCAGAGGAGAATGGGCAGACTCAACAAAACTGCACAATAGAAGATAGAAAAACATCTCATGACCTCATGAGTCTGCATCTCAGTTGCACATTCAGATAGTAGGCTGAGAGTTCGGGGGAAACAACATAAAAACATGGATCCATGCTGCTTCGAATCAACAGCGAGGGATATTTGCTTTTTCTTACAGAGAAGAAGACATTCTTTTTAAAATCAGATTAAGTTTTCAGCATATAAAAATGTAGACAAGTAAAAACACTAAACACCCATTCTGTGACATGACAAAAACAACTGATACACAAAATGTGACCTGTAGCATTACATACGGTGTGAGTCACAGGTGTATCTACAAGTTGTGCAATCCATTGCTTCAACTGGGTGTGCCAGTTTGTTGTACAGGTTGCACAAAAAAAAGAAAAACCTCCCAGTCGGCCCAGCGTGGTGCCGAAATCACACCTGCTGAGAGAAAGGTGGTGCTTTTCACAGCAGGTGTGCTTATTTCAGCTGCACACCTGTTCTTGTGCGGCAGCCCCTCCCAGCTGCAGATGTTCACCTGTGATCCACTTAAAGACTGAAAATGAGCGAAGCCGCCGCTGGCTGGAACATCCTGGCTTACAGTCAGATATTAAAGGAGCCCTATCATGAAAAATGGACTTTTAAGAGCTTTTCAGCATGCAGGTATTTCCTCATCAAGAAATGATTTAAATCGTTATTTTTCTTCATTCATGCATATTTGAGAATCTACATGAATATTTAAACCAAGCGCTACCTCCCTCCAAACGCTGACTCCACCCCGTTCGTATACGTGCCCAATCACGAAGTCCAAATTGCACGCTCAGTATCGTAGCAAACGCCCTCTGTTGAACAGAAACTCAGAGAATCCTATACACACTCTCTGAGGAAGAAACTAACACCTGCAGGAAGATTTCCTCAGAGACAAACAGCCATCAGCAACAGACGTTTGATCCAGAGTTCAGGAGATTTTTTTTTTTTTTTTTAAGTTGTAGAGGACGGCAAGTTGGGAAAAATGTGTTTGCGTTCAGCGTGGGAGTGTATTTGTTGTACCTACTGGATGAATCGACTTGCCAGAAGTGGTTGGATTTTAACTTCAGGAGCAGGGAAAAAAAAAACTCAACTTTGTGTGTGAACTTCACTCCTGACAACTTCATGAATCTCGGGCAGTAAAGTGTTTTTTTCTCTGGGATTACTTCTGAAACCTGACGCAGTTCCTACTATAAAAACGCGCATGGACAGACAACAACATTGGTGAGTCAACACATCTCTGAGCTCAATGCTAACTGTTAGGCTATGATTTGTTCGCTAATTTACTTACTTGTCAGGGGTCTCTGTGGTACTTCTGTGGTACTGCGTGTACTTCAAACTCCATATCAGACTCTGGGTCGAGCGCAACAGCTCCATAACAGGCTGGTCTGTTTGATCTCGTCGATCGGAGTCCGATTATCCATCAATGTTGACAAGATCCATGTGAGTGCTGCTTAGCTCAGCGCTAACTGTTAGCCTATGATTTGTTCGCTAAATTACTTGCTTGTCAGGGGTCTCTGTGGTACTTCTGTGGTACTGCGTGTACTTCAAACTCCATATCAGACTCTGGGTTGAGCGCATACAGCTCCATAACAGGCTGGTCTGTTTTATCCCGTCGATCGGAGTAATTATCCATCAATGTTTACTTCTAACATCCACATGAGAGCTGCCGGTGCCGGTGCTACAGACAATTCTGTGACCCTTCACAATAAGTGTCTCTTCCGGGGCGACGTCATGAAATGGGCGTTAAACATGCTGCAATTGGTCGAGAGCTCCGCGGTTCAGGACAGTCAGCCATCTTACTTCCGTGTTGGAAATTAGATGCATCGAAAAACTAATATTTAACACCAAATTAGTTTCTATAGTAACGATGGGAACATATTTAGCTTATAAATGCCTATATTTGATTTTTGGAACATTTGAAAAGCATAATACAGCTCCTTTAATGTCTAGACTCCTGACATACAAATGGAAAGTTAAAGGGACTTGAGGCAGGACGAAGAAAAGGTGCTGCGGGTGACTGCAGCCACCAGCCAAGCCGGCACAGAAACTGCACAAACTGACACTATAACATCGTTAACTACGCTAATAAAGTATTTTTCTTCGTAGTTCCACTTTTTAGTGTGTTTCAGTTGATCTGGATCGTTTGCTTACGGTTTGCAGTGTTTCAGTTCACCGCGACGTCTCCTTCCTGTATCAAAACTGTCGGGGACGCGGATGCAGCGTCATTTGATGCCACATCTGCAGGACAACACGGGAAATTCGGCCACCGAATCGTAGACTTGTAGCTCTCAAGACCGCTTTTTTGCAGTCTTGGTCTTGTCACGGCCTCTGCCGTCTCTGTTCTCGGTCTCGCAATGTCTCGGCCTGGCAGAGTGGTTCTGAAGGGATTTGTAACCAATAAATTCCAGGCAGGTACTGTCTTTTTTTTTTTTTAATTTCATTATACACCTCTTCAAGTGTCAATCAAATACCGAATAATAAAATCTTAGTGTTATGCTAAACAGATGAACCCAGTATGGTGCTTAGGTTCTACAGCTCATGAAAAATGGCACAAAAATAAGTTTGGGGGTTTCTTTTGGTCGCGGTCTTGGTCTTGAGCTGAACTAGTCTTGGTCTTGAGTTGGTCTGTCTTGGTCTTGCTACTCTCTGGCCTTGATAGTGTCTTGGTCTCGGTTTAGGTGGTCTTGACTACAAGTCCACCAAATCACAGCGCATTATGCAGCACACAGCCTGTTCAAGGCAACGGAGAGAGACGTGGGTGGGCTTATTCTTTTTGGTTTTTAGCACTTTATCACCCATTAGCATTAAAAAACTGAACATGCTTGTTTATTCTTTTACAATTCCTGCCTCTAGTCTCTTTAAACATTCATGTTTTAAACAAATCAACTAAAGCAATATTAACTTTTAACTCTGTCAGTCCCTTTTTATACACAGTTGTCCTCAAAATTATTCATACTCGCCTAATGAATAAGGAAAAAAATCAGCTGTCCATCAAATAAGTTTAAATTTACATGTAATTGTTTTCTCTAATATGTTCAGAAAGACGTCTACACCTGTTGACTGGTGTTTTGGTCCACTGTTTATGGGGAAGGTGCTCTAATGTGTCTGGGACAGTTCTTTTTACTTGTCTTTTAATTTTATTATTTCCAATAACAATTCAAAAGCAATATTTTATTTCACTAAATTAAAATTTCATAATTTTTTATTTATTATTAGTTTCTTGTTATTTGAATTACTATTGTGAATTTAGCTTTTTTTTTAATTGGAGAGTATGAATAATTTTGAAGACGACTGTATGTATTAGAACTGGGTATTTTTTAGGAACCACGTGATTCAACTTTAATTCTTTGGGTTACAATTCAGTATCGATCAGATTGAATATTGATCTCAATCCTTCAACAATATCCTTCAGTTTTTTGGTCCACTGTTCATGAGCAAGGTGCTCTAATTTGTCTGGGACAGTTTTGTTTGTTTGTTTTTAAATTATTCTCTTAAACCAAAATTCCAAATCGATATATTATTTTACTAAATTATAATTTAGTAAATTTTTATTTATTATTACTTTTTTCAGTTTCCTGCTGTTTGAATTACTATTGTGAATTCAGCCTTTTCTTTAATGTAATATTTGTAACCTGTCAAGCACAACTGCATCACATTTAGCTTTACAAGTTTTGCCTTTTTCTAGTTTATCAATGAACCAAGAACATACAGAATTGTGTTTTCTGTCGTTTTTACTTTCCACCTGTTACTCACCATCCACGATCACATATTTCAGCATAAGAAGAGGCTTTACAGTCCTGACAGAGCACGATAGGAAACCTTCCCTGCAATTAAGATTTAATGGCCCGTCGGCTCAACTTTGCAAGGCTGCATCTAAAAATAGAGATCAAGCCCATTTTCTTTAGAGTAGAAATGCTGTGGAAACACTTCAGTGGTGAGTTTTGAATGTTTTATTTGTCAGTTTTTGACTGACTCGCCAACACCTACGAGTCCCATGCAGCTGTATTAATAATGGGACATCCAGGCTGATTGTTCTGATCATATTATCAACATTAATTATTCAACTAATGCAGTCTAAGCTTTGTTTTGCATGGAGCGAGGCTTGTGGAAGCAGGATTTGGATTCCACGCAAGTCACAGATGATGAAAACATGTTTGTCATCATGAAGATGGAACCGTGTCATGACATAAGCTTTATTTATTTATTTTTTCCTTTGCAGTTTCGCAACGTGTGATCCTGTGATCCAAAGCATGGGCACAGAGAGAGATGCAGAGAGGAAAACAGACGGTACAGTTCAGAGGTCAGACTTTGGGAAACACGGCTTTTCATCCTGAAACACGACTTGTTGAAAAGCACAACAGAGATACTTTGAATTTGAGAGAAGAGAGAGATAAAAAACTTTAAATTCTCCCCACATCCTGTCTGCGCACAGCCACATTCACAGATTTGGGTTAAGTGGGGGAGGGGGGATTTGTTTGGTGGTTGGGGGGGGGGTGAGGGGGGCGGGGAATAACAATTAATCTTCCTCTTTATGGAAACACGCTTCTGACCAGCACAGAAAGCAAAGCACCAGACACAAAATAAGAGCCATGAATATGGAGGGAAAGCTCGAGCATGCAGACACATGATTGCAAACGTGTCGTACACACACACACACACACACACACACACCCCATACACACACACACGTTTGTTTTCATATCCCGCTGGGGTATATCCATTGACATAATGCATTCCCTAGCCTTACCCTAAACCTAACGCCCATAACTGATTGCCTAAACTTAACCCTTGTCCTAATCCTAACCAAAACCTTATTGTAACTTAATCTCTAAAACCTAATCTTGACCCTCAAAACTGGGTTCGTACCCGTGGGGACCACGTAAATGTCCCTATGAGGGCAAGACGTCCCCATGGTGAAGGTAAAAATCCGGAACATGGTCCCCACAATGTTGCAAAACGCGCACACACACACACACACACACACACACACACACACACACACACACACACACACACACATCCTTGTACTTCTATCTTAGTGAGGACATTCATTGACATAATTCATTCGCTAGCCCCTTAATTTAACCCTAACCACCACAACTGGTTGCCTAAACCAAACCATTGGCCTAACCCTAACCAAAACCTAATTCTACCCTAAACTCTAAAACCTAATCTTGACCCTCAAAAGTGGGTCTTTCTTGGACTTTTTAGTGAGGACCGCCAAAATGTCCTTACTTTGCAAAAATGTCCTCACTTTGCTGGTTAAAAGCGCAAAATGGTCCTCACAATGTAGCAAGTACAGGAACACACACACACACACACACAGGTCTAGTGGAGCGTCGCAGGCTGGTGATGAATAAAGCAGCGCTGCAATGTGATATCAGCTGGATGCTGAGAGGACGGGAGGAAGTGTTGGTCCTCACTATGTCAACACAGTAGATGAGAGTCTGGCTACGGAAGCCCAAACATGCCAAAATCATGAATAAACATTTTCAGAAATATATGATTAAACATAAAAATAAAAAATGAATACAAGACTTAGAAAATATTTTTGGATATTTTCACAGTATTTATGTACTTCATTAGGGCTGGGCAGTTAATTGAAACTTAATCCCGGCATGCGCTCTGCAATTTTTGGCCATTTTTGAGCAGATTTTCCAGTCATGCGACAATTTTGGAGATCTGGTCGACTCTTGGCCAAATCACGTGTCGTGCATCGTGCAGTTTACAAGGGGGTGACGAGAGGAGATTAGCACCTCACGACGAGCTCCCGATCAGAAATTTTAGGTCGCAAGAAAATCAAACCTGTTTGAAGTAAACCGGAGGCAGCACGGCGACCCGCTTGTCATTTGGATGGAGATCTCGTTGTTGATCGTACAACCCACGTCTGGTCAGACAATTCCTCGTCCACACATGACGACATCACCTTTTCTTTTTGGCGAATTCTTCACAAAGAAAGAACACAAATCCCCAAAGCAGAGCAGTTTTTTGGTGATAGCATACTGTTGCTGCTGTTTTTATTGTCATCACTTTCTTCTCCGCCTTCTTCTTCTACTACTAGCTGTATTTATTTGAGGACGTACTGTGAGAAGTCAGATCGCATATGAGCGTTGGTTCGTACAGTTGGAGGACATACTACATTACAAGCTGTGAACTTTTGAACTCTGCCACTGATTCGCACAATTTGAGTTGTGAAATATTGAAAATATCGCACAGGCTTTACATTCAGACCAATTAATCGGTGTAATCTGGTTCATGTCAATTATTACCTCTGCCAAGGAGGTTATGTTTTTGGGAGCGTTGGTTTGTTTGTCTGTCAGCAACTTTACAGACAAAGACGTGTGCCTCAGCCCAAGGACGAACCAGATAAATGTTGGGCAACATCTGCTGCTCTTCAATTATGAAATATTTGTAACAAATACATTCAGAAAGCTACGAGGATTCAAAACAAAATACTGATATAATTACCATTAATTGTATTCGAGGCAACATATTCGACTAATCGTGATTTTGATTTGAGGTCCTATTGCCCAGCCCTATCATTTATTATGTTTTCCATCTTTTATTTATATTATGTATTTACATATTATACATAATTTTATTCATTTACCCTTTTTCAACATAGATCAAATATATATATATAGATTATTTATTCATATTCTATATATCTGGTCTCTATTCATATATATTAATTCACTTATTCACACCGTTTATTTCCCTTCTTTTTTTTCCCCAAACATTTATTTATATTATACGGGTATAATTACATGGTTGAAAAGGAGCATGATGAAGACAATAGCTTATATAACATGACTGTTTACAATAGAAACAGCATAATTGTTGACCAGCAATCTTTCAACAATCCATAAAACACAACTGTGTTCCTGTATTTTTATATGTGTATGTGTATATTGCATTTATTTTTATAGAAGGATTCAGAAATTGTTTTTATTGTTTTTTAATCATGTAAATTACTTTGCGCTGCTTACATGAAAGGTGCTTTGTGCAAAAAGTTTGATCTGATAAATAAATGTAGATTTCTACATGTCTTTGTTCATATTTGCTCACATTTATTCACAGTCTTCCTCTAAATTTTTCATACCCTCCAATTAAAGAAAACAATGAAGCAACAATAGTAAATCAAATAACATCAAACTTCAAAAAGTAATAATAAATAAAAATTGTCTAAATTATAATTTAGTGGAAAAAAAAATATTGATTTTGAAGTGTGGTTGAAAAGAATATTTTTTTAAAAAACAAACAAAACCGTCCCAGGGAAATTAGAGCGCCCTGCTAATGAACAGTTGACTCACGTACCTGTCAACAGGTGCAGACGTCTGATTGGACGTTACAGAAAACACCTGATTGGAGTGACTGTGTCAAATTGTTGCTTAACAACATTTTGGTTCAGGAGCCCCATCACGCCCCAACATTGTTTTTAATATTTCTGTTGAACCACAATTAGAAATCAATGTCATAATTTTTTTTATGTATTATTTTTGTTAATTTCTACTTAATTCATTAATTTTTTCATTGTTTGTTTTTTGCTTGTTTATGTTTTTTATTAGTTTTTCTTGCAGTATGGTAATAAGTTACCTTTTGCTAACTTAATTTTAAAACAGAATTAGTCAGCGGCTTTTAGACTTTGGTGTCACAATTGACCAGTTCTGCTTTAGAAGCAGGTTATAAATAATCACAATAATACTGTAGAGCAAACAAATACAGACATAAATAATGTGGTAATAAACCAAAACATTAATGTAGAAACAAACAAGTATCAGGAAAAATGATGAATTATTCAAATGTGTTCAATACCACATTCAACTATGTATTCCTAAATGGATTTATTCATTTCTAATTATGTCATTTCCCTGCTTCCATAGAGAGTTGACCTCAGGACACTAAGTGAGCCACTAAGCTGGCAGATGTGGGCAGTTTCCCTGCAGAACAGCAGTTTAAGTAGAATATGATAAGTAACTCACTTTAGTTACAGCTTGACATTTATGGCTGGCCTAAGATGAGAGGGTTGATACGACTCACATGAGTGCTAAATATAAGACTCCAGCCAGTAATTGGTTACTTGGTTAGCCTCTATTAGTACAAAGACTGAAAACAACAGCAAATGCTATTAAGCATTATGGGCAGTGAGGGCCAGAAGTCAGGAATCTCAAAGTGAGATATTCCTCTTTGAAAATGTCTTTTTCAAATCTAAAAAATTCACCAAGAAGAACTCTGAATCTTTGCAGACCCAAAGTTAAAGGTGTAAATTAACTTTATAAAGTCGTCTGCATCAAACATCATGATAAAAAAGTGCCCTTGTGTGAATGAGTTAACAGCTTATGCAGTGTACCTTGGACTGTGTTTGCTGCCCTGTTAATCCCTAAAATCCCTCATATTCCAGAGAAATGCTGTTTCCAAATCTCCTTTCGCTGCTTCACGCGTACGAGCTCAACGGCGAGGCATCATGTGCACGGGCGCGAGCGAACAGGAGAGAAGCTGTGCTTCATGTTGGGCGAGAAAGAGGGTCTTGTGAGTGCCTGAGCGCACATCTGTCGGCGTCTGCGTGGAGGATGTGTCCGCTCCACCGCTGGGGAGGAGCAGATCGGCATGAATGGCATCTTTGTGACAGAGTCTATCTTCTCAAGAGGCCAAATAAAACGGTTACGCGTTTGTGTTCCCGGCTTTGTCCATTGTGAGCGTTCCTGCAACAAACAGGCGCTCTGTTCAGCCGCCGGAGTACGACAGCATAACACGGCACAGAGGAAAGCTCAGCAGTTCACCGGCTTAATCTGCCTCTTTTAGGCATGGACAGGAGTAAAAAGTATTAAAGAGAAAATAACTTTTGGTGTAAACATTTTTTCAAGCAAGAACATAACAGTTGAGGCTCTTTATGGGTTTTAAGTCAAGCAGCATCTAAATTTTAGTGTCAAAATTTAGAATATACTCAAAGAAAGGGCAAATGAATCAATTTTTATTATCAAAATATCCCTTCTAATGTTTAACAAACATTGTTTTAAAGCGTCATACAGGTGTGCACGTTTCCTACATGCTTTGCCAAAACAAAACTGTTTGCATACTGTAGGTTGGTTCAGATTAGGGCTGTGCAATTAATTAAAATTTAATGGTGATTTCAATTTTTGTGTCAAACAATCTCCAAACTCATATTTTCTTTTCACAATTTCTAAAAGTTATTAAGTTAAAGTTCATTTTAGTGGCTTCTCACCCATGTAATTTCATAGGTGTCATTAATAAAAATGTTAGATTTGGAATATTGTAGCAATACAATAAAGCTTAAAGTTTATTTTGGGAAATATTTTTATATACAGTAAATAAGTATTTATTTTAGTCTTCAAAAATAGGGAAACAGCTGGACACAGTTATTTTTTTATTTATTCTATCCTATTTAATGTTCAAAGTAAATTTATTTCAAACATTTAGTGTTTCATACACCGGAAAACAGCTGTAAGGTACATTTTTGTAGCTTTTATTTATTTTCTATTTGAATATTTTGCGCAAATTAAGTGTTTTTTGACAATGAGAAATGATAAATAAATTCATCATGTAACTAAAATATAAACATGATTTCAATATTGACCAAAATATTCGTGATATTGATTTTTTTCCATAATCGAGCAGTCTTTGTTCAGATGATGAAGACACGACACACTGTGCACTGAATAGCTTCAGGTTTATTAGGAGTGGTAATCTGATTCTGCTGCATTTGCTGCACACTGAGCTGAGCAGGTCCCTACGGATGAAGGCCAGAAAGAAAGCTGCCACTGGAAAAGAAAAATCTAAGAATCAAGTTTGCAAAAGTATTTAGGAGTAAGCTGCAGTCTTCCTGAGCTTGTTTTATGGTTAATAGGAATCAAAGGAAATCAGGTATTTTTGCACTATCGGCCGGATGGGAAAGCTGCATCGGCTACTTAATAGCGTGATGTCAAAGCGGCGCGATGTCGGCTTTAAATGATAAAGAAGAAGAATGTGACACAGAAATAAGGTACAAAAAATGGCTGCCATCCAGCAGTTTGTTTTATTTTCTCTTGGCATCTTTAGATCAACCGTCTATCTAATCATGGCACCGGTGCCACTTTGTTCTTGGTGTCGAGTTGCAATCAGTGGACTGTAGCATGTCAAGCTCTGCCTCTTTGGGTCAGATCGGTAAATTATTCCCTAACAGAAGGGTACCAACAAAGTAGGAGGGGTCTGGTCAGATATGAGGGTCCCAGTTTTTGCCTGTGCAAACGCAAAAAGGAGCGGAGACTGACCCAACCCGGACCCGACCCAGGCCTGAACCGGACCCGACCCAGACCCGCTCCTGTCATCTACTGAAGGGGGTTTCTTTAGCCCCAACACTTCTCCTGTTGTCCTCCACTTGTCCACTTTCCATATTCAAGGACTCTGCACACAAGACTGAAATGCCAAATTTTCAGCAAATTATTCTTTAGGAATCACCTTGTTGGTGAAAAAATAATTTTTATTATTATTTCATTATATTTAAATATTAGTGGGGAGGGCTGATAGGTGTTGATGTTCTCACTTTCAGTATAGCTGCTCTGTTTCTGTTGCTTAAGAACTTTGTATTTAATGACAAAATATTCCGATTATTAAACAATATCAATTGCATTTATTACTACAGATCCTAAATTCTGTGCTGAAAACTCTGGGGTTTCAACAAATATGCAGGACTGTATGTTTCCAGACAGAAGGAAATGAAGTTTCTGTACAGATTAGAGCAAAGACAAGAAACGCTTGTGGGAAAAAGTGTTTTTGGGAAAATACTCTGTGGACTGACGAGACAAAAGTTGAACTTTTTGGAAGGTGTAGGTCCCATTACATCTGGCATAAACGTAACACGGCATTTCAGAAAAGGAACATCATACCAACAGTAAAATATGGTGGTGGTAGTGTGATGGTCTGGGGCTGTTTTGCTGCTTCAGGACCTGGAAGACTTGCTGTGGTAAATGGAACCATGAATTCTGCTTCTACCAAAAAATCCTGAAGGAGAATGTCCGGCCATCTGTTGGTGACCTCAAGCTGAAGCGCACTTGGATTCTGCAGCAGAACAATGATCCAGAACACACCAGCAAGTCCACCTCTGAATGGCTTAAGAACAACAAAATGAAGACTTTGGAGTGGCCTAGTCAAAGCCCCCACCTGAATCCTGGATGCTGTGGCATGACCTTAAAAAGGCGGTTCATGCTGGAAAACCCTCCAATGTGGCTGAATTACAACAATTCTGCAAAGATGAGTGGAACAAAATTCCTCCACAGCGCTGTAGAAGACTCACTGCCAGTTATCACAAACGCTTGATGCAGTTGATGCTGCTAAGGTGGAACAACCAGTTATTAGGTTTAGGGGGCAATCACTTTTTCACGCAGGGCCATGGAGGTTTGGATTTTTCCCCCTTACTAATAAAAATCTTAATCTAAAAACTGCATTTTGTGTTTACTTGTGTTATCATTGTCTAATATTTTGATTTGTTTGATGATCTGAAACATTCAAATGTGACAAACATGAAAAAAAAAAAAATCAGGAAGGGGGCAAAAACTTTCTCACACAACTGTATCTAAGATTAAGCGCTATGCTGTAAAGAAGAGAAAGATATTAAAGGCCAAGATGTAAGATGAGAATCAGAGATGTCACCATAAATAAAAAGAAAATGTTATGAAGGAAATTAACTTGAGGATATTTCTGCTAAACGCTGGATGACCTGCAGTTATTTAAACTTCATCTTAATAGAAACATTTATTCCTCCTTTCAGCAGCGTGACGTCTCAGGGATACAAGGGCATCCCTGTGCTGCTGCATGACTTTCTTTCATTTCAATAAGCAGCCCTTACATCATTCCCAGTAACAAGTATGTTAAATGGGTCTCGGTGATGTGTTCCTTCGAGGTCGTTCCGTAACTCAGCATCTTACAGCCCTGAAATCTCGCAGGCAGCGGACAGCCTAAAAGATGAATGAGCTCCATCTACTACAGGATTTGATTCATCACTACATCCCCCATCCTTGGGACAGATCCAAACTCAGATGTTGTGTAAATCCCCCCCGCTTGTCCACCAGAGATTTCACCAGAAAATCAAACACATGCTTTTAAATCTGCAGCTATTAAGATGTCATCGTCCTGCATCTGTGTCCTCCTCAGTCGCACACTTTACTCTAAACACTGCACACTACTTTACACATGCTAGCAATCACAACGAGGTGGTTAGAGATGGACGTGGGGGAGTGGACAGTAATGGAATGATGGTAATGGAATGATGGTGGAAGCATGATGGTAATGGATGAGGAAGATTAAAAAATGATTATGGCAGAAAGGTTGAGGAGGATAAGAGGTCCATTCTGTTATGCAGATGATTATCCCTCTTTGCCACGCTGTTGATTACGACAGCACTCACAGGGGGAGAGGAAACACACAAGCGTTTACAGTTCAGGTTATCTCTATGGCAGTATAATAGCCTCATAAAAAACAAGACTCCATTCACTGGTCACAGCAGTACAAACACACACTGTTGGTTTGATTTGCCCAGCTGCTCATATACGGTCGTGATACTTCATCATTAGTGAGGATGTGTAGGTGTATTGTAGGAAATTAATTAAAAAACAAACTAGAAAAATACTTAAAAGATAAATGGATGCAGATTTTAAGTTCTAGAGGAAATTTGGGGCATATGGACAAAATATGTGGGTAACATTCTGAATAATCAGGATTAGGGGCGTAAATCACTGGTTTGATCACGATACGATATTATATTGATAAAATAATGTTGTCACAATACCAGAAATTTAGTAGTCGATACCAATACCAGTAAATCTCCACAGTACTACTGGATACCAAATTCAATACCCCCCCCCCCCCCAAAAAAAAAATAACCTGCAACATATCCACCTTTATTAAATTATTTATCTCTTTACAAGGTAAAAACCTGAACAGGTAAATAAAATCTGCCTGCAGTGGCATTTTGCCTTCAAGTATTCACAACAAACGTGCTTTTGTAACTATAAAAAAATAAAGTTTAATCAATCATGAACGAATAAATAGAAAACAACATAAATAAAACAAAAAATCGGGTCTGTTATGGCATGAAGCCTTCATGTATTTGAAAGAAAACAAACATTGTGTTGAACGCTTCCATCTGCCCTGAAAATGCCAGCAGCCACAGATATAAACATTTTTATAAAATGAATAAAGTTTCAACAAACACAACGGGAATTATAGGATAAAAGATAATTAGGGGTGCACCGATCGATCGGTCTCAATGACAAAGTTGCCGGTCGTCACAACTTTCCCTTTCTGCTTGTATGTGGAAATTCCCTCAGCAGACGCTAAAGTCTATTCTGTAACCCCTATTAATACTCCTCCAGTTACAACTTTCTTCATATCCCGTCCATTGTTAATGGTGGAGGGGGGGAGACAGAGCTAACAATGGCACCTGGCTGCTGTTTGTGCCTCATTATCCTCCTGTTCCAGCAATCCAGCCTCTGAGACTATCACAACAAAAGCTGCAGTTTCGGTTGCAGCATGAAGGGAAGGCATGTAGCTGGCAAACATCTCTGTACAGCAGGTAACAATAGCTGTTTTTCTTATCTGTCTGTCTCACTTTTATGGCCTCTGGGCCGGCAGAACAGACAGTCCACTGTTGAGAGCGGCATCGGGGCCTAGTGTGCCGCATTTCCCATGAAGCCTCGGCTCTGTGGGCCCCTTAAACCCAACACCACTTCTGTAGACCAACACTCAGGCTATCACATGACCTCAGTACGGTGGCGGGTCATCTCATCTCTATGCCTCAAGTAACCACAATCAGGTCACGCTGCCATGGTTCCCGTTTTCTCTCCTACAGTCTCTAACAGCAAGTGTCAAGCGGCCAGATACTTACTGGCCTCTAAAATGACCACACAGGTGTATGAACACCTCTGTAAGACAGCTACAGCATATAAAGGTAGTATTCAATGCAGGTTTGCTGTATTGCACTTATTATACTCAATTATACAATAAATTACATCATATTTTTTACAAACATTCTTAGTTTTTACGGAGTTTATTAAGATTTTTTATTTTAAATCCATAGTTAATTCAAATTCAATGCAGATTTAAAAACTACTGAGCTAAGCATTTCAGCACTGAGGAAATGGTGACTCCATAGTTGTATTTTTATCTTGATGCCTACAGCGGCAGAGAGGATGTATCACATTGTGTAAATCTAATGATATATTGCAAAGGTTGAAATAAAATGGTGCGACTTCTTTAGCTTCTCTGCCCACTGTCTAGCTCCAGTTTGTTTGGCACACTACTTTCATCAGTATCGGTCATGCTGACCAGAGAAGATGTGGTTTTCTTTCATATTAACAAAAACATGGCACCATAAACAGAAGTCGTCTGAATGTGGTCGGCTAAAATGTTGGCTAGGATAATTAAAACACAACCAGAATGGAGTCGCTTCAAGTCACAGACCATACATTTCTATTTTCGTTAACTCATCATTATGTAATTAGCCAACTGCTTAACATTATCTTCATGTTTTTCTTCAGAGAAACACGAGCTTTTGATCCAACACACAAGCTAGTTAAGCTAGCTTTGAGCTAGTGTGTGGAAATTATAACTTTGTGAGAATTTTTTGTTGTTGCTGCAAGTCCATTTTTTCCTTAAAAATGAGTAAAATTTTCCAATATTTAATAAGTTTGACTTTAGCAGTCTAATGGAAACTACTGAAAAGGAAAATTCACATGTAAAAGCAAGTAAATACTAAGCTAGGACGTCCTCAGTAGTCCATATTCTCTTCATCTTTGTCTCTGTGCATCTCATAATGTCCAGTTTGCCCAGGATGGATTAGATTTATATCACAGTGGATCCATTATTCTTTCACTCCTCATTCATACTTGGTGACGACGGAGGTGTGGCAGCCATTTCGCGCCTACCCAGCCAGCATTTCCATGTTGGGACCATATGGGTTAAATTTTGGCTGCATATTAGGGACACAAGTGGGTTTGTCCACGGTTTTCATGGTGGCCCCACCTGTGTTTTCCCATAAAGCCTATAGGCATGGACTTGAACTGGGCAAGTTTGCAGATCTCATAGTTTAAGTTACATGGGCCCCATATGTGGAGACCCACATGGAAAGACACAGGTGGGGCTACCATGGAAACCGTGGACAAACCCACTTGGGTCCCTCATATGCAGCCAAAATTTAACCCTCATGCAATGCTGGGGGAGTTCTGGGGAGTGATTTACATATGAACACACACAGCCGTATGTCTCATGAGCCCCTCAGAAAGGGCCGGATATTCTTTTACATGGGTGGTGAAGGATGTGAACATTACTCGGGGGATTATTCCCCGAAAGCCCAATTTACATCTCATTTACCTGCTGAGAAAACCGTAGAGGAATCCATCAGTGGACTTCATCACTATCTTATGGATAACTAGAATCTTCTTTGTTGCTGGGGATTTTTTTTACAAAAGTTTTCAAAACAGAATCCAAATTTCATCCCAGTACCTGCAGGTAACTTTGCAGCTATAAATGTGAGTGACTACAATCAGAAAATCTGCATTATTTGTTCTTCGTGTTCGCAGTCTCTGCTGTCCATTCAACACAAGAACAAAACCATCAGGGCCATCCCATAAACGAGCAGACCGCACCCAGCTTCTGGCCAGCAGCAGTTTTAAGGAGAAACTAGACCTTAAAGATCCCCTCCCATCGTTAAAATATCCTACTTGGGAATGCCGCAGCTTCCCATTGAGGACTGTAAGTGGTCAAAGATGAGAGAACCGGCCTCGTGTCCAAATCTGTTTCCCTTCCAGCTCCACCCGAAAAGAAAAGAAGTGACTTATTCCCAACTTTTTACACCGTTTTTACGAGTCACGTGTTCACCAGGGTTCCTACGTATTTTAACAAGTTAAATTTTAGACCTTTATAAAACCACTTGGAACAGAATTTAATGCCCGTTTCACGGCCACACTGGCAAAAACACACATCCTTCTATGTTTACAAAGGTAATGTCAAAAAAGATAGATTAAAGAACAACTTTTGACCATCATCACCTTCGTCCATCATTGGTACAGTTTGAAATTTCCTTCCAAATGGTAAACAAGATGTTTACACAAACATGCAAACCTCAGGCAGACAGTGACGGCTGTGCAAAGACCCGCCCTGATCTCTTCCTGATTGGCTAATATAAAGGATCTGTCAGCATTTATTGGTTGGGAAAAACACCTGGATCTGTTTTTTGTTTTGTTTATTGGCTGCCATTTTTCTAAGTGGCAGAAATCAGTCGGAGCACAAGATAATTTAAGACCTACCATATGAAATTTAAGACAGCAACTGTCAAATTTTAGGACTTTTAAGGTATTAAATGCAGATTTGTAAATTTAAGACATTTTACGACCCCGCGGGATTGCATTTGCATTCTGCATTTGTTTTTATTGTCATGCAGAGCACTTTGGGTTGCCTTTGGCAGGAAAAGCTGTTTATAAATAAAGTTTGATTTGATTTGAATATGGAGCAAAATCTCTCGGGAATATTCCCAACACCTTGTTGAATCTATACGGAGGAGGATTAGGACCACTGAAGAAAAATTTTTTAAAAGTCTGAGAAAAAAGTCAGAATTCTGAGATTATTCTCAAAATTCTGACTTTGATCTCAGATTTCTGATTTTTTTCCAGAACATTAAAAAATAAAAAAAAAAAAAAAAATCTGGAGATTTTTTTTTTCAGTTCCTGGGGAAAAGGAAGAATCGTGATTTTTTTCCAGAAAAAAAAAAATTGGACATTTTCTTTTTCAATTTCTGAAAAAAGTCAGAATTCCGACATTTTTTTCCCGAACATTGAAAACAAAACAAAAAAAAAATCTGGAATATTTTTTTCTAATCAATTTCTGAAAAAAGTGCCATGTTTTTACTTTAAAAATGTTTATAAGTGTGAAAGCATTCAAGTTTTCATTTATAGCTGAATAAATTGGTCATATTGGGGCGGCTGTGGCTCAGGTTGTAGAGCAGGTCGGCCAATGATGGAAGGATCGGCGGTTCGAATCCCGATCCCCCAGACATCGTTGTGTCCTTGGGCAAGACACTTAACCCTCCTTGCCTCCAGTGGGGGCACCACTGGTGTATGAATGTGTGTTATGTTCCGGTGGTGGTCGGAGGGGCCGTAGGCACGAAATGGCTTCCACGCTTCCGTCAGTCTGTCCCAGGGCAGCTGTGGCTACATACGTAGCTTTCCATCACCAAGTATGAACGGGTAGTGAAAGAATAATGGACCTACTGTAAAGCGCTTTGAGTGCCTTGAAAAGCGCGATATAAATCTAAATCCATTATTATATTCAATTGTTTTATACACTGTCTTGGTGTTAAATTTGTGTAAAATAAAAAAAACATGGAATTTTCAAAAATTAAAAATGGGGAAAAAAAAGAAAATGAGAAAAATTAAAACGGGATTTTAGAAAAAATTAAAGATTTCATAAGGCTTTGAAATATTACATCATTTCCAGCTTTTTTTTTTCTACATCTGCGTTTGCCAACATGACAGCATGCAGACTTAAGGCCTTCTCACACCGGGACCGATGCGAATAAATGACACAAAATTGCAAATAATTCGGGAGAGAAATATCGACGCATTTGTCTATACACACCTGCTCCGACGCAAAATTACGAAGATGCAAAACCAAACTTGCATTATTCCAGAGGAACGTGAGCACGTGCAGCAGTGACGGAGGGAGAGGCGGCTGCAGGTGAACTCCTGGATGCTGAAAACAGCTGATCTCACCGTGGAGATGCCAAATGGGGATTTTAAATACAGCACATGTAGCTAATAACCTCAAATGGCTACAACATGTAGGGAAAACACTGCTACTTCAGCTGTGACACCCCGCCCCCAACCCCCGTTTGCCAAACAATAGTGCTGCAACACGAAGGTGATAACACCTGAGCCATAATGATGCAGTAACAGCGACCAGCTCTGTGACGTCAGAGCGCCTTCTCTGATTGGTGGATTGTGTTTCTGTCAGATGCGAATATTAAGAAAATTGACCCCAGTTCGAAAAAATAAACGTCGCAAAATCGCAAGACGGAATTTTGTCACTGATGTGAACGCTGCCGTTGACTTGACATTAATTTGATTCAAGCTTTTGCCGTGCGAATCTTTCGGACGAAATATTCGGAGTAGGTGTGTAAAGGCCTTAAAACTGTATTTTTGTTCCACCACAGAAAAAACTAGATAAGCTTCACAAGTAGGTGTGAGGGTGAAATATCGGTATTTGTTTATGGCCAATTGAATTTTAAAATATCGGCATATTGGATATCAGCCAAAAATCCAGTATTGTGCATCTTTAGTAAAAATGGAGTTTTATCCACATAATATTAATGAATTGTTGTAAAAGTTGTATTTATTCTCTTTATATGCAGCTTTCCAAAACTTAATTCTCTAATGATTTATTAGTTTATTACCTAAGGGGGTAAATAAAAACAACTTTTTCTCCATTTTATGGCCGCATTTTTGTTCTTCCCTTTTTTTCTTTTAATGACAACCACAAGCCAAAAAGCTGTGCAAGCTGTTTCCCAACCACTGCTGAGCCTCGGCGGCCTCTGACATCACAACACAGCTCAAGCTCCAGGATCAATGCTGACTTCACAGGCCACCAAATTACTCCAAAAGTCTCTTTCCCCTCGTGTGTTTCTATTCAGCAGCACTTTTGAAATGCTCCAGTGTTGCAATAAACCCAGAGACAAGAGCACGATATAAGTGAGCACATGTAACCAGCATAACCAGCAGCTAGTGAGTGTTTGTGCTTCACCAGTCTCTGTTTGGCTCAGCATCAGTGGGAAGTAATCCTCTGAGAGGCTGCTGGGGGCAGCAGCTGGTGTTTGGGCTGAATGGGAATGGGAGTTGCTGAGTAAAGCCATCGTGGAGATCTTTCAGATTTCCTTTGCTACGACGACATTTACGGGGCGTCAGCGTTCCTCTGCGGCACCGATCCGGGCTTACCGAGCGATCTCAGGGTCAGAGGTACGCTTGTTTTACAGACAAACGCCGCAAACATGTCTCATAACTGCGCGGAAGCTGTGCAGCAGCCATAAGCTGGTCTCCCGGGGTGTCTGAGACAGACAGATTTGTGCATACACGGTGTAATCCTGGACTCAGGCAGGAGGCATGGGTGGTATATGTGAGCGCGAGCCTGTGTGGGTGACTGAGGGCACTAATACCCCCCCCCCCCCTCCCAGGAGGTCGGAGACAGAGAGAAGTCCACAGTCTCCTAATCCTATTATCCATAGCAGTGGCAGCTGGAGACACGCAACATGGTGGGTGTGATGCAAACACATCACTGTGCATTAAAACACATGTGAGAGCATCGGCGGGCCGGGGGCCGGGGGCCGCCTGCACGTTCTGGCAGGATCAATGAAAAAGTCATTTCAACGCGGAGAGAAGAAGCAGCTCCGCTGACGGATAATGACTCCAGGAAACCGACAGAAATAAAGAATTCATGAGAGCGCACGGCTTCCTCAGAGTGTGCATTATGTTATCAAATCAGCTCAGAGACCACATCCTCAGCCCTGATCTGCATTCCTCACGGCCAGCCGGGGGGGGGGGGGGGGGGGACAAATAAACAGGCTGCAGATCGATGCATTCAGGCGCGCCAACAAGACGGGGCTGACAGGAGAGCAACAGTCCAGCTACATGTTAAACTGACAGTTTCATGCTGCATGCAGAGGGATGACGGCTTGCGGGGGGGGGGGGGGGGGGGGGGGGGGGGGGGTCCTATAACTACCCGTCTGGAGTTTAGTTTCAGAACTACCTTCCACATCAGTGTGCGTTCACACATGAGGGAGGACGTTGACAGGAACCATGTGTGACACAATCGTTGCAACTGACAAATTTATGCCCCAGATCATCTGATACAAAACTGAGGTTTCTCATCTCCTATAAAAGCTACAGTAGCTTACCAGCTTTCCTTCATCACGGTCATTTGTATCATATAACAGAACAGCCCCCCGTTGGAAAGCTGCCCCACTAACGTCTTCTCTACCTTTCGTTGAAGTACATCCGGACACTTTAGTGGACGGACCGGGTTCGTTCAAATTCTACTGCCACACTTTGCAGCTGTATTTGGGTCAATACATTAGTATGAAAATAATAGCTTTTGGACATTTCAAAACAGTTATGGATTCGGACGCGTACTATTGTGATCGATTTAATAATGATGTTTACTGATTTTATTTATTTTCTATTTGTGTTCCCCTCCCCCACCTTGCCCTACAGGTGCCTATGGCACTTGCCAGGCCGGCATTGTAAATAAGAATCTTGTTCTTAATGTCACTGCCTGGTTAAATAAAGGTTAAATAAATAAAATAAAATAATGAATTGGTACACTCCTACTGTAATAGATCTGTGGGACTTTTTAAATATGGCGGGGCTGGAAAAAGCTGGGATCACGCAAGGGGCGGGGCTTGCCAGTTCTACCAATCACCAAACATCTACGTATTTCAGTTCCTATGGAACGAGAGATGCACCGATCAGGGTTTTGGGGGCCGATCACCAAAAGCAGTTTCTGCCGATCCTGATATTGCCGATGAAATCCTTAAATTCTCATGAATTGACAGTTTCATTGCAGGCTGAAGGTGGTTTCCTTTGCTTGTGTCTCTGTACGATGGCAGATGAAACTGAGCAGCTGCTTGGCTTTATTTGCTCCACGAGGGCAGAGAACGACGTTGTTGAGCATCTCTGCACCGTGTCGGGATTCATCAGATTGTTCAGAGGTTTGTGAGTTTGGCGAGTTTCACCGTTTACTCCAGGCCCAGTTTAACGGTCATCAATCCGCTGTTTGAGACCTGGGACTGGACGCAGATCACGGTTTATCCTCCTCTGTCTCCGTAGAGCGAAGAGATTCGGAGGCTCCTCTGTATTTCCCACGCCTGACGCGCATAAACGCCAAGACGCTCTAGTTATTGTAAACGTTATCGGATCGGCTTGCTCTGGTCTATTTTGAGAACCCTGATCAAAACCGATAGGGGCACCATCAGCGGATTGCGATCGGTTGCCGATCAATCGGTGCATCTCCATATGGAACCCTGAAAAGACCCTGCCTCAGAGTAGGAGCTAAAAAGCTTCTAGGAACTGAGGACTGAGGTCCCTTGTTCGTACGTGTCAGAATGTGTCAAAAACGGCCTGTTTCCCGAAAGATTATACGAACTCCAACAGGTTCCTGTAGTCCGAAACCACCGACAGATCAGACTGGACCTCATTTCAGTCTGGATGATGCAGTGAGGTGGAAATAAAAAGAAAAAGTCAGTATAGTAATGATACTGACGTGATGAGGGACTCTGACAGGTTCAGCTTATTATGATTACCAGCGTGTCCCTTGGATCCCAATCAAGTGTCCCTGGGTGCATGTCTGCAGGGATGATGATGGAGGATGATGATGGAGCTGCTGTCGCAGGAGGAGGCTGGTGGCTGGGGAGGCGTGAACTCCCATCAGCACAGCAGGGTGGAGAACATTAGCCGTGCTGCGTTTGAGTCAGACGCTTTTGTCTGCTGCAGGGGGGCGACGGCGCGCTGGACGGCTGCAAAAGTGGAACATTGTGCCGTCTGTAACTTTGTTGCCACTTCTGCAAAACTGTAAAGAGAAGCTGCATAAAGTGGGACACTGCTC